>JAKWJD010001762.1:34524167-35024167 GCA_027705065.1 Solanum peruvianum | reverse complement strand
TATCCTTCCAAGTATCTGCTTCTTTCTCTTGGTTTCTCCGATCAATGATCAAAGGCGGGCACGTAAGTTGTTAAAAAAATTACTAACCTAATAACTCCATTACGATTATCAGGTATTTGTATAGTCTTTTTTTAATGAATTCTTGTTCATTTTCTATACGAAAATTGGATTGTGGGCCTTGACTTAGGGACGAAATTGTATGTGTTTTCTTGTTACATAATTGGTAATACATCCCTTATAATGATAGAAAGTGAATAGGTGGTGGTGTAATCTGTGTAAACTATAATTGTTGAGATGGCTTTTAAGACCTCTACTACTTACCCATTTACGTGTTTGATCTTTCAGTTATGCAGGGATGCTGGAGTGCCCATTTGGAACAGTGATACCCTCTGTACTCCGACCGGCAGCTGATCCAAATGGGCCTAGAATTGAGCTAGCAGAGGAGATAGTGCATGCTGCAATATTTAGTGCCCCACCTGTACTTCCTCCTGATCCACATGAGCGTGTGAAGAGGAACTGTTCCAGCTGCACCACTAAGGGAGAGGATTCCCATGCAAGGAATAAGGGGAAGACAGACCTTGAGGGTGCGATGAGAGCCTCGTTTATTGATGAGGAGACCCATCAGACAAGGGCTCAAGAGTTGGTTGTTAGGGAATCTATTTCCCGACTTGAGTCTATTGAGAGGTGCACTTTTGAGGGTGCGGAGATTGTTGTGTGCACCACTGAGGGTGTCCCTTCTACAAAGGTTGCGGGTTCTGGGAAATCGGACCGTTGCTGCTTGTTGATTTAAGGCGCTATGCGCTTCAAGTTTGCTTCACCTTCCACCCTGTCTTTATACTTTCTATCCATTGGGGACAATTGCATGCATTTTGTTGGAGGTGGAGTAAATAGTAAGTTAGTGTTAGGGTGAAGTCTTAGTATCCCAAAACACAATATTCTCTTAGTGGTTTTCTTGCCTTTGTTCTTTTGTCCCACGAGACTAATTACTTTACTGTTGAACCGACATGTGTAGTTACTTGTGAAAATTATGAAAGTAAAATATGAAACATGAAGGTTAATCATGAATGATATCCTGTTCTAAGAAAATGCTTGCATGAATAGGTTAAATAAGTTGAATGTGTTGGCTCTAATTATGGCATATAGATGCACCCACTGCATGACCCTCAATATAACACTTAAACTAGGTGTTCGACAATCTGATAGGGTAACAAGGTGTCAAGAGAGAGTGAGGAAGTTTGATTGATCTACTATTGGTACCTAGATAGATTTTACCCGGTTAGTCCTGCAAAAAGAATCTGTGTTAGTCAAATAGGAAAGGATCATACACCTTATTCAAAATTAGCAAAAGTCTAGCCTAAAGTAAAGTGAACCAAATGAAATTATTATCGCTTTTTTATAAGAATATATTGAGCTTATTATAGACCTTTTTTTCTTCACCAACTCACCTTCCTTGGGTATAATGTGTTGGCCCTAGTCCCTCCTTGGACATTTTCACCTCAACTTAGGACAAAACCATAAGTTGAGGGTGGATAACGCACAAACTGACCTCATCTTGGCCCTGACCAAACTTTGGGTATTGTGAACCTCAACTCATAGCATAGCAATAAGTTGAAGGTGGCTATTATGAGTTATGACCCAAAAAATTAGTATGAAAATATTAATCTGGAAAAGAAAAGAAAAAGTGATCAAGAAAAGTGACTCAATCAATAAAATATGATAATAAAAAGAGAGAAAAGAAAGAAAAGAGTTGAACAAAAAGAAGTAAAAGTAACTTCCACAATGAACAAAGGAGAAAGCAAGGCAAAGATGTCAAGAAAAGAAAAGTAGGGCATCATAGATAATTAAAGAGGTAGGACGCTTAGCCGTAATGTCAAGGAGGGATAAAATTCACTAAAATGTATCCTTCTGTACCATACCTTACCTAAGACTATGTTACAAGCCAAGAAATTCCTATCGTGATCCTAAGAGTTTAATGTGCTAAACTTAAGCAATAAAAATAAGGGAAAGACTATGGCTACAAGAACTAACTAGGTATATTTTTTTTAGCGTGGGTGTTGAATAATGATCCTTATACTCAAGTTAAAATCACTGTGCAAAAAAGCAAGATATATTTTGAAGTGACGGCACTATGAAATGTCAGAAAGTTTGTACCTTGGAGAGAGACAAAGGAGTAGAGGTTTCATTGCATGGTGAGTTGATGTCATGGTCCAATTCACATTAGTTAGCCTATCAAGCGTAAGAGTAGAAACATGCACTAAAGCAACGAAAAAGTTGGGATGATAGCCTAGTGATTTTGAAAGCATAAAAGAGGATACTTTTGTACAAAGTGTTGTGTTGAGTCATAGTGCGTCTCTGGAGGACAAACAACAAATTTAAGTTGAGGGTGTTAATGTACCCTTGTTTCACATTACTCTCAATGCTTTTTCCTTAAGATTGGTGTGTGTCTAGGGCCTTTTTGTAGTAATTTTAACATATTTTATCTTTTTTGTGCAAGAAAGGAGTCCAGAACAAAATCGCAGAAGGAAACTGACATTTAGTGCAGAGGTGACCCACGAAGTCAATCAACGGAATGTCGCCCCATCAACGGACCGTAGATGGTGACCATCAACTAGAAGTTCAGTAATCTGGAGAACTCGGGGAAATCTTACCAAGTGTGGTACTATGGAAGGATAGAGGGTCCATCGATTGATCCACGTACCATCCTGATAAATCGTAGATCTGATAAGAGAATATCGAACTACCCGAGTTGACAAAAGTGTATTTATAAAATGATTGAAGGCATTGATGGATCACAGACGCATCGAAGGACTGTGTTGTTGGTACATTAATTGAATGAGAGAAGATGTTACTTGAAGGATGGAAAAAAGATGCTAAGTCTTGACTTACGGAGGCGGCAGTCTGTCGTTTCATCGACGGAATGTCACTGGGGGTCGTCGATTGTAGCCGTTTTTTAGACTTTTTTCCTCATGTGACTTCCTTTTAAGTTAGGACAATATTTGTTATAAATAGGGTGTAAAACCTCATGTTTGGGGTTTGATTCTATTATTACTACTCTTAGTTTGTGTATGGAGATTTACTTTTTGCAACTTTAGCAATAATTCCAATTTCCTGATTTGGTGTTCAAGTGATTATTGTTCTTTCAAGTTTAATTTCTTGATTTTCTTCGAATTTGTCAAGGTAAGTTCATGATTGTTATTTTTCCGATATTAATTGTATTCTTCTATTCATGGGGGACTAATTCCAAAACTCAGGTTGTGGAAACCATGTGCGATAACAAAATAAATCCAGTTAAATAACAATTCTCAAATAGGTTATTGCATGCATTAATTATTCTTTTACTTAGAAGTATTTATAATGAGTGCAAGCGGTACAACATGCCTTATTACTTTTGTAGTTAATAGGAAAAGAATTATATTTGTAGTATACTATCTAATAGGCTAGTTTGGATTGTTGCGAAGTAATAACTAAGACATACATCGAATATGATGTTTAAAATATGAAGTAAAGGTAAGAGTTAGTAACTTAGACACACGTAGACGGACCAAGGTACGGGGTGAACTTCTCCAAATGACGGACTAAGGATTTAGAGATACCTAAATTATAACTTTACATGCAAAACACTAGGGAGTAATTTTTATCTCTAGGAATACGATGATAATAACTTATGGGGAACACTTACATCCTAGTTTCTATCACAATATGATAAAAACCAAAGATATACATATGTTACATGTTTTACTTAACAATATTAAAAGACTTTTGTTTCCCAAAATCCTCCCTTTTATTACCTTTTTTTTAAAGGACTTGACTAAAATGAAGTAATTGTAAATTTAATTTAATTCTAAACCATTTTCCTCGTGGGATTGACCCCAACCTAATAGTTAGGTTATTTACTTGGTACGACCGCTTATACTTATTTAGGGAGGTGTAATTTGAGCGTATCAACGACCCCCTAGGGACCAACCAAGGACCCTTGAGGAGGACCATTGCATTTGGGTCGAAGACTGCCCAAGGCAATGTTCACCAAGCACTCGTCATCAACGAGCCGTGTTCCAATCGACGTGGGATCGATTTTCTCCGTCGATGGACGGTTAAAGTATTTAGACAAGGCTTGTTTTAAGAAGTCTACGAACTCAAAGAAGGACCAACTGGATAGTTGGTTCCATGGTCCGTCGACTTACACACGAAGCATCGATGGGGTGTCATTTATGAGTGGAATGTTTTGTTTCTTGTTTTACGTTAGGCTGAGTTAATTAAATAGGTCGTTATTAAGTAGTTAGGGGTTTAGAGAACACAAATTAAGTTTTTTAATGACCTATATAAAGATCCTAAGATAATTAAACTAACCTAAGCGCTCATGATTCCCAAACCCAAACTCTTTTCCTTCTCTCTTCTTTCTTTCTCCCAAGTTGAAGAACTCCATAGGAGACAGGGTAAAAGAGGGTTACCGGGCTTGTATCACATAATTTTCTCCTAAATATTCTTCAAACATTAAGGTATGATATTCCTTTAACCTTTACGACAACTTTCCTCAAAGGGTTCCATCAAATTGATTTCAATTGTATAAAATTCAAGTGGGTCTTTTCATATCTCAAAATTTATCTTTAAATTTATTTTTTGTTATTTATTTTTTATATTATGAATATATTAACGTATATTATAACTCAATTATGTTATTTCTTGACGGATTGGTCTTGTTTGTAGAAGATAACATTTTCCCCTTAACCCTAGGTTGTGATCTTTATGTAAATTGTGTAATGTTGGTTCAATTGACTTAGTTATTGGTTAAATTACTATAATATGATTATATTGTACCAATTATGAATAGATTAATATGAATTGTAGTCCTACCATTTTAGTTCTTGAGTAATTTATTATGATGGTTAAGTAAACTATGAATTTGATCTAAGTCTCTAATTTTAGATTATGAACTAGTAATGAATTGTGGTATAATGACTCAATTCATCTTTTTATTGTGTTTTTTAGTATTATATGATACTGTTATACAATTTTATGTTAAGTTGGAGGTTCGTTGTAAGAACTTGATGAAGGCATTGTTAAGAGGATAAAGTAAGTCTTGTGATCCCTATTCTTTACTTTTGTTATGGTTACTTGTGCTTAAGTGATGATATTTTTACAGAAGTAGACCTTATATTAAGATCTATAGGGTTTGCATGATGTTTAATTGAAATGTCTTAACTATGGTTTTGTGATGTGTATGCTACGATTAAATTTTGTAAGAATGGTGATACTTACCAATGTGCCTTATTATGATGTGACTATATAAATGTACTAACCTCACATATATGAATGGAAATGAAAGGACTATACTCATGGAATTCTTATTGAGCTATGATGATGATGATGATTATGATACTAGAATCTATGACCCATATTAAGTTAGATGCTAAATAAAAATAATAAAGATATTTCAAAAGGTACTCTATCTTAGCACCGAGTGAAATAGAGTGAGGAGTATCCCTTCCCTAATAGGGAAGGAAGGATCCTAATGTACTCATGAGATTGGATACTATAATGCATGTAGCATAAACAGATCCCAACTATATTTGCTAGTTCTTGAACTATTTTTCCCCCATAGGAATAGTAGCAAGTTGGTCAACGTAGTTGCTATGTTCATGTTTTGGTACTACCTTGGAAAGTAGGGCGCCTTTCTTCGGTTTAGGATTCCATGACACAAGATTCCGCATTAGCTCATGTGGTGTATGTAGGTTAAGGCAAGATGTTCATAAAAGGTAAAACGAACTAAAGGAATGAACTATAACTAGGATAACCTAAGGGGTTTATCTTAGTTTAGGTAAGGATATGGGACCCTACCGTTGCACTAGTTATCCTTGAGGTAAGTCCTAAAAGAATGTTCTTATATATCTATATACTTATAATTGTACATGATATGCATATCATGATCTTGCACATTGATGATACAATATGACAATTGATTTCATTTATGAATATGTGTTTGGTCCATGATTAAAGTATGATGATATGTATTCTTAATGATATACTATGAGAAGTTAGATATTTGTTATAACTCTTGTTGGGTTACTTTATTGAGTAAGGTTATTGGGCTTTGGCTTGGTCATTAAACTTATTGACTTAATATGGGTTAATGTGTAATTGTATTGCTTTGGTTATGTTCTAATGAACTCTTATCCATGCTTGTTGCTATTATTACTTGAAAATAGAGTTGCTTCGACTATTTGTTCAATTATGTGATATGCATGTTGGGTTGACAATACTTAGTATTGTTGATCATATGATATACATGATTTTGACTAAGTGAATATGTATTATTCATTTGTATGATCTTCTTTAATGTGAATAAATCTTTTAAAATTAAATTGCATATGTTAATGAATTGCCTTTTTTTCAACATGATTTTATGATATGTGTGCATATTGTCTCCTACTTAGTACAAGTGGTATACTAACCCCATTTCACCCCTTTTTCCCAACATTTTATGTTCAGATAATACAAGGTCTTTTGACACGACTTTGAACAAAGACTTAAAGTACTCACTCATCCAAGTTTTGTGGGTCGCTCACATTCCGAGGGAAATGCAACTGTCAAGCTTATTATGTTGTTCTAGTTTTAAGACATCTATGTTCTTTCCTTTTCATTTGAGTACTAAGCATTGTATAGCCTATACGTGGCTCCTATTATATTGATGTATGGGATAGACCCAAATTGTTATACTCTTGTTAGATGGTTATGAGAGGAGACACTCATTTCAGACTATGTTATATCATATATATTTATGTGCAATAAAAGTATAAGACTGTGTAATTTTCCTATACGAAAGGTTTATGTATAGTCGATATATTTATTATGTGTATGTAGCGGTTTAGGTAATGTTTTTAGAATTTCCGTATTTTGACCTATGAATGTAATGATGTAATCTAAGACGATAGTCTTAGTCATGAAAGAGGATGACGATGTCGGTTACGTCTAGGGGCTGCTTCCTAGATATGACAAGCATGGTATTAGTGCATGCGGTTGAATATCTTTAGATTAGATGTCCCACTTAACGACATCTATGTAGATTCATATTCATAATTGTGAAGTGTGCCACACCTCTGATTAAGAAACTATGTGATGTTTAGGAAACTCTATGTGCTCTTAGTATCTAATCCTTATATTGTTATTATAAAAATTGAATACTCCAAGGAACGCGACACGAAGACTTGATTAAGAGAATGCCAATAAGGGAACTCCTCCCCAGTCAACAAGTCCATCCTCTTGAAGAAGATGTTATTGATGACCAACATCCGGTCAATCCTCCTCCTTTAATGGATGGTGACCTAAGGACTGCCTTTCTCCAATAGGCCCAAGACATTACTACTCAAGAAAAAACCTTGACTACTCAAGGTCAAGCCATTAAGGCCCAAGATAGTTGGGAGGTTTTACCCCAAGAAAACAAATATGTCTTTACTATGGCCTCCCGTTTGAGAGATTTCACTAAGATAAATCGCCCTACTTTCTATGTGGCCAAGGTTGAAGAACTCTAAGAGTTTATTGATGAAATATACAATATCATCTATGCTATGGGTTTTACTACTAGTGATAAGGCCGAGTTAGCCACTTACCAACTCAAAGATGTGGACCAAACTTGGTACGTCAAATGGAGAGACAATATGCCTTTAAGGGGTGGACCGGGGACATGTAAGATTTTTTAGAAGACTTTTCTTGATAGATTATTTCCTAGGGAGAGATATAATCTGAAGTGGTGTAGTTTATCAACCTTCTTCAAGAATACATGAGTGTACTTAAATACTCATTAAAATTCACTAAACGGTCAAAATATGCTCTATCTTTTGATTCCTATCCTAGGGATGAAACGAACCGCCTTGTGATGGGAGTGTCAGATAACTTGTAAGAATAATGGCATTCGGCTATGCTACATGACAATATGAAAATTTCTGATCTCATGGTTCATGTTCAACAAGTGGAAGAGGCAAGGGATAAGATAAAGTGTAGAGATATCAAGAGGGCAAGGTCTTTTGATGGTGGATCATCAAAGGGTAGGTTTGACATTCAAGACAAGGCTAAATTCAAGAAGTGGTTTTCCAACAATGTCCCTTGCAAGTTACCTAAAGCTCGTGATGATACGGAGTCTAAACTAAGCTTAAAAAGGAAAGGGCTACTACTTCACCAGCCAACAAGCCGACTTGTGGAAAGTGTAATGAGAAGCATTATGATAATAACCTTAAGGGAACAAATAACTATTTTTGTTGTGTTAAAAGTGGGCATAAAGTTTGACATTTTCCAAATTTTATGGGTGAAGACAAAGAGAGTGGGAAAGCAAGTGGTTCGAATGAAACTTTGAAGAAGAATCACTTCTCTTCTCTCAACTCTAGAGGTAAGCAACCAATTTCCCCTGATGTGATTTCCTGTTTGTTAAAGTCTTCTCTATAGAAATATATGATTTACTTGATGCAGGTGCTACACTATCTTTTTTTATTCCTCTAGTAGCTAAAAAAATTTGACATTTTTCTGATATCTTGAATGAACCTTTTATGGTGTATACCCAAGTAGGTCAGTCGGTTGTTGAAAAAATAGTATATAGAAATTAACCTATAATGTTTACCAAAAGGGTTACTCATGTTGAATTAGTAGAACTTTATAAGTTTGATTTTGATTATATTTGGTATGGACTGGATGCATGCTCGCTTTGCGTCCAAAGATTGTAGATAAAGATGGTGAAGTTTAATTTTCCAAATGAGCGTGCTTTTTAGTGGAAGGAGGGAAATCCTATTCGTAGAGGTCGTTTCATTTCTTATTTGAAAGCTTGTACAATGATCTCTAAAAGGGTGTTTATACCATATAGTAAGATTCCAAGATTTAGACTTCGAAATCCCTCCAATTGGGTCGGTCCCTGTAGTAAGGGTATTTCCGAAGGTCTTTCCTTATGATCTTCCCGGTATTTTCCAGAATGAAAAATTTAATTTTGTATCGACTTCCTACCAGGTAAAAATCCAATTTCAGTCCCTCGTTATCAGATGGCTCTGGAAGAGTTGAAAGAGTTGAAGGCTCAACTCAAATATTTACTAGACAGTCTTTATTAGACCTAGTATTTCTCCATGGGGTTCTCTAGTTTTGTTTGTAAATAAAAAAGATGGTTCCCATGCATTGATTATCACCAAATTAATAAAGTCACTAGTAAGAACAAGTATTCTCTCACTCAGATTGAAGACTTGTTTTATCAACAACAAGGGGCAAGCTACTTTTCTAATATTTACTTGACATCAAGGTATCACCAACTTTGGGTGAGAGGTGAGTTTAGACTATATATGGTGACTATAAGTTTTTAGTAATGTCTTTTGGTCTCACTAATGCCTCGGTAGTGTTTGTGGATCTCACAGATAGGGTGTTTCGAAGTAACCTAGATTCATTTATCTTTATCTTCATTGACGACGTCTTGGTTTATTTGAAATATGAGGGTGAACACATGGAACATTAGAGGGTGGTCTTACAAGTGATTTAGGCGAACCAATTATTTGTCAAATATACCGAATGTGAGTTTTTGTTGAGTTCATTGGTGTTTCTTGGTCATATCATCTCTAGTGATGGAGTTGAGGTTGGTCCTAAGAAAATCAAGGCGGTTAAAAAATTGCCCTAGACCATTGACTCCAACTGACATTAGGAATTTCTTGTGTGTGGGGGGTTATCATCAGAGGTTTGTAGATTGTTTTGCGTCCATTACATCTCCCTTTACTACTTTGACCCACAAGAGAGAAATTTGAGTGGTCGGAGGCATGTGAGAGAAGCTTCCAAGTCTTGAAAAATAGACTTACTTCCTCTATGGTGTTGACTCTACCAGAGGCCACTAAGGTCTTCGTTGGATATTGTGATGAATCCCGAGCTAGTTTAGGGTATGTGCTTATGCAACATGGGAAACTATTAGCATATGCTTGTAGACAATTTAAGGTGCATGAGGGGAACTATCCAACTAATGAATTTGAGTTAGTGTCTGTGGTATTTGCCTTGAAAATATGGAGGCATTATTTGTATGGTGTTCATGTTTATGTGTATATCGATTATACGTGTGTTCAATATATTTTTACTCAAAAAGTGTTGAATGTCCGAAAAAGAAGGTTGTTGGAATTGTTAAAAGATTATGATATGAGTGTTCTCTATCAGCCCGGCATCACCAATGTGGTTGTGAATGATATACATCGTATAATCATGGGTAGTGTATCTTATATAAACGAATACAAGAAATACTTTGTGAAATATGTTCGTAGGTGGGCTAGATTGGGTGTAAGGTTGGATGATTCTCCAAATGGTGGTTTTATGGTCCATCATAACTCCGAGTGATCTTTGGTAGTTAAGGCGAAGTCTAAACAACACCTTGATCAACCATTGATGGAGTTGAAGGAATCTGTTCTTGGAAATCTCAACGAGTCGTTATACTTGGGGGGGATGGTGTCTTGAGGTATCAAGGAAGGTTGTATTTTCCCAATGTAGATGGTTTGAGAAGTCGAATTCTGAGGAAGCTCATGGGTCTTGTAACTCCATTAATCCGGGTTCGACAATGATGTAGCATGACCTTAGGGAAGTGTTTTTGTGGGAAGGTTTGGAAAAGGACATAGCGGAATTTGTTACTAAGTGTCCAAATTGTACACAGGTAAAAAGCGAACACAGAAATCACGGTGGTCTGCTTCAAGAAATCAAAATTCCTACTTGGAAGTGGGAAGACATCAATATGGATTTTGTGGTTGGTTTGCCTCAGACAGAAAAGCAATATCACTCAATATGGGTAGTTGTGGATAGGTTGACCAAATCCGCTCACCTTATTCCAATCATGTCTACTTACTCGGTGGAGTTTAAGCAAAGATCTTCATAAATGAGATTATGTGTATCATGGTATTCCATTATCCATCATATTTTGATTGGGGTGCAAAATTCACATCTAGGTTTTTGAGATCATTCAAAGAAGGGTTGGGTATTAAGGTGAAGTTAATCACTGATTTTCATCCCCAAATTGATGGTCAAGCGGAGGGTATTATTAAAACCCTTAAGGATATGCTTAGAGCTTGTATCATTTATTTTAAGGGAAATTAGGATAAGCATTTGCCTTTTGTGGAGTATGCTTACAACAATAGCAACCAATAATCTATATTTATGGCTCCTTATGAAGCCTTGTATGGTAGGATATTTAGATATCCAATTGGATTGTTTGAAGTTGGCGAGTCTTCACTTTTGGGTCCCCATTTGATTTATAAGAATTTGTAGAAGGTTCATATCATAAGGAATCACTTGAAAATATCCTATAAATGGCAAAAGTCTTATGTCGACCATTGGGGAAGGGAATTAGAGGCTAAAGAAGGTGATAAAGTGTATCTAAAAATTTCACCTATGAAATGGGTGGTTATGTTTTTCAAGAAGGGGAACTTGATTCCTCATTATGGGATCCGTATGAAATCTTCCAAAAGATTGGTAAGGTGTCATATGAGTGGAGGTTTCCTAGTGAATTGGCTTCGGTTCATCCGATTTTCAATTTTTCTAAGCTTAAGAAGTCTATCGGTAATCCCGATTCTATTCTTCCTATTGAGGATCTTCCTGTGAAGGATAACCTCTTGTTTGAGGAGGTTCCAGTCATAATCCTTGATAGACAAGTAAAGAAGTTAAGGAACAAAGAGGTGGCTTCCGTAGAGGTGTTGTGGAAGAATCATCTAGTTGAGGGTGCAACATGGGAGTCTGAGGACAATATGAAGTCCTGTTACCCTAATTTATATGATAACTAAGGTTAGTTATTCCTGTAAATAATGAATGTAATGACTAAATTTGAATTTGCTTTGATTTTTAGTGAAGTTTTCCAAAATATGCATTTATGGTGTCATTGCACTGAAGATACAGTAATGTGTACTTTTAACTTAAAATTTTTGCAGTTATTCTTGTTTTGAGCTATGTTGTGTACACTTATATGGTGAGTTTTATGATATAATATTGAGCATGTTGGTAAGTTGAGTTTTGGCATAATTGACTCATATATGATGTTATGCTCTGGTTGTTGTGAGAAAGAAATTTCTCGTAAGGTGATTTTGAGCCTTTTGTGTGGTACTTGATTTTTTTTATTTGATATGTATAGATATCTTGATTGATGTTGTAACTCTTGTTGACATGTATTGTTGATTGATTAGGGTGCTAGTCTTAAGTCTATTCCTTTCTTCAAAGGATTTTAGTGTCATTCGGGGACGAATGTTCCTAAGGGGGAATAATATGACACATCGAAAGTCTAAGACGTGTTTTAGAGCTTAACATAGTATCAAAAGGTTTAGACAATGTTTTAAGGTCAATTATATATAATTCATTTTGGATGTTTAGAAATAAAAAGTCAAGGAACGTCCATGGCGTCCGGAAACTAGTTCAATGGGGTGCTAGTATGCCTTAGCCTATTGATTAAGTTTAGGAGTCGGAAAATGATGAAATTGGTGGAAATGTGTCTCACATGTGTTATAGTTATTTCATAGTCTAAATTTCCGGGTACAAACCCCCAAAGACCAACCAAGGGCCCTTTAGGAGAACCCTTGCATTTGTGTTGAAGACTGCCCAAGCAGTGTGCACCAATGACTTGTAATTAATGGATCGTGTTCCAATCTATGGGGTGCCGATTGCCTCAAGATGGACACACAGAATATTTGGAAAAAAACTATTTTTACAAGTCTCTGAACTCAACAACGGACAACCAGGATGATTGATCCCATGGTCCGTCGATTGACACACGAGGTGTCAAAGAAGTCTCATTTGGTGAGTGGACTGTTTTGCTGCTCATTTTAATTTAGGTTGACTTAATTAAATAAGTTGTTAATTAAGTAGTTAGGGGTTTATAGAATCCTTATTTAGTTGTTTAATGACCTATATAAAGCCCCTAAGATAATTAAACAAACATAAGCCCTCATAATTCCCAAACCAAACTCTCTTTCTTCTCTATTCTTTCTCTCTCCGAAGTTGAAGAATACCATAGGAGACAAGGTCAAGGAGGGATCTTGGGCTGATATCACCAAATTTTATCCATCAATATTCATTAAACATTAAGGTATGAGATTACATTCACCTTTAAGACTTCTTTACCCAAAACGTTCCATCAAATTGATTTCAAAAGTATGAAACTCAAGTGGGTCTTTTCCAATCTCTAAATTGATATTTTGAATTGCTTTCTTTATTATTTCTATTGGATATTATTAATATATTAAAATGTAAAATAATTCAATTATATTATTTCTTGATTGATTGGTCTAGTTTGTAGAAGATGACCTTTTTCCCTTAACCCTAGGTTTTGATTTTGATGTATTTTGTGTAGTATTGGTTTAATTAATTTGGTTATTGGTTGAATTAATATACTATGATGTTATCGTACCAAGTTGTAATATATTAATATGGATTCTAGTCTTACCATGCTAGTTCTTGAGTAATTGACATAAATGGTGAAGTAAACTATGAACTTGATCTATTATCTAATTCTAGGTTATTAATTAGTTATGAATTGTGGTATAATGATTAAATTTTTATTATTATTGTGTTGTTTAAAATTATATGATAATATTATATAATTTTTTTTAATTTGGAGATTGATGGTAAGACCTTGATGAAGGCATTGTGAAAAGGATTGAGTAAGTCGTGTGATTCCTAATTCTTACTTTGGTTATGGTTACTTGTGCTTAAGTGATGATTTTTTATTTAATTACACCTTGTATTAATATTAATAGGGTTGGTGTGATGTTTAATGAAATTTTTTTACGATAGTTTTGTGAGGGTTTGATTGAGATGTAAATGTTATAAGAATGGGATACTTACCAATGTGCCTTATTATGATATGAGTAAGTAAATATGGTAACCTCACTTATATGAATTGTAATGAAAGGTCTATGCTCATGAAATTCTTATTGATCTATGATGATGATGATTATATAAGGGATAGACCCTATGACCTACATTACGCTATGATAATTAATAAAGTCGTTAAAGACATTTCAAAAGAGACACTAGCTTAGCACCGAGATAAATAGAGTGAGGAGTGTCCCTTCCCACATAGGGAAGGTAGGATAACTAATGTACTCATGAGATTGGATACTACAATGCATGTAGCATAAAGAGGGTCCCGGCTATATGTCCTAGTTCTTGAACTATGTTACCCCCATAGAAATACTAGTTAGTGGATTCACGTAGTTGATTTTTCATGTCTTGGTACTACCTTGAAGATTAGTCCGCCTTCCTTCGCTGTAGGGTTCCATGACACCTTATTCCACATTATCTCATGTGGTCTATTCGGTTAGGGAAAGATGTTTCCAAAAGGTAAAATGAACTAAAGAAATAATCTCTAACTAGGATAACCTAAGGGGTTTAGCTAAGTCTAGGTAGGGGTATGAGACTGTACCTAATTATTGCACTAGTTATCCTTTAGGGAAGTATTAGGAGTATGTTTTTATATATGTATATGCTTAAAATTGTACATGATATGTATATGATGATCTTTCACATTGATGATACTAAATGATGATTGGATTCATTTATGAATATGTGTTTGGTTTTCATGGTTAATGTATTATGATATAGATTATTAATGATATACTATGAGAAGTTGGATTTTGGTCATGATTCTTGTTGGGCTACTTGATCGAGTAAGGTTATGGGGCATTAACTTATTCATTGCACTTGTTGACTTAATGAGGGTTCATAAGTAATTGTCTTGCTATTTTTATGTTGTAATGAAATCTTATTCACGCTTGTTGCTATTATAACTTGATAGTAGAGTTGCTTTGACTATGTGTTCAATTATGTGATATGCATGTTGGGAAGACTAGCCTTAGTATTATTTGTCTTGTTATGTACATGTTATTGACTAAATGTATGTCTTATTGAATGATATGGTCTTCTTGAATGTGCATAAATCTTTTACAAATTAAATTACGTACCTTAATGAATTGTTCTTTTTTAGCATGTTTTCATGGTATGTTTGCATATGGTCTCATACTAAGTACAGTGGTGTACTAACCCAATTTTCCCCATTTTCCCCAACATTTTAGGTTCCGATCGTTTAAGGGCTTTTGGGATGACTCTGAAGGAAGAGATGGAATTTTCACACATCCAAGTTGGGTAGGTCCTCACTTTCGGATGAAAATGCTACTATCAAGCTTATGACGTAGTTCTAATTTTAAGAATTCTATGTTCTTTCATTTTCATTTGAGTACTAAAAATTGTATAGCCTATATGTGGCTCCTATTCTATTGATGTTGTTATACTCTTGTTAGATGGTTATGAGATGAGACACCGATTTGAGAATATGTGTTATCCTATATAACTATGTGAAACAAAGGTAGATGACTCTGTAATCTTCCTATACGAAGGGTCTATGTATACTCGATATAAATATTTTGTTTATTTAGAGGTCTATGTAAACCTCAATGTAGAAGTAATGAAAAGGTTTTTAAAATTTTCATATTTTGGCCTATGAATGTAATTATGTAAGCTAGCAGGCTAGTCTTATTCCTTAAATAGGACGTCGACACTAGTTACATGCAGGGGGTGCTCCCCAAATGTTACATTTAGATTATATAAAATGTTGGGAATTGGTCTGCACCTGTCACAACCCAACCAACCGGGCTATGCAGGCACCCACCGTAACACCAAAGTAGGACAACCCTCATATTCTGTTAGAGAAAACATGCATAAATTAAAGATGACGGAAAACAAGTTATGAAGATTTCAAAAATAACACTTTTTAGGTATACTCTTTGTTAAACTTGTAAAGTAATTTAAAAAACAAGAGCTACTAAGAGTAACGGTTGGACCATAAGAACTAAAAAACACAACTTCCGCCGTTTGAACAAAAGAATTGAAGCTACTCAATTTCTTCGTCTTCACCAAATGAAACATCGTCAATCCTGCATCAAATTAATGTCAAAAAGACATAGCAAAAGTAGAATAAGTATAACCACATGTAATGGTAGGCACCATTGTTCAACGAAATGCCTACCTCAAAATATAATAAAAGAACAATAGGATCATGCAAGTACCACTCGTTTCTCCACTCGTACACTTTGTTAGGACACATTGACTTAGCCTATACTCTGATCACTAACCACTTTCTTCAAACAACTTTTAACACTTCCAATTCTATTAAATAATATCCTAAACACGCTTATCTCATTGAATAATCTTATACTCCGCTAACATCCTTTCCTACTAATCGATCATGTCATAACCTTAAATTGTTGTAATCTAACCTACCCCAAAGCAATTTATTTTTTCCTTGACTCAATCCCTGACCCTATTCCATTCTCTTTGGGGTACTTACCTAGAACACCTCGCCATATTACACCTTCCGTATATTGTACACCTCATATGATATCTACACATCACCCCATGCTGACATACTGACACATATTTTCACCTACACCCTGTCATCATTAGATAAGAACACAATCATCAAAAGTGTATACACATCACAATACAGAAATTAAAAATATTTTTCGCTACAAACATATCATATGTAGTTGGTCCTCTCACGGAACCCAAACTCAAATTGTTAGTGCACAAGCATAAACCCGTCCCAGTTAGGTTGTTGTGCTGTGACAGTTTGATCCTATAGTTATGCCGAAATGTGGCTAACCGATTCATTGTTTATGTCGGAATGTGTACATTAAATGTATGTTAAATTGTCGGCACGTGGAAATCTGATCCCTAATCACAATCACAAGTACATAATCAAAATCATACATTTACATCACGGATTCATATCTATGTTATTCATATACGTAAATTAAAACAAGTGTGATCAACATTGTAACGTCTGTATACACAAGTATCACAATGAAGCAAGAATATGTATACATTACACAATCATGGAATCAGAAAAATCACCTACCAGTTTATCTCAATTCTTATTACTCAAGAGACAAAGTTCATCCCTAACACTTCCTTACGGTTTATCATGCCTTATTGTCATATTCTGGATGTAGGGTCGGTGATGTCTCTTTTGGTTAAGAGGAAGAAATTTTGCAGCAACTTCCAACATTCCTTCTACATCGTTGGATTTATTTCGTGTTAAGTTATTATACCTTGTAATATTAGAACCTCTTGTGCATGTAGAGACTAGATCCCTGTGAGTGTTAATTTCGTTTACGATTATAAACGCAAGTTGTTTAATCCATTTAATTATAAAATATTTTAAATATATTTTATTCTCAGTTGTACTTATCTTCCACGTTGTTTTTAATCACTGGGAATCAAAGGTTCCCTTTTTTTAGGGGATAGTGTGTAGGTGCCCGTACGTCCTAGTGCACATTCAATATATGTTAAAATGTTTGAACATGGAAATCTAATCCATAATCACAATCACAAGTACATAATCAAAATCATACATTTACATCACGGATTCATATCTATGTTATTCATCTAGGTCAATTAATACGAGTGTGATCAACATTGTAACGTTTATATGCACAAGTATCACAATGAAGCAATAATATGTATACATCACACAATCATGGAATCAGAACAATCACCTACCAATTTATCTAAATTCTTATCACTCAAGAAACAAAGTTCATCCCTAATACTTCGTTACGGTTAATCATGCCTTAATGCATATTCTTGATGCAGGGTCGTTGATGTTTCTTTAGGTTAGGAAGAAGAAATTCTCCACCAACTTCTATCATTCCTTCTGTATCGTGGGAGTTATGTGCTGTCATGTTATTATATCTTTTAATATTAGAACCTCTTGTGCATGCTGAGACTAGATCCCTGGGAGTGTTAATTTCCTTTATAATTTTAAACTCAAGTTGTTTAATCCATTTAATTAGAAAATCTTTTGAAATGTATTTTATTACCAGTTTTTCTTATCTTCATCGCTTTTTTTAAACGTTGGGAATAAAGGGTTCTCCTTTTTAGGTGGTAGTGTGTAGGTGCCCGTATGACCTAGTGGGTTGAATCGTGACAAACTTACTTTATAACTTGTGCAAATCCATTCCAAACATTTTATATAATCTAAAATATGTTGAGAACGGTCAACAAGTGGATCCTTCCTGACAATTTCTTGCATCAAATTTAATTTTATATAAGCTATTTTTATTCACGCACACACACACGTAGATGCTCATGCGCACGGAAACGCGCACCCACATACGCGTACAATCTTTTGTTAATATGTTAATATTGTTTATATTTAATTTCCATGCAACATAGAAACAAGTGAGGAACGGACTAAGCTGATTAGAAATTTAAAAATTCATTGTGCAAAATATTGTTCGATCAAAAAGTATTGTCAAAAAATTAATTTTTTAATAAGATCAAGCAAACAATAAAAGTGTGTTATCAAGAGACAAAAATAAATTAATTTATAAATCTCATGTGGTTGTATTTTGTGGATATTTTATTTGTTGTCTAAAAGTTTCTATCATGATAAATTATTGTATACATTTACACTTCATTCAATTATATCATCATAAAAACCCTTAGATTATAATTACTGATAAATATTTTTAAATAAATAATTATATATTGATAATGTAAATTGTCTAAGAAGTGTCTTTTTGAAAATTAAGAACCACTTAAAGTGTTAATTATTATTATTTCTACGAATAACTAATGCATTTTTTCTCATTTCTAGGCTAGTGTTAATCTTGTTCCTGAACTCTTGTTTATGATGGGCCAAAATTTACCTGAAGAGGTATTAACTTTTTTTTTTAACCAAAATAGTTTATAATATAACGCTTTAGAGTAATTATAAGTCAACTAATAGAAAGTTACCATTAAAAAACTCAATTTCCTAATATTTCATTGCTAATGTTACTTATATGGTTCCTCTCTTAGTAGAGCTTGGGCCGTCATTCATTTAAGAGGATTTCTGAGAGCTCGTAGTACAAGTGTACAATGTTACTCAATAAAATTACTATTATACAACCAAATTAGAACGACGAAAGAACCATAAAGGGTTTGTTCTTTGTATTGGGCAACATACGTTTTATGGTAAATTAATACATGCAAGCTATAAGTGAGGAAGAATATTAAGATTAAAACATGTATTCTCTTTGCATTAAGGAGTATACATCCAAGACAAATTCATATTACACTCGTTTAAAAGTTAGTTTTGCATGTAATTTTGTAAGCAAAAATAATTATTATAATATGAGAATATTTACTTTTTGTAATTGTAATCAATATCCAAATGTTCTACCAAGCACCTCCACAACAATATTACCATGTTCAACGTACTTATATACTCTTTCTTTTTCATTTTATATAATATTATTTTCTTTATCAAATTTGACAAAATTTGAGGAAGTGTATATATAAATGCATATGCTATGATTTATATTTTATGTGTTGAAATGTTAAATTTGTGGTGTAGACAAATTTCCAACATTTTATATAATCCAAATTATATTTAAAATGGTTAACAATCGGATACATTCTTATGTGTGCTTTTGTGTTGCTTTTTGTGTGAATATTTCTTATATTTAATTTTCAGGCAACCATAGAAAGATTAAGTGAGAAATGACTGAGATGACTAGAAATTTGAAGATTTGTTGTGAAAAATATTGTTCCATAAAAATAAATATTTTAAAAAATTATTTTGGCAATAAGATTAGACACAAAATAAACATGTGTTATCAAGAGACAAAAATAAATTAATATACACTTGTCATATGGTTGTTACTTGTGGATATTTTATCTTATTTAAATGTTTTTTTATGATAAATTATCTTCCATATATATAATTCAGTGAATTATTTTATTATATAACCATATGTTTGATAATTATTGATAGATAACTTTAAAAAAGTATTGTATATTTGTGTAAAAAGTGTCTTTTAAAAAATTGTTACAACATTAGGTGATTTAATACTAATTCTATGAATAACTAATGAGTGTTATTTTTATTTTTGTCTAGGTCTTTATTTAATCTGATTCCCAAACTCTCATTTACGTTGGGTCAAATTAACCCTATGAGGTATTATCTCCTTCGTTTTTTTTAATTTATTTTGTTTATAATATAAAGCTATCAAGTTACAATTACGTAACTAATATAACTTCACTATATAAAAACTACATTACTCTAATTCATCATTGCTAATATTACTTTAATGGTTCTTCAACTAGTAGGGCTAAAATCCAAACTCTAATAGGGCCGACATATAAAGTTATCAAGTTACAATTAGGTAACTCATATAACTTCACTATATAAAAACTACATTACTCTAATTCATCATTGCTATTTTTTTTTATGGTTCTTTTACTACAAGGGCTAAAATAAAAACTCTAATAGGTCCGACATTCCTTCAAAATGATATATGAGAACTCGTAGTACAATGGTAAAAGGTTATGTATGAAAATTATTATGATACGAACAAATTAGAACTACGGAAGAACCATATATGGGTTTCTTAGTTGTATTTGACAACTTACGCTTCATGCTAAATAAATACATGCAAACAATAATCGAGAAAAAATGCGAAGATTAGCACATGTATTCTCTTAGAGATCAAGAATATACATCGAAATCTACGTTATAGTGCACTCGTTTGAACATTAGTTTATTCAAGTATTATTTTAAGCAAACAAAATTATTATTAAGGTGAGGATATTATGTTTTTGTAATTGTCATAGCCCAGTAACATTTTTTTTTATTTTTTTATTTATTTATTATACTGAGTCAAACAAATGCAGAGAATATTCATTAAGACAAATCCTTCATATCAAAATGATCCACCAAGTACCTCTACAATAAAAGCTCCATGTGCAACGTACTTGTATACTTTTTTTTGTTTCATTTTATATAATATTATTTTCATATTAATTTGTGCCACAATTTGAAGGAGTGGATCGATGGGTTCTTAGAATATGTTTTATTTTTGATGTGGTGAATTTTGAAATAGATGGTGCAGACCAATTTGCAACATTTTATATAATCCAAACTATGTTGGGAATGGTCAAAAAGTGGATCCGCTGTTACACAATCTAGCATAGAGTTAGAATTTGTGTAAGATATTTTCCTTAAAGCGCACATACACACAACATAAGCACACATGCATGCGTGCACACACTCTTTTGCTAATATGTTAATAATTTTTATATTTAATTTTCAGGCAATCCTAGAAACAACAAGTGAGAAACGAATTGAGCTGACTAGAAATCTAAAGATTCGTTGTGCGAATTATTGTTCGGTTAGAAACAACAAGTGAGAAACGAATTGAGCTGACTAGAAATCTAAAGATTCGTTGTGCGAATTATTGTTCGGTCAAAATAAGTATTTTAAAATAATTGTTATTGCAATAAGACAAAAAATAACTTAATTTACAATTCTCATGTGCTTATGACTTGTGATATTTTATTTGTTGTTTAAAACATTTCATCATGATAAAGTATTATACATATTTTATACTTCATTGGATTATTTAGTCATATAAATACATGGATGACAATTATTCATAGATATTTTTTAAAAAATAATTGTATATTGATAATGCATTTTGTATAAAAAGTGTCTTTTTGAAAATTAAGTAGCACTTGAGCAGTCAATCAATATTATTTCTATGAATAACTAATTGATGCTTTTTTTCTCTCTATAGGCTTGTGCTTAATCTTTTTTCTGAACTCTCATTTATGGTAGTCCAATATTTACCTTCAAAGGTATAATTACCTTCAGAGGTATAATTTTTTTTATTAGTCCAAAATAAACTAATATATATTTGTCATATTTTTTTTTTATCAAGAGATAAAAATAAAATAATATACATTTATCATATGTTTGTGACTTGTGGATATTTTATTTTTTGTTTAAAAGTTTCCATCCTGATAAATTACATTCCATATATATAATTCATTGAATTATTTTATCATATAAACATATGGTCAGGGCGTAGTCATGATTTTTACGTAAGGTGTCACCATTTCAAGGACAAGAATGATTTAAATTAAATCACTGAAGCTTCTGCTTTAGGCCTACAAAAATTTGACGTCCCCTTAAAAGTGAATTTTATGAAATAATATTTTTCTTAAATTTAAATTTTTTTGAATAAATTTAAAAATTTACCTTTAAATTGGATAACATTTAAAAAGTTTAAATTAACCCAGTCACATATTCATATTATTTAATGAAATTTTACACTAACATTATTCAATCAATTGTATTGCAAATAAATATGATTAGCATATTTTGATAAATTAAAATCAATTAGCAATGAACTTAAATCAATTGTTTTGTTCTAATTGGATGCTTGTTCCGAGTCAGTTGAAGCTTGATTTGTCAAGATTGACTTTGAACGTTTATGATTTTTATTAGAATAATAAATCCGCATTAAATTTAGACTCTCCATTAAACTTTGACTAATATGATGTACTCTGCATCATTAGTAATTGAGGGTAAAATAGATGATTACCAACAATTTTAATCAATTTAATGAATTCTAAATTGTTTCATTGTAACAAACAAATAGAAAAACATAAAATAATTAATATGAGCAAATACAAATAAAAACTGCAGCACATAATAATTTAAAATAGAATCGCTAAAAATACTTACATGATGGGAGAGATTTGAGATGCCAAATAACGATTATTGATGAACAAGAACAGAAAGAAAATTGAAAAAACTCACAAGTCACAAATATATAAATGCAAATATTTAAGTAGTCAATACAGATTTTATAAGAAAAAGGATAAATATATCCTCAAATTATTATAAATGGTACACCAATATTCTCTGTTATAATTCAGGGCTATGTATACCCTTACCATTACAATCCACCCATATGACACGACCATGACCAATTTTGCCAAACAAAATTTAGGTAAATCATGACGACAAGATTTCCGTCACTTTTCTTTCCTTCATCATTCTTTCATTATTGCTTTTCGTCTGACTATGACGTCGCGTACGCTCTCTAACCCTACCGTCAGCGCTGCTGCCAACGTTGACAAACATTTATCTTTACAAGCAATTGAAAAGTCAATGTTATAATGTCGAAGAGACATTTGATCAGGGTTGGAGCATTGACTTTGACGGTGATGGCGCATGGGGAATCGGAGGTTGAAAAGAACCAACGGTGTCAAATCTTTGTTAACTTCATATATGATCTACCTTGAACAATATTTCCTGCAAATACAATGAAAAAAAGCCGGCAGCGAATCTAATTCGTAATTTCTCATTCATTTCTATAATTATATTCATTCTCTAATCTTTCTTGTTTGATCACAAGTTCTCCAAACTTTTATGTTGAAATAACAAGTTCTGATTCGTAGATGTTAGAGATAGATGGATTTGATTACAAACTTGGTGAAGAATAAAAAATTAAAATCACTGAATTATTCAATGAAGTTTTTCGGGCCTTTGGGTGATTTGTGTTATGATTTGGATATGGTCGTATGGGTTTTAAAATTATCGGGTTGTCTCATTATGGATGGGTTATGAATTTATGGATAAAAATTAAAATAAATTTTGTTCAACCATTTACACGATGCCACATGTCCCACCATTTTCAAGGGTATACACAACGTAAAATATTAACGGTAATGGTATACATAGACATAGAATATAATGGATGGTATTGATATACCACTAATAATAATTCAGGGCATATTTGTCCTTTATCCCTATTTTTATTTACTATAATTCTAAAGGATAAAGGACTCAAATTTTGAATTTTATTTCAATTCTTAAAAAAGTAGAATTTAGGTTTGAATGAATTAAATTGATCTATAAGTTTCTAAATGAAAGGAACTACTGTTTTAAAATTACAGGAAAAACAAAGGTAGAAATAAAAATTAAACATGTAAAAAAAGTAAAGCAAGTCTGTTGTAGTCAAATCTACGACATACTACACCAAAAGTAGCGCCTCTACCACTTGCGCTAGTGGTATTTTAATATAAGGAATCTCCCTTTTAACTGTTTTATCCTTTAAGTTTTTTGTTTAGTTTTTTACATAGGTATAATGCGTGAAACATTTCAACAAATCTGTGTGTCATGACACGGCTTACCTATTCCTGAAATCCACCCTCACATATGGTTGATAATTCTGGAGGGCTTAGTTAGCACAGTTTAGTGGTACCTTGGCGCTTCTAATGTTAGAATTTGTATAAAATGTGTCTTTTAAAAACTTAGAACAATTTTAGGTGTCAATTAATATTATTTCTACGAATTTTTCTCTCTCTTGTGTAGCCTATGTTTAAGCATGTTCCTCAACTCTCATTTATGCTGGGAATAATTTACCTTCCGAAGTATCTTCTTATTTTTTTTAAATTATTTTTGTTTATAATATAAAGTTTTAAAGTTACAATAAAGTGAATAATATAACTTCACTATAAAAAAACTCCATTGCTATAATAAATCATTGCTAATGTTACTTTTATGGTTCGTCTTCTAGGATGACTAAAATCCATGCAGTAACAGAGCCAACCTTCCTTCTAGATTATCTATTGGTATAATGTTATGTAAAAAAATCACTATTATACGAAACAATCAGAACGACAAAAGAACCATAAAAAGGTTTGTCAGTTTTATTGGGAAACATATGATTCCTGTTAAATAAACACATGCAAGCTATTATCAATGAAGAATGACATGATTAAGACACACATTCTGTTTGTGTTTAGGGGAACACATATAATCTAATTTAAAGTACACTCATTTAAATTTTAGTTAATGCAAGTAATCTTTTAAGCAATCATAATTATTATAATGTAAGAATATTACTTTTTGTAATTGTTCAAGGTTGTAATATTTTCTATTTATTTATTTATTTAGATTTTATTTAATAAAATGAATGCAGAGAATAGTCATTAATAAAAATCGTCAATATCTCAATTCTCCACAAAGTACCTCAACAATAAAACCTCCATATGCAACATATTTATATACTTTTTATGTTTCATTTATATAATAATATTTTCATATTAATTTGGGCAAAAATTTGAGCGAGTGGATATATGAATTCTTAGAGTATGTTTAATTTTTGATATGTTGAAATTTGAAATCGATGGTGCTCTAACAACTAGAACTTTCATTTATTTAGAAAGGCTAATACGGGAGAAATCTAGACCCTATCCCGCTACAGCTGCAGAGATGGTGCTGGCACGGCAACACTACAGTGACAACTTACCCTGCTGCAGCGGGATCGGCGAGGCAAAATCTGAATTACGCAAAATCATTTCTTTTCCATCGTTCTAAAAAAAACCGTAGGTCGTAAATAACCATATAAAACACCGAAAAACGATTATAAACTTGGGAAATAAGGAGAAAGAGCTTTCTAGTATGGGAATTGTGGAATCTTACGATATCTGTCAAAATTAACTGTAGCGAATCCGGAAAAGCTGGAAAAGAAATCAAAACTCCGTGCAATGTTCTTGGCGCCCACGTAGGTTAGGTTTTTTGCATTGAGCAATTGTAAATCTTCCTTTAACTTGTTGTATTTAAAATACATTGTAGGAGATATGCATAGACCTTCGTGCAACGAGTTAATTATGTGGAAAATTTCTTTGATTCATCACGTTTTAGGTTAGTGCTTTATGTAGAGAATGAACAATTGGTCAAGTGTTCTTTTTTGTTTTGTTACCTAGAATTCCATCATTAAATCAGGGTATTCGGTAGAAGGAAATAAATTTTTGTCAACGCTAGGTTCCACCTAACGAAGAAATAAGTGATGAATGTTACAAATTTATGATTAAAACCATAATGGCGAACCCTAAGGAAGAATTAGGGTTGAACTTAGTTTATTGATTGTTTAGATTTGAGTGAAACTCGAAGGTGATGGTTGTGATTTCATGATTTTGTGATATATGCTTGTTCTTTCTTCATTCTGAACGTCAAATGTTGATCAAACTTGTTGTAATTGATATAGATAAATGACATAGTCTTGAAATCTTGATGTGAATGTATGATCTTTACATTGTACTTGTGATTTTGATTATGGTGTGTGATTGGGGATTGGATTGCCATGTTTCATCATTAATACTTCAACGGACTGCCACATTTGGCACAACTATAGGATCAAATTGCCACATCCCAGCAAGCTAACTGGGTTCGGGTACCACGCCGGTGCTTTAACAATTTTTGTTGGGTCCTGTGAAAGCACCAACTACTTGTGATAACTTTGTAGTATAAAGCATGTAGAATTTCGGTAAAGTGATGTGTGTAAACTTGTGATGATTGCGTTCATAGATAATGATGACAATATGTAGGTGGAACTATATGTCAGTTGTATGATCATGGAGTGATGTGTATATATCTTATAGGGTGCAATTGTCGGGAAAAAGTTATTTATCAAGGGAATTTCATGGGTAAATACCCCAAGGAGAATAGAATAGGGTTAAGGATATCGTCAAAGAGAAAAAACATTTGTTGGGGTAGATAAGATGACAATAATTAAGAGTGTGTCATGATTGATTGGTAGGAACCGATGTTAGTGAAGCTTAGGATTTTCAAAAAAGTTTAGCCTATTTTAGGCTATGACTTAATAAAACTAGAGGTATTAGCAGTTGTTAAAAACAATTGTTTGTAATCATTATATAGCGTAATTCAACGTGTTCTAAGACAAGGTAGGAGTGGAGAAAAGATAAACGAGTTGTACTTGCATGATCCTATTGATTTTTTCTTATATTATGAGGTGAACATCCAGTCACTGATGATGCCTACTAGTACGTTGGTTATACATAAAGTACTCTTGGTATGCTTTTCTGATGTAGTCTGGATGAAGGATTGGAGATGTTTCAGTAGGTCAAGACAAAGAAACAGTCCAGCACCTTCGAATCTTCTGCTCGCATGGTGGCAGTTGTGTTGTTTTAGTTCTTATTGTACAATCATTATTGTTAGTTGATCTTTTACCTATCAGACTAGATCATTAGGGTTGTGAAATTACTTAAAAAGTTTTAAAAAGAGTGTCCATAAAATGTGTATCTATGGAATCTCCTTAAATTGTTTTCTTTCCTCTTTAATTTCAGCATGTTTCCTCTGTTGGGATATAAAGATTCTCCTAGGTGTTAAAGTGGGTGCCCGCACGACATGGTGGGATGGGTCGTGACAAATTGGTATCAGAGACTGCATTACCGATCTCTCTGTACAAGAGCAAATATGGACTAGCCACCTGAGCGTTGGTGTATGGAGTCAACATCTAATCCGCAAGAGGCTAAAAAGAAGTCTAGGAATTGTTCAACTCTTTCTTGCCTCTCTTGCGAAGTGGTTGTTCTGGTATGACTTGAGTCCAATTTGTATCTCCTGCTTCCAATTGGCATCTCATCTAGGTAAGTCGGATGATGTGACTACGACTAAACAGACACAACCAAGGTCAATTGGAACAGGGAAGGTTCCAATTGGTATTTGGCCTTATGGTTCACGAGCCATATTACCAATAATATACATTTATGCTTTGAACTAACAAATGTAGTTAATCTTCCTGAGTGTTGTAATTGGAAAACTGCGTGTCAATTAATGCCTCAATTAATTGGAAATTTGTGCTAAGACGTTTCAAATTAAAATATAATGTGTATTGTTTGTCGGTCAATTTATTAGTGTATGTGGAAATATTTTTGGATGAACTAAATTAATGACTGGATTGTTAGAATAGTGTTAATTCAAATGTCTGGGTGTATCCTTGGGATATGTAGATTATGGGGTGAAGTTATATTTATGTTCTAGTACTTGGACATCACATATCATAGTTGGGTAAATTTTTGAAAAACAATAGAATGGTGAAAAACGGGGGTCGAAAAAATCATAAAAGGTGAAAAGTCACACAGAAAAACATTGGCCAGGGTCTAGTATCGTTTGAGCAACTGCTACGGATTTTTCCCCACTGGAGCGGTGCCACTACATCGGAATTATCCCGCTAAAGAGGGACATAAATTTTCATGTTCTTCCCCGTTCTTCAAATGTCAATCCAGGATGGATTAAAACCTATTCTTGCAACTCCCAAACAAGTTTTGAACAACAATAGTAACAAAAAGGATTAAGAATTAAAGAATGGGTTGCTTCAGACAGCAAAAGCCAAGCATCCACATAATCCAAAACATAGTTGTCCTACACATTAAATCCCAAGATTGGACGAATTGGAGGATATTAAAAAATCTTTAGACAAAGAGGTTTCCATGTCGTAATTTAACTCCTTCGGGGGGCACCAGGCTAATCTCGGCCTCCCTGTGCTCCGTAAACTAAACATAGTCCTCCTTCTCTACTACAGGCAATTCCTGCCCGGGAGCCACACAGGTAAAAACAGTCTTCACATCCTTGCAGAGACAAATCATCAAACGATCCCTTACTAGGTTTCTCTTCCTCTCCTAGCGCAGGTGGGGATAGAGAAACTCTATAGCCAGGGCAATGCTTGTTGGAACAATTTTGAAGTCGGCATAGGTGCTACCCATATTCTTTCACACCATCTTTAGATCCATCTCGACCCGTGCACCTCAATGTAAAACCTCATTGTACGAATGTGAAGCCACCTTGGTATGCTAACCTTGCTCGTCGTCGTCCTATTTCACATAGAAGTAGAACCATTATGAACCAATAGAAAGTAAACAGGGGGATCCATGTGTAATACCTCATCAGTGTAAAATAGTTACACTCTTGCCCCCTTGCATAGGGCACTGATAAGACTAGTAAGAAAGACTGCCTTCATGTTGCCTCAGTAGAACATCTTCCACTCGGGGATAATATGAGCTCCCACATTAAACTTAACGCTCTGTATAGCACATGCCATTACCATAGCCCGTGGAAAGTTAAACGTTGTTGAGGTTGCTCGACGATCGAATCCTCCTAGATACTACATGTAGCCATCTGTTAGAATTTGGTGACCAGTCAGCATTAATAAGTCCCTCTACGGTACCTATAAAGCTTGCTCCTGTTTCACAGGATCCACAATAGTGTCCTACTGCTAATCTAGATTCATCCCCATGAGTATGGTCTTATACTTCAAATTTGGGACCTCTGGTATCGCCAACACCTTATGAATAGCGCTGCTATTAAGGGCGACGTCGACTCGCAGAATGCTAATGACTAGGTAAGGACCATCAAAGCCTATAATTAGGAGGAATGCTTAGAACTCCCTCACCTAGGTAGAGCGAGCTTTTGGGGGAGCCTGAGGAAACATGATCCACGCAAACTCGACCAAACGCGCATAGAAAGAAGAGCTTTTTCCACAAACCTACGTAATACCAGTCCCTCTCATAGAAGAACCTTATTTTGTGATAATCATGATTCCTCTCCCGACATGCGGCATATGGAAAATGGATGAAAGGTGCGTTAGCGATATTTTTTTACTAGACCTGTGAGAGAGGCTATAAAAATAAGATAAGTTAAAATAGTATAGACCAGGACGAGAAACCTAAAACGAAAAGAGAAATTTTTTTGGGAAAAGGGATCGAAGCTGCTGATCTGGGCTATCTGATTGTAGCGGCTATCATCCTTCTACTACGAGATGATACAAGTCGCTATAAAGGGACGCCAGCCGCTTCAGCGGCCATCATCTTGGATGAACACCAGACACGAAAATGGCATCTTTTAACTCAAAAACCCCAGTTTTATTAGATTTTTAGCAGATCATACATATCAACTACCCTAGAACACGAACTTACTTCTATTTCAAAAAAATAACTGCTAAATATGTAAAAAAAATCAGAGTTCATGGCATGGTAATCTTCAAACTTTCCCCACTCATTGCCTATCAATTAAACATATGTTTTTGTGAAATCCTTATGTCCAGGATATCATAGAAACGTAGGGGACTCAAGGTAAGTAATCATGATACGAGTCTCTAACACAATTAGACAACTTGGTCAATTTCAATTTAACTACCAAAAATGTTCCGATTCGATTTTGTTATTATCCATGCAATAAGATTCATAAAACAATAAAGTAATGAGAGTGAGAAATGAGAAAACATACCTTAACTCTGATGTTTGAGGGAGAGTGAACTGGGAGACTTCTGGATTTTTCAGCGGGTGTAAGGGAAAATGGGATTTTTAACTCGGACGTTCGAGTGAGAGTGAATTGGGAGAATTTTGTAATTTTGAGGGGGTGTAAGGGATGTGATTTTCCCCCCTTTTCCTTAATTATTGTTTCCCAATATACCTCTCCAGCAGGAGATTTCCACTGTCGTAGACCCCATAAAATGAGAGAGTTTCCACTCCAGCTGGCAGAATTGGAGGAAAACATGGAGTTTATTCCACCTTTGCGTATTGCTTATTAAGCTATCCCTAGAATGTAAGCTTAGTAAACTTTTTAAGTACATTATTAGCCCGTACATTTTGGCGTGTGTCTCCCTCCTTTGCTTTCGAATTTGTTGGATGTCGCAAACATTTGTCATTTCGTTGTAAGAGTGGTTTCACGAGCCTTGAGCGTCTTGAAGATATAGAATATGATGCCCAAACCTTGTTCATTCAGGGAAGAATGAGTTGTAAATTTGTAGTTATTATAATGATCAGAATCATTGTTAAATTAGTAGTGATAAAATCCATGAAAAATCTTGACCTTGTACAGCTAAAAAGGGAAAGATACCCTTGGCGTGGCGGCGCTGCAGCCACAACTTAGCCCACTGCAGTTTGATTGGTGAGGAAGAATATGAATTACGCAAAATTATCAGTTTTCCATCCTTGCAAAAATAACACATAGGTCATAAGTAACTTTAGAAACCTCAGGAAAACATTTCTATGGTTTGGAAAGAAGGAGAATCAGCTTTGTATCATGGGGATAGCAGAATCTTTCGAAATCTTGACCAAAGTCATCGTAGTGTATATGGAAAAGCTGGAAAAGAAATCAACACTGTGCAATTTTCATGGCTCCTAGGTAGCTTAGGTTTTTAGGCATTTAGTAGTGGTAAATCAGTGCTTACCTTGTTGTATGTGAAATCAATCGTTGAAGCTATCTATAGACCTTTGTGCACCGAGTAAATTTTGTGGAAAATTTAGTTAATGCACTGTATTAGGGGTTAGTGCTTGATGTATTGAATTGATGATTTGTCATGTTTTCTTGGTTATTTTCTTGAGTAGAATTCCTTCATTAAACAAGGGTATTTGGTAGAAGGGAATAAATTTAGGTCCATGCTAGGTTTGACCTTTTGAGTAACGAGTTGACGAATGTGAGTAATTTAGGTTTAAAACTATAATAGCAATATTATTATCAATATAAAACACAAATACAGGTAGGCATGATTGGTAAACCGGATGCCCACTACATAGCATAGGAAAATCAACTAGTAAGAACATGTAAGTATAATAGTTTGTTCCTAAACATTTTCTATTCTCGAAAATCTTGAATCTTACTAGTACCCTGACCAATACATTGTGTCTCAATCAACCTACACTCTAGGTTCTTGCTCATATCATAACAATTTAAACCCATACAAGGGTCCATAATATGAACATAAAAAATCTGACCAACCACTCACGACATACCATTGAGTTTACCACTTCATATATGCACGCCCTAAGCCTATACCCTGGGAATGGCTGACACTCCAAAACCGTTATAGGGCTCAAGTGAAACTTTGACTTAACTTAGTTGCTTAGTGGAACACTTAAACGCCAGATATATAAATAATGATTTAACTTAATAAATAATATTATGCCTAGAGAGCAACATGTCTTAGAAAAATACAACCGAAATGAATAAGGATAAAGAACTAATACCATATATCTATGAACACTCTTAAGCAAAGAGATGTCGGGATAGGTCCCCTTATCGTAAAATTGAAATATAGAAATTATATGATAAGTAGAGTCCTCCGAAATACAAGTAGGATCACCAACTGACTTTGAGTGTTGAATGTGACCAAAGAGGCGCTGGATGCGGATCTTTGTTAATTGATAAAGTAGATTATGTATAAGACATTGTAGGCTAACTGGCATCAGTACATTGAAGATACGAGTATGGGAGTTGGAATACTAAACATAATACATTCTTGAAAAGATTTTGAAAGAAACATTTGCCTTGGATCATCTCAACTCATGATTAAACTTAAACTATAAATACAGAAATGAAACACATGTTATATACGAAAAGCTCTATAAAACAATAAAAGAAACATATTTTGTTAAAGAAAATTCAATAATAAAGTCAACTTTAATCCAATACAAACAAATATAGTTTATGTGGGAGATTCTCTAATCGAAAGCCACCACCATGAGCCTAAGTGATGATACACCATTTTACCTAACGCTGCAAGGAACCGTCGATACCTTTTAACGGGTATATAACCTAACTCACTATGTGTATACACTAGTCTATGCTACAAAGCACTATGGTTTTATTTAAAATGTATAACCCTTTTCTACCCACGATGGCTACATGATTTACAGAGACTTGAGTTAATATGAAACTGCCACCCTATAATGGTTCTCAAAATACTACCCCCAAAAAATATACTTAGCTCATTTTATTGTAAAAACAACAATCTTTCTTTGGTTTGGGATAATTACTCAACGTATATCTTAAAAGCTCTCTTGGAATCAATATTCCCTTTCATTCTTAAATTTTAAAACATTTTAAAACTCTTTGGGAATACATAGTCCACATATACTTCTCTTATGAAATTTCTTATATCTTTACTCTCTACTAAACATGAATTTTATGTCTTAAACCAAATTTAAAATGTTTTAAAAAGACTTTTGAAAATTTATAAACTTTGCATTGACTTGATTCTTAACTTCTAGACTTAACTATTAACTTCTCAAAATTTTCCTTGAATTTGAATATGGATTCAAGGTTCATGATATCATGTTTATGGGGGAGTTAATTAAGATTATATGTACGTTAGAGTGTTGAAATCAACTAAAAAACATTGGTCCCTTTCTATGGGACAATTACTAGAAGGGGAAAGAATGGGGAGAACTGGCATCCTTTAGGCTCTTAGAGGCGCGGGACGCAAACCCTGAAAGTTCAGAGGGCTTGCTGGGGCACTCTGTCTAGGAGTTCTAGTAAAATATACAATAATCCAAGCAAGAATGCACAATATATTTATATTCAAACAAAAAATCACACTTTACAATTATTTTTCAGGCAGTAATGAACACACATTCACAATTTTCTACCGATAACACACACAAAGTTTAAATTTTAGTTATTAGTCTATCCCATAGATGGTAATTATTAGCTAATAAATCTATTTATAGCCCCAAGGGTTAGATAATAATTGAAACCGTCCAGTTCCAATTGACTTGTTTTTGTCATTTTATCGTATAAACTACATTAGTCCACATTGTAAAGATACCTTTTTGAATCGGGATATACCAATTTGACTCAATTTATACAACCTGATATTCTTCACACGAGAGTATTAAAGGAGTTGAATTACATCCTATAATGCTTTCTAGCCTCTTTAGATTAAATATGGACGTCAACGCACCAATCCACAAAAGTCTAATTTACATTTTTCTATTGTAGGGGAGACCGCTAACTTATGCTTTAATACCGGTTTGTGACGACCCTACCCTTCAGTCAATGCAGACACCCATTCTAATACCTAAACAGGAGAACCCTCATATCCTAATAGCGAAAAACATGTGGAAATTAGCAACCCAAGGGATCTAATCTAACAAGTACAAGAGCTACTACAAATAATGATTAACAAAAAATAACTAAGACACAATTCCCACCACGTGGAAGGAAGAGTTGGAGCTGCTGGAGGAATTCTTTGTCTTCACCTAGTGAAAAATCACCAATCCTGCAGCCAAACTATGTCAAAAGATATAGCAAAAGTAGTATCCGTACAACAACACCTACTAGTAGGAATCATCTCTCAACTAGGCGCCCACCTGATGATTTACGAATTTAATAATAAGATCATACATGTACCAATCGTTTCTCCACCCTTGCCCCATTTCTTACAATACCCTCAACTTGTGACAATCTTCTAAGTACTAACCATTTTGTTTCCCAGTTGCTAACAATTCACGTTTTGGTAAGTAATAAACTTAACATTATTAACCACATTGGATAAACCCAACCACATCTAACATTATTTTTCTTCCAATCAATCTTTTCATATTCGTAAAGTATCGCCACCTTATCTACCCCAACCATAAGGTTTCTCCTTGACTCAATCTCTAGACATTGTCACAATTCTTCTTGGAACATTACCCTGAAAAACACCTCAACAAATCACTCCTTCCCGACACGCACCCCTAATAAGGTATTTATACATCACCACTCACTCACATATATACCCATGTTTCCACCTACGCTAGGTCATTCTTAGAAAATAACACAATCAATACAAGTAAAACATTATCACAATACAAAAATATAACATGTTTTTTACTTCAACTTATCACAAGTAGTTGGTCCTCTCATAGAACCCAAACTCAAATTGTTAGTGCACAGGTCTTGTATCCGTTCCAAGTTAGCCTTTCGGCATGTGGAAATTTGATCCCATACTTATGTTGGAATGTGACAACATGATCCAATAGTTGTACTGGAATGTGCGACCGTAATCAAATAGTTGTGATGAAAGAATACTTTACATGTTTGCCTATCAAATAGTTATGATGTATTTGTAACTATTCAAAGAATAAAAACCTAATCTACCTGGGGGCCAAGGAATTTGTACAAAGTATGATCTGTTTTCCATCTTTTCTGGATCCACTATGGTGAATATATCAAAGATCTCGCAAGATTCGACCATCCCAATGCTAGAAAGCTCCTTCTCCTTCTCCTTTTCTTTATTTTTGGAATGATGAAAAACAATGGTTTTCTCGAAATTTGGATTCTTCCTCCACTATCTCGCTGTAGCGAGGTAAGTTGCTGCTGCACCGTTTCCGTGCCAGCGGCACCAGTCCAACTGTAGTGGGACAATGTCCATATTTCTTGCAAACTTTTGCCCTTCTCCATGAACGACGGTGTGGGTCGTAACAGAACCGTTAAAGTAACATTAGCAATGATGTATTAGGGAATGGAGATTTTTCAGTTGTGACTTTTTGTTAGCCACATGATTGTAACTTTTTTACTTTATATTATACATAAATATGAGTACAAAAAAATACGATGATAATGAAGGAAAATTTTGTCCTAATGTAAATAAGAGTCATGGAACAAGATTAAACACAACCCTAGACACTAGAAAAAAACATTCATTAGTTTTTCGTAGATATAATATTGACACCTAAAGTAGTTATGAGTTTTAAAAAATAATTTTTTACACAATCTACATTATAAATATACAAAACTTTTTGAAAATGATTTATTAATAATTATCAACCAATATATATTAAAATAATTTAATAAAGTACAAATATACATAATAATTTATCATATAGAAACTTTTAAAAGGAAATAAAAATATCCACAAGTTTCAACCACATGAGAATTGTAAATAATTTTTTTGTCTCTTCATAACACACTTCTATTTTGTGCTTGAACTTATTTAAATTTGTTTCCATATTTATTTTGATCGAGCAATATTTAACGACTAAAAATGGATGTCTCTCTTTATATATTTTCACCAGTTTCCCCATTCATACTCTCAACAATAATTTAATATTTCATCTGTATATTATAAGTAATTTAATATATAATAAAAACAATTTATACTCACGGATACATTCAAAATCAACAACAAACGTAAATTTGAAAACTAATTACTATCCATAAAGAGAAGTACAGTTGTAGACCCCTAGGAGCTGTGAAGGCAACACCATAAGATTTTAAATTTGGTCGTTGTCTACTTTCACAATAACAACCTGTTCATAGTGAAGTAGAAGAGAAAATATCAAAATTGACTCCTAACCTATTAGTCAATTCTCAACTACAAACAAATACTTTACGGGAGTCCTATCCCCCACCCCTAAATCTTTTATTTTTTATATTTAATAACCCTTAAATGCTAATCGACTACAATTAACAAGATAAATGCACATGTCTATATACACGTGCAGGGCCCACTCCTGTCACTTTTATTTTTGTCATATTTCAGATCCAATGCCTAAACTCCTCCATCTTTACTATCATTTTCTTAAGAAAAAAGATCTGATGAGCGAACTTCATTTACTTTTCTCTTTACTCTTTAATTTGGGATGAAACTTCTAATTTGAAAGTAATAAATAATATGTATGATTCAGTTGTGCATCAATATTTCTTTAACAACTCCAAAGACAAGTAATTTTTGTACATCTAGAAATTATTTTTTTAGTACTTCACTTTTAACAATTCAATTTTATTTTTTCAAACATTCATTTTCTCTTAGCTTATTGTATTAGAAAAAGAAAACATAGTTATAGTGACCCAAGTGTGTAAAAAAATACTATTTATTAATCTTGAGGGGAAGATCTAGTGATGGAGAGACATGTTTTTATGATTCTTCTTATTAGGGGGAGGTGGAAAATAATGTGTACATTTTCTGCGATTTTATATTTATGAATTGAAAAGGGAAATAACTTTTACTATGGACATCAACTAAGAGAAAAAATTTCAAACCTTATAAATTAATCTCAGTACCCAATATTTTTATAATTTTGATAGGGAAGAAAATTTTGGAACATAAAATTTAAAATCAGAGAGCATTTAGAGGATTATGAACCCCACAACATCATACCTTCAAATGGAAGATACCATTGAAAGCTTTCAAAAATGGAAGATGATAAATTCAAGATTTGAAAATGGCAGAAAAGAGGAAGTAGAATGTATTTTTCAGGAAAGTAGCCAAAAAATGCAAGTTAGAGCTGGGAGCCTTAATTTTTGGCTGATTTCACCTTACACGTGGATATATAACTCACATTATATCCACAACCGAGCAATTGTACCCATGAGAAATGGCAATAATATTTTAATATGTCCAAAAGTAGGACGAGAAGGAAATTAGAGAGATTGTGGAGGTAGAGGTAATGCGCAAATAGGCAAAGAGGTAGCTCGAGTGGATAATAGAGATCATTGTTATGCCTTCCCAGGCAAAAAAGAGGTTGAGGCGGCTGATGCAGAGATCATAGGTACTATTCTTGTTTGCAATCGAATAGCTAATGTATTATTTTATCTGGGTTCTATGTACTCTTATGTATCTTTGATATTCACCTTTAATTTTTAGATGTTCAGTAATAGTCACCCATGCTCATCATACGTGCCATATTATGTTTTTGTGAATTCAGACATGTGCTGATTTGGTGATCTTGTGTATGGATGATTTTGACAGAATCTTGGGCATGACTTGGTTGTGTCCCCATTATGTAGTTCGTAATCATATTTCTATGTCTGTGACTAGAAGATCTAGGAAGGGAAAAATAAGAATGGGAAGGGGTGTACAAGCCTAACAAAGTTAGGATTATATCATCCATCTAGACTAATAAATTAGTAGAGCAAGGTTGTTGGTCTTATTTGGATCATTTTATTGATGTATAGATTGAAGCTCCATCCATTGGGTCTATTGCGGTGGAGTTCGAACTTAGTGAATTTTTTCCAAATGATTTGCCTTGCATGCCTCCTGATAGAGGAATAAATTTTTGTATTTACTTAGTACTGGTACGTGCCACATTTCTATCCCACCACATCGCATGGCTCCAGCAGAGTTGACATAGATTAATGTTCAAATCCAATAGCTACTTGATAAGGGTTTTATTCGTCCTAGTGCTTTCCCATGAGGTGATCTGGTGTTGTTTGTTAAGAAGAAAGATCATATCATGAGGATGTGAATATATTACGGCAATTGAATGAGGTCACTATACGGAATGGGTACCCCTTGTCTAGGACAAATGATCATTTTGATAAATTACAAGGTGCAGCGGTCTTCTCCATGATTGAATTAAAATTTGGGTAAAATCTATTGAAGATTAGGCGTAAATATATACACAAGATGGCGTTTAAGACTCGTTATGGGACTACAAATTTTTGGTTATGTCGTTTGGGTGGACTAATGCAGCAGTAGCTTTCATAATCTTGATGAATGGAGTATTCAAGCTCATTTTAACTCTTTTGATACAGTTTTTATCAATAACCTTTTCATGTATTTAAAAAGTGAAGAAGAGTATGCTAACCAACTTTGTACTATTTTGGGTATTCTTGTACGACAAATGTTATAGACAAAATTTTCCAAGTGTGGATTTTTCTTGAAGTTGATTGCATTTTTTGGGCATGTGATTTCAAAATAAGGGATAAGGGTGGATCCCCATAAGGCAGAAGCAGTAGATAATTTGGTACGACGTAGCTCGGTGATGAAGTTTAGGAGTTTTTCGGGACTAGCTAGTTACTATCGTTGTTTTGTTAAGAATTTTCCATCAAATGTTACTCACCTGACCAATTTGACTATAAATGAGGTAACGCTTGAACGGACTGAAAAATGTGAAGAGAGCTTCCAAAAGCTTAAGACTCTTTTGACCATCGCGCCTATTCTTGTATTACTAGTTAAGGGTAAAAACTTTATTATATATTTTGATGCTTCACATTGTTGATAAGGGGCTGTATTAATGCAGGATAAGAATTTCATAGCTTATGACTCACATCAATTAAGGGTGCTTCAGAGAAATTATCCCACTCATGATTTGGAGTTGGCAACAGTGGTATGTTCTATTAAGATCTGGCGACATTATTAATATTGATTTAACTGTGAGGTATTTAATGATCATCGTAGTTTCCATCATGTATTCACCCAAATGGAGTTGAATTTGAGAGAACGAAGATGAATTGAATTACCGAAGGATTATGATGTGACTATTCAATTCCATCATGGTAAAGCAATTATTGTGGTATACGCTTTGATTCGAAAAGAGATAAGTAAGGGTACTTTAGCTCAATTAAGTGAAAGCAAGTGACTCTTTTCCAAGGATATTCAGAACTTAGAGTCTATGTTCGTGCGGTTTGGAATTTCTGAAAGAGGTGAATTGTAAGCTGGCGTTGAATCTAAGTCCATATTCATACAGGAAATCAAGGTCAAGAAATTTGAAGATGGAGATTAAGATGAACTTAGAAAAAATATTGCAATAGGTAAGTCTCAACGAAGAACTGTAGATTCTAATTGTGTACTCAACTATAAGGGTTAAATATGTGTTCCAAGAGTTGTTGATTTGAATCAAAAATTGTTGGGGAGGCTTATGTCCTGCGCTATTCTATTCATTTAGGTGTGACCAAGATGTATAGAAATATGAAACGAGTTTATTAGTGGTCTTGAATGAGATATGTTATTGAGAACTTTGTTGCAAAGTGTTAGAATTGCCAATAAGTGAAGTATGAAAATCAATGGCCAACGGAGCTACTTGAAAGGATATTTATTCTTGAATGGAAGTGAAGAAAATAACCATGGATTTTCTTGTTTGTTTTCCCAAGACGTTTGGGAAATTTTAATATATTTGAGTTGTAGTTGATTGATTGACTAAGCAAGACCATTTGATTCCGGATTTTAGTAATGATAAAGGGGGCTTTTCACCCAACTATTTCATAATTTCTTTTAATGGTTTATTAGGGGTAATATAAGACTAAAGTAAGTTATGGATAATTCAAAATATGCTTAGGACTTGGGATAAAAGATAAGAGAAGAAGGAGAAAGGAGAAAGGTCAAAGGATGCATCAAGAACTTCAAGATCATTGAGGCGATTTCATCAAGGGTGATCCCTATTAAGGTATATGGGATCTTTCTTGTTGGTGTAATTAACCCACACACCAATTTGTTTTAATTCATCTATCCATTAGTTGATTTCATGTTAGAAGTTAAGTTCTTGAAGAAAAGCTTTGAATTCTTTTTAATTTAATTGTTGGCTGTCATTATTGGTTGAATTATTACCTCTCCAGGTTATTTTACAGTTGAATTCTATGTTTGTTGAGAGTACTAACAAGCGCAGGTGTTTGGTGAAAGTACTAGGAAGGTTTAGAGATGAAAAATGAGTCTAAATATCGTCATGAGCATCTAGGTAGAGGCAGGCGCGACGTGCCTGCAGTGCGCTTGAAATTTGTCTCAGTCAACTGAGGCCTGGCGCGCCCCACCTGTGCGACAAATTTAAGCCTCATTCAACTGAGCTACGCGCGCACCTTTATGCCGAACCGAGCGTTTTTCGTCCAGTTCTCGTAGTTTTGTCCTTTTAAGACCTTCCAAGGTACATTAACACCTTCTAGTAATTCTAATTACTCCAAATGATCTCTAAATACCAACGAATCATTAACGAAGTCAAATCATAACCTTGAATCCATAATTCTATTCAAGAAAAAGTTAAGATCAAAGTCAATGAAGTTAAGAAGTCAAGTCTAAAGCAAATAAGCAAGATAAAATAAAGTTCTTAAAGGTTTTGAAGAATCATATTTTAATATTTAAATGTTGTTTTTATGACTCAGGTTTCAAGTTCAGCAAAGGGTTAAGTTGTTCTTTTCTGCAAATTTTTATGCGACTAAATATTCCCACAGTAACTTCAAAAAAATTTCACATTTAAACAAGTATGAAACTTTGATTTCGAAGGAGCATTAGGGCAATATTTTAGAAAAGAACTATAAATTTCTATAAGAAGCAACAGGGGAAACTAAGATTTCCAAGATTGCCTTTGAGCTAAGTATTTTGAGCACTAATCTCAAACACAGAATTAGTATGATTTTAAACATAAGAGACAATATATATTAGGAGTAGTTGTAACGACCCCCACCTACACCCTAGAAGAAAGGAGCATTCTTTAGTCGTCACACGAGTACTTGACCTCACAAAGGTCTTACACAAGCCTCTTAGCTATCATTCATTACATAAGATATGAAAAGGAGTTTGACATTAAAAGTATTCACAACAATATGAATAAGAACTATTTTATAAAATAATAAGGAATAAGTCTTATCGTGACAAGCAAACTTAAAGACACATCTTAAATATCTAAGGGTCAATACCGTTTACATTGAAAAAAATACATAATAAGTCTTATACATGTCTTAGAGAAGAAGCTAAATAAATATAGACTATATACTCGAATATATGAGGACATAGCGAGTCTTGAAGAGTCAATTTGCAAGCTTTTCCTCCTACACATCCACTTGCCATAAACCTATACTTATAGAATATATAAAAGTATGGGGTTAGTAAAAAATTGTACTAAGTATGAAATTATGCAAAAACATGCAAAAGAGAACATTTTATTTGAAATAAAGCTTTCATGCTACTTCAATGAAATTTTATGAATATAGTCACAAAACATCAAATTGATCATCATTTATCACATAAAGTAGAACTTCCATAATTTAAACATACTACAGTAAATCCATTTTATATACTCTTTGTAGTGAACTCATCCATCATAAACGCTATTCCTATGAGAAGTTATCCTAAGACGCACTAAGGTAAGACATTTAGAAACTTCCCCTACAATATCTTTAATACACACCTAATTAAGTGATTCCTAAGGCTAACAAGGATAATCATGAATAATCTAATTTCACAAGTCAACGTTCATTTCTAAGGTAATAGAAGAACATACATGCATTTAGAAACTTCACCTAAAGACCATCTTCCAAGACAACCCCAAAGTTAAACTTAGTGCAATGTGAAAGTATTATCCCATACTACTCCTCACGCCTTAGTGTTCCTTGAGATTTTCCTTAGTGTAGACACATCACATTCATCATTTACCTAACCTTAAAAAAGCATACACACAATTCATCACAATTCCTGAATCCTAAACGTAGAATCAACATGCTTCACTTTCATTAGACAAAAAGTCACATTTATTCATTTACATCACATAATGAACCATTCATTCATTTTAACATAAGAACACACCAAGACTCCCTCCAAATGCCTAATTATGGAATGGATAGATAGTGTCCCATTCCACTACCTACATTAAGTAGTAAACCCTTTAGAAGACATAGTTCATTACATTCATTTTTGGGGGCTAGCTTTAATCGACATAGACCATGAGAGCTAGACATGAAATCCCAGTATAAACCCCTATCGGATGAGGGATCCCTACTTGCCTAAGGTAAGGCAATTCTTGAGCCTTTACATGGATTTTCAATAGATACTCCTATGCAGACGCATAGTTGAGGGATAAATATATTTTTTGTAAGTAACTCACTGTCTACTAAGGAATAGTACTCATCTCAAGAGGTACATTGGATACAAAATCTCTACTCATGAAGTGTACCCATTCCATCTTAATATTCTCTCGGTGATAAGCATAATTCCCCCATGGAGTCTTAAACATTCATTTATGATAGGTTAGGGGATAGCTATGTAGCACCATATATCAACTAATGAAGGGTACTTATCCCTAGAGGTTACCTTTGAACACAACATCTCAACTCACGAAGGGCATTCAAACTCTAACCTATCTTCGAAAGCTCTTGCGAATAGGGAGGTTTCTACTAAACAATTAATCTCAACTCACGAAGAGTGTTCACCCTGAATTTCCCCTTTTCATTACTATAGTTCTTTAGGAAGAGTAGGGAATGAAGTAGGCACTTCATCTGTACTCATGAAAAGTATCCACCCTACAATTCCACATTCACATTCATCAACTTCACTCATTCATTCAAAGTGTGTGAGTGAATATATGTGAGGACACCATTCATATAATCATCATTTCATAACACTGACTCCTAAGCATGCTCATACCTTCATTCATCATATCTCACACACTAGCATATTTCACATATACATATACTAACTTAGGCATAACATAATCAAGATACACATTTCCACTTCCTAAAACAGATCATTCCCAAACATCATACTCATCACTTAATTTCACATTCCATGCCTTCAAGGCCATAGTTACAATACACACCTTTATTAAAATATATTCATATACTTCAAGTAAAAACCACCACGAAAGGTGGACCATAAAACTCAAGATTACTTCATAATAAGAAATAAACAGTATAACCAACATACCACTTATCCAAAAACTTTTTGTCTACATTTCATCTAAAAATCATATTAAAACATAAATAGGCAGTAGCTAATTCATCATACCACATGAGAAGCTGAATTCTAAAATTACCTAGACATAAACACTAAAGCAACTTAAAAAGCTAAAAGTTAGAAATATGCATGAACATGGATCCATTTGTGTTTTGACATTAAAATCACCAACTAACACTAAAAAAGACATATTTCAATCATTAAAAATTTGCAAGCAAAGACCCATTCTTATAGTCAAAGATAGAAGATGTTTGAGATCGAAACCCTCTTTTAAATAACTTTGGAATGACTCCTTAAATGAAATAAGGTTTAAGGATGAACTACCATACATAAATGTGAAGAAACCCACAAAACTTTGGTATAGAAAATGTCAAAGACCTTCACTTGTATCTTCTATGGAGTTTGAAAAAATCTTTCTTGAATGAGGCGTTTTGATATTTGAATAATGAAGTCTAACCCAGGTCTAAAGTATAAACCCACATACAATACCCTAAAGACCGTAAAAAATCGTCCATTCTTCATAAAATACTTGGGGTTAATTTACTAAAACACCCCATGATTTGCCATTTTTTGATAGCTTTTGCAGGCCACCATCGACGCCCATCAATGACGGACCATCGATGGATCGACATACCATTGATGAGGGATCGTTGTTTTGTTCTGCTAATCCAAAACCCTGAAGACTTCAAGGTCCCATCGACGGACCAAGTCGGCGAGTCGTTGATTGGTCGAATGGCCGTTGTGTTTTGTTTATTTGGCACAATTTTGGGCAGCTTTGTCTAGCAATTTGGTTCCTCCGATACGGCCCCTCCTGGGTCCTAGGTTGAGTCGTACCCGTACTTTGAACCTCAAAACATTGTAATATAGGTCTTAGGGTCCTCTCATATCAATTTAAACCCCATAAAACTCCCTAAACATACAAAGGCACACAAAAATACATGCAAGCACATAGACGTCTAGTCGTCGAATGTCTTGGTCGTCCCTTGACGCTTGACATCAAAACTTAAAAAACTCACTTCAACACTAACTTTCACTATTTTAACATATTATTATTTCATGAAACACTTGCGAAGCTCTATTTCAACCTTGTTCATTATGAGGGTAGCTACATTCTCCCCTACTTAGAAAAACATTCGTCCTCGAATGAATCTAAACACATTCAAGGACATGAAGGGCTCAATAAGTAGCATATAACGCATAATATAATTGGCATAATCATTCATAGTCAATTCACAAAACTTAAAAGGAATAGAAACTTCATATTATTAAGTATTTTTTGCAACACACGCAACTTTTGGAACAGATTCCACAATTCAAAGCACACACTTAGTTCATCATTCTCATTTCATTTATTGAGGAACTATCTTCTCCATAAATATACATTCCATCATAAATTTAAAGTCTCAACATGTATAACTTTAAAATCGCACATTGGTACATAAAAAAACAATCTTGAAGCAATTAAGCAATATTATTAGCTACACATTGAAATGAAAAGATAGATTAACTAACAATCTACTCATATAACAATGGTATCATCAAGAGCATGCAAAATATCATATAATCAATGGAACTAATAAAATAAGGAGACATGACACTCATACTCAAATGCAAGGATCCAAAACATAACATAACTACTGAGGATTTTTGTCTCAAGCTTGAGTAAGAATAGAAGGAAAATATAAGGGTAATAACTACCTAGCTACTCAACTCACTCTCCCCCACATAGGGTAAACCCAACTAAAACAAAACAAAACAACAATAAGGAATTATGACTTACCAGACCCTTCATTGCGAAATAGTTTCATCATTAGCTTGAAGTGCATAGAATGGATTCATCTTTGCAACATTAAGATCCGGACCACTATAAGAAGCTTGGTTGACCTCTTTCCCTTTTGCCTTGAGGTTTGGCAAATCTCTCACCTTATGACCTGTATAAGCACACCCAAAAAAACAATCCATACCTTAAAGACACTTACCCAAGTATTGTTTTCCACAAATAGCTCACCTACACCTCTAAAAAGCATGGCCACCTCCTTGGGAATTTCGGTTGGATACCCTATCCTTGTTCCCCAAGGAAGAGTCTAAATTATAGAATATGTTCTTAGGCTTCGGTTTATTGGTTCATCCAACCTAGGCCTCTTTCCATCCCTATTCATCTTCGTAAGATTAGACTCCTCAATTTGTTGAGCATACGCTATGAGCTTACAAATATCCACATCATAATGGAGCAACGTCGTACGACACTCTTCTTCCATTAAGATAGACACTCCCATCGCAAAATTATTTATTCTAGCCCTATAGTTAGCTACCATTGGTGGGGCATACATAGAGAGTTGAGTGAATTTTAGAGAATATTATTCCTTCCCACTCATCCCCCCCCCCTTTGATGAAGGTTCATGAATTCCACCAACTATTCTCCCTCAATTCTATGTGCAAGAATCTATAAAGAAAATTTGTCTTTAACACTCACCAATCTACCGGACCTTTCCCTAAGGGAATCTCATCCTTCCATTTCTCAAACCGCACTAGATCCACTTTCTTTAGTTTATAAGAAGCTAGTTCCATTTTCTCTCTGGGATTCACACCCATAGAATTCACCACCTTGAACACCTCATCTATGAAACCTTGTTTAACTTTATCCACCTTAGTTCCGCAAGTAGGAGGGTTCATCCTCATGAAATCTCGGATTCTAGAAGTGGGAGTAATTGCATTGCGTTGAGGTCCCACTCCTAGGTTAGATTGGGAAAATATATGATTAGTGACGACATGATGTTGAGTTGTCATTAGTCAAGTGAAATCCCTAAAAACAACTGTTATATCCGCTTTAGTCGTATTCCATTGAACATAAGGAGCTTCAGGATATTGGGGAACTTGATGCTTTTCTGGTACTTGAGGGAGAACAACCTTATTCACATCCTCTTGGTCAACTATAGGGACTTGCGCAACACATGGAGAGATTCTGTCATTAGCTACTCCTTACTCCTTGCTTCTAGTGGGTGTCCTCCTCGTATTCATTTCCTATGAACTCAAAAGAAGAGGTTGAGCAAAGACACTTGTAGAAGTCAACTTTATGGCACTACACTAGAGTAATGAATAAAGTGATTTTTATAGCGCCTCATAACGTCTCTCTCATGGATATGTCATGACGAACACCGTTGAACAAAACTCTACTAGACATGGCTTGTGAAAAATTGGACCATAAACTATTTCCCAAAATCTTATGCTCTGATACCAAGTTTCTAAAGACCAGTAAGTACACCCTAGAAGAAAGGAGCACTGTTAAGTCATCGCACTGTACTTCACATCATGGAGGTCTTGCAAAACCCTCTTAGGTATCATTCAATACATAAGATATGAAAAGTAGTGCGGAATGAAAACTTTTCCAAATAATATAAATAAGAGCTCTTTTATAAATACTAAGGAATAAGTCTAATCGTCACAAGCCAACCTAAAGACACATCTTAAATAACTTAGGGTCACGACCATTCATGTTCAAAGAAATACATAATATGTCTTTTACAAGAAACTAAAGAAACATTGACTATGTCGTCGACTATATGAGGATATATGGAGTCTTGAGAGAGTCATCTTCCCAAACTATACCTCCTAAACTTCCACTTGCCTCCAACCTATACTTATCGATTAAGAAAATTACGCGGTAGTACAAACATTTTACTAAGTATGGCATTATTCAAGAACATGCAAAAGAGGACAGTTTCGTTGAAATAAAGCTATCATGCTATTTTAATAAAACATTCATGAATATATTAACTAAACATTGAATGGATCATCATTCAACACATAGAGTAAAACTTCCATAATTTCAACGTAAACTTATACTTTACAAGAAATCCATCTCATATACACTTTACTGTGAACTCATCAATTTTAAAGGCAATTCCTTTCAAAAGTTATCCTAAGACTAACAAAGGTAAGACATGAAGAAACTCCACCATAGAATCTCTTCAGTACACACCTAAGTGATTTCTAAGGCTACAAAGGATAGGCATGCTTCATCTCATTTAACAAGTTACCATGTATTCCTAAAGTAGTAAAAGAACATACATGTGGTTAGAAACATCACGTAAAGACCAGCCTTCAAGACAACCCCCAAGTTACACTTAGTGCAATGTGAAAGTAGAATCCGGTTCTACTACTCCCAACTTAGTGTTCCGTGATAATTCTTTTAGTCTCGGAACATCACAGTAAAATTATCAACAAACACTAAAATTAATATATTTAAACTTTTAAAATGTGTTCGTGCAAAGACCCATGCTTCTAGTCAAAGATAGAAGAAGTTGAAGTTTTAAACCCTTTTTGAAAAATATTTGGAATGGATCCTTTAATGAAATAAGGTTCAAGGATGAACTACCATACAAATGTGTGAATAATATCATGAAATTTTGGTCCTAGACCTTCACTTCTAGACCTTCCTTAAAAGATAACTTTTTAATTTTGAGAGTCTTTCGTGAGGGAGTGTTTTTTATATTTGAATAATGAATTATAACCTAGATATAGGTGTATAAACCCGCTTAAAATACCCTAAAGAACCTAAAACAATAGTGCATGTTTCGTAAAAGTCCTGCCGTGAATTTACTTTAAGACCGAAAGCTTGGAAGTTTCTTGACAGCTTTTGTAGGCCATCATCGCGCGCAACAACGACCACCCATCGATGGATAGATGTCCCGCTTATTAGGGCGCATGGTTTGGGTCTTCAACTCCTAAAATCTTCTGACTTTCAGGTCAAATCGACAAACCAAGTCGACAAGCCATGGTCGATTAGCCCTTTGTTTGATTTGTTAGTTGGAACAGTTTTGAGCAATTTCTGCCTAATAATTGGGGTCCCCATGTAAGGCCATCACGTGGATCCTAGGTGGAGTTGTACTCAGAACTTAAACCCTTAATGTGGCCAAATCTATGTCTTAGGGTCCTCCCATATAAATTTCTACAACTCCTTCAACATACAAAGGCACACAAAACACATACAAGCACATAGACGTCTAGTCGTCTAACATCTTGGTCGTCCCTTGATTTTTGACCTCCAAACATACCAAACTGACATAAAACATTTAAATTCACTATTTTAACACATAAGTTACTCTTTAAAAACTTACAAAGCCCTATCTCGACCTAATTCATCATGATGGGTCACTATAGTAGTATTTAGCACCGATATGGGGTAGAGTTCAGAAGAATCACAACCTCTATAAATCATGTAGCCACCATGTATATAAAAGGTTCATACTTATTAGATGAAACTTTTCACAATACACTAGTAGATCAATTAGTCATTTCAGATCTTATACCTTTGGCCGGGTGTAGGATGCGCTAACAGCGTAAGGTAGATCGATGTATTATCACAATAGCTCTTATGTGATTGTTGTCGGTTAAAGAAAATACCAAAGAAGTTATTGTATTTTTATTTACATCAGTATTTGCATTTCCATATCTATGTGAGAGTTAAAAGTATCTTGTATACATTGAGAGTTTTCAGCATGTTTCAGATAATGTTTTCTTTATATTACACAGTTCTTTTAAATAGCATAAATTTTAAATGAATAGTTATTCATGAGTTGATGAGAGTCAAGGTAAGTGTTTCTTCTTACTCGTTTTCCATTTTAAGTGTTGCTTATCATTCAATCTCGTAAACTTGTATTCATTGAACAGATTTCAGTTGGCGCAATGCTAAACAAGTGAGCTGCTCATAGTAAGTTGGTGAGCCTCCCATTATTTCGGAGGACATCTTTATCATTTAGCTTCTCGTTTTAGTTTAAGTTGTTAGGATAATTGGGGGTTCTATCGCAACATCCTTCTTTATTTTAGAGGCTCATAGACAAATAGAGAATGTCAATTTTGTGTTGTATTTTCGTTTCATTTGTTAACGATAAGACTTGAAGTTTCGATTTTTCCTAAGTATTACATTTAATATTATTTATTGAGTTATATATTTAGTTTAAGTCTTCCGATGAGTTATGTAAGCTAGGACAAGGGTTCACTCAAGGCTAGCAATGGTCATTATGTGCTAGTCATGTCTAGGGTGTAGGCTCTAGGAATGACAAACTTGGAATCAAATCATAGAATCCAAGAGTCCTAGGGAATTTAGAAGCCATGTCTGTAGAGTCTTATTCATTGTTGTGAAGATCACCAGATCTATTATTAAGAGGATACAAAATTTATGAATTCCTCACTTCTTTCATATTTGTTCTCGTGTGTTAGAATATTCTCTAAAATTTTCCCTTCGTTCTAATGCATGTTTCTGATCATCATGCCTCCACGAAGGGTAACAAGATGTCATTCAAGTGGAAGAAATTTTGAGGAACTAGAGGTACAAAATGCACCAAATGTGCAATCTTAGAAGAAGTCACTAATGCTAAGTTATGTGAGGCTATTAATATGTTGATTCAGGTGGTGACTAACTAGGTTGGTCAACAGAGAGGAGATCAACGAGAAGAGGATGACACCTTGAGGATTCATAAGTTAATAAGAATGAACCCTCCTAATTTCATAGTTCTTGTTCTATTGAGGATTCGGAAAACTTTATGGAAGAGTTGAATAAGGTGTTTGATGTAATGCATGCGTTTGATGTTGAAAAAGGTTGAGCTAGTTCTTATTAAAACAATGGCATTGTTAGGACATGGTTTGATCTGTGGAATGAGGGTAGCAGTGAATATACACCACCTGGGAGTTGGACATGTTTTGAAGAGGCCTTTTTGGGGAATTTATTTCCCCTAGAACTAAGAAATCTGAGGTACGTGAGTTCCTCACCCGTAGGTAGGATTCACTATTTGTGTATGATCATGGTTGAAGTTGACCCAACTGTTTTTCTATGCGCCAGAGACAGAGGTGAGAATCATGGTCAGAACTCCCGGTATAAGCCTTTACATTCAAAGGGTAGTGTGGAGCATGGAGGTAGTAGGCCTCCTTCCTACGCCAAGTGTTGTAGAAATTACTCTGGTGTGTGTCGTGAGGGCTCAACGGGTTGCTTCAAGTGTTAACAGACCCGAAACTTTATGAGGCACTGTCCAAAGAATAATCAGGGTCATGGTAATGGTGCAACAAGTCTCACTCTTCATCAGGTGCTCCATTAGACTAGGTTGCACCTAGTGGAACTACTTTCGGTTTGGGCGGAGGAATAAACTAGTTGTATTCTCTAAAAAATATTCAAGAACATGAAAATTTACAAGATGCTGACACTGGTATTATTCATGCCGTTCACTTTATTGTTTATGCAATGCTAGATCCATGAGTGAGTTTGTATTTTATAACGTCATATGTTGTCATGAACTATGATATTATCCCTAAGCAACATAGTGAACCATTTAACGTTTCCACACCTATTGGTGAATCCATTCTAGCAGAAAAAGTCTATAGCAATTGTCTTATTTTCGTGAATCAAAAAAAGTATCATGGATGATTTAGTTGGGTTAGAAATGGTAGACTTGATATCATTCTTTGTATGCACTAGCTTCATGCCAACTATGCTTCAGCTCATTGTAAAACTCGAGTTGTGAAGTTTCAGTTTTAAAATTAGTCAATCTTAGATTTCAAAAACATTTTAGCATTTCCTAAGGGTTGCTTTATTTTGTATCTTAAGGCAAGAATGTTAGTTTCAATGGGGTGTATCGATAACTTAGTACGAGTTAATGACTTAAGTGTTGAGGTACCTCCTATCAAGCCAATTGCAGTAGTGAAAGAGATTCCTAATGTCTTTCCAAACGATCTTACCAGAGTCCCTCCTCAGAGGTAAATAGATTTCGGTATAGATGCAATTCCAGATACTCATCTTATCTCTATTCTGCCATATTCAATCGAACCAGAAGTGTTGAATGAGTTTAAATAAAAAATTAATAATTTGTTAGATTAAAACATTATTCTACTATGTATCTTACCTTGGGGAGGTCCGGTCTTATTTATAAGAAAGAAATGTGTGTCCATTAGGATGTTAATAGATTAACGTCAACTGAATAAGGTTATAATCCAGAATAAGTATCCTCTTCCAAGGATTGATGATCCTTTCAGCGAGCTTGAGGGTGCTTCCTACTTCTCGGTAATAGATCTAAGGTAAGGTTACCATCAGTTGAAAGGTAGGGAATCTCTCATTCTAAAGACAACCTTTTGAACAAGATATGGGCATTATGAGTTTTTGATTATGTCTTTATGACTGACCAATGCACCAACTAGATTCATGGAACTTATGAGTAGAGTCTTCAAGCCTTATTTATATAAGTTTGTTATCGTCTTCATTGATGAGATATTAATCTATTCATAGAATAAAGAAGCACATGTTAGTTACCTTATAATATTACTTTAGAGTGAGAAATAAAAGGAGTTGTATACCAAGTTCTCCAGGTATGAGTTTTTGCTTAAGTCTATGGCATTCTTGGGCCACATAGTTTCCCGTGATGGGATTAGAGTCGATACCCAAAAGATAGAGGTAGTTCAGAGTTTTCCTTGACCCCCGTGTTCAAGTTGTATTAGGAAATTCTTGTGTTTGTCTGGAAACTATAGAAGTTTTGTTAAAGGGTTTTTATCTATCTCTTCTCCCTTGACTAAGCTGAACGAGAAGGCAGTTCAGTTTAAGTGGTCTGAAGCTTCTGAGAAGAGCATTGAGGATTTGAAAAAGAGGTAGACTACAACTCAATTCTTGACCTTATCAGAGGGTACCAAAGGTTTTGTGGTGTATTGTGATGCATCAAGGGTTTGTCCGGGGTGCGTGTTTATAAGGGAAGGGTCATAGCTTATGCCTCCAGAAAGGTAAATGTTGATGAGAAGAACTACCAAAACCATGACTTAAAGTTGGTTGCGGTCGTTTTAGCCTTTAAGATATGGATTTACTACTTGTATGGCATTCATGTTGATATATTCACTGATCTTAAGAGTCTATAATATGTTTTCACTCAAAAAGAGCTTAGTCCTAGACAAATGAGATAGTTAGAATTGCTTAAGGATTATGAAATGAGCATTCATTACCACCCAAGTAAGGCTAATATGGTTGTTGATGCCTTAAACATGTTGTCTATAGGTAGTACCACCCATCTAGGAGAAGAGAAGGAAGACATAGCAAAAGATATGAACATATTTGCACGACTGGTAGTCAATCTTATGAATTCCACCGAAAGAGGGATACTGGTGACTAATGGGGATGAATCTTCAATAGTGTCATAGCTTAAATAAAAGCAAGATCAAGGCCCCATTTTGCTTTTAGAAGGCAAATGTTCATAAGAAAAGATTTTTGTCTTTTGAACAAGGGGGATATGGTGTTCTGAAGTATTAAGGTAGATTTTGTGTACCAAGGGTGGATAGACTCTAATAAAGGATCATAGAGGAGGCTCATAGCTCGACATATTCCATTAATCCAAGTTCCACCAAGATATACTGCGACTTGAGAGAAGTATATTGGTGGGAGTTGTGATGATGGATATTGATGGGTTTGTTGCTATGTACCTGAATTGCTAGCAAGTGAAAGTAGAACACCAAAGGCCTTGAGTCTTAGCTCAGAATATAGAACATCCATAATGGAAGTGGGATATGATTAGTATGGACTTTATCATAGGCTTGCCAAGGTCTTGCAGGAAACATGATTATATTTTTATAATTGTCAATAGAATGACAAAATCATCCCGCCAAGGACTTTTCTAAGTTGGACATTCAAGAAGTGGTAAGAAATCATGGAGTTCCTGTATCCATTATTTCATATCGAGGTGCACAATTTACTTCTCAGTTCTGGAAGTCTTTCAAGAATGATTTGTGTTCGAACGTGAACTTAAACGCTGCTTTTCATCCTCAAATAGATGCACAAGAGGAGCATACTATCAAGACCATAGAATATACGTTGAGGGCTTGTGTGATTGATGTAAAGAGGAACTAGGATGATCACCTACCTCTTGTTATGTTCGCTTTCAATAATAGCTACCATTCAAGCATCCACATGGATCCATATGAAGCTATTAATGAGAGAAGGTGCAGATCTTCTTTTAGGTTGTTCTATGTTGGTGATGCAGGGTTGATATGACTAGATCTAGTTCACAAAATAGAGTCGTCGAAAGTCTTACACATGTGAGAAGTATACCGTTACAATTTGAAGTGGATGATTAGGTATTCCTGAAAGTTTCACCCATGAAGGGTGCTATGAGGTTTGTTAAGAAAGGGAACCATAGTCCCTAATTTATTGAACCTTATAAGATATCCAGGAGAGTTGGCAACATAGCTTATGAGTAAGAGATACCACCATATTTAGCTGCCATTCATCCCACATTTCATGTATCAATGTTGAAGAAGTTAATGGTGATTCATGATTGATCATACCAATTGAAAATGTTGGATTAAGGATAACTTGTAATATGTGGAGATTCCGATTCAGATTTTAGATTGTAACGTTTGAATGTTTAGAACAAATGATGTTGAGTTAGTCAAGGTCCTTTGGAAGAACAAATTTGTTGAGGAAAAAACATGAGAAGATTAAGAGGATCTAAAGAAGATATATCCACATCTTTTTGAATCCAGAGAAAATGCATATCAAGGTACTAATTCTCTTCTTATTCCCTTTTAAGTTGTTACTTGTTTTTTATTGTCGAGAGTTAAACATGAGGTTACCATTCTTGTCTTAGTTAAATAAGTCTCATTCGAACACGGTTGTGCTCAAAGGGAAGACATTATATTATCTCGTAACTCGAAATATGTTAGAATAAGCTTTTAACCAAAAATATATCAACTTAGGAAAGAAAAAGGATAATCTGGAAAAATTTCTAAGTCTAAAAAGTAAGATTTTTTTTTGTCATTTTCAAATAGGCATAACTTTTAGCTCAGAATGATTAGAGTTCGTTATTTATATGGTTGTCAATCGTCTGGAGTGATATTTCAAAATCTCAAGCTTGCGCATTTTCGATGTCGTATAAGGGAGTAATGCCCATCGGAAGTTGGGTTTTTGGCTTGTGAAAGGTCCCAATCCGGATTTTCGTAAGGGTAAACTGGTTTTTTAACCCAACTATTAAAAAATTTGTTTTAAAGGTTTATTAGGGTTAAAACAAAGACCAAAGTCAATTTTAGAAAATTTAAGATACGCTTATGGCTTTGGAGAAAAGAGAAGAGAAGAAAGAAAAAGGAGAAAGGGCCAAGGATTCATCAATTACGCAAAGATCTTCGAGGGGATTTCATTGGGGCTGATCTGCATAAAGTTATATGGGATATTTCGTGTCGGTTTAATTTATCCATACACCAATTTTTTCAATTTAGCAATCGATGAGTTTATTTGCTAATAGAATTGATTATTGTAATTGTTTGTTCAATTGTTTCTTCTCTGAGTTATTTTTGAGTTGAATTCGATGGTTATATAGAGTACTAATAGTCCCAGGGGTTTGGTTAAAGAACAAGGAAGGTTTGGATATGAAAAATGAAATGAAAAATTTGTCAGACGCATCAGGGTAGGGGCAGGCGTGGCGCGCCTGCAGTGCGCTAGAAATTGGCCTCAGTCAACTTAGGCATAGCGCAGCCCACCACCAGTGTCCAGAACAAATCCTTAGTCAAAATAGGTTGGTGCGACGCTCCAACAATCAGCGCAACCTGGCATTTTTCGTCTTGTTTTTTGTAGTTTAGTCCTTTTAATCCCTTCCAAGGTACATTAACACCTTCCTGTGATTCTAATTACTTAAATTTGATCTCCAAAAACCTACGAATCAGTAAAGAACACAAATCATAATGTTCAATCCATAATTCAATTCAAGAAAATTAAGATCAAAGTCAAAGAAGTTAAGAAGTCAAGTCTGAAGTTAAGAACTAATTTAAAGTAAAGTACAAAAAAGTTTTCAAGAGTCTTATTTAAACATTTAAATATGTTTTTAAGACCCAGTCTCAAGCTAAGCAAATAGTTGAGTTAAATTCTTTTTTTCAAGGTTATATATGAAATTATGATTTCCACTAGAACTTCAAAATGTTTTAACATTTTTTTAAAAAAAAGGATACTTTGTTTCCAAGGTTTGATTACAATGCCTAACAATTGGCTAGAATTTATGTAAAGGAGATAGTGAGGTTGTATTGTGTTCCCCATTCTGTTATGTTAGATCGTGATACCCATTTCACTTCCATGATTTTTGGGAAAGTTGCATGATGAAATGGGTAAGTAGCTTAATTTGAGTACAACCATCCATTCCCAGATGGATGGTCAATCATAAAGGACTATAGATGTGTTGGAGAACAAGTTAACAACTTGTGTAATTGACTTTGTTGGGCAATGGAATGAATTCCTACCCCTGTGTGATTTCTCCTATGATAATAGCTATCATTCGAGAATTGATATGACACTATTTGAGGCGTTACATGGGAGGGGATATAGATCGACCATAGGTTGGTTTGAAACAAGAGATGTAAAACCTTTTGGGATTTATTTAGTAAAGGTTGATCAAGATAAGGTGCGTAGTATTCAAGCTACACTTTTAGAAATATTGAGTTGACAAATGAAGTACACAGACCACATGGTAAGAGACATGGAATTCCATACAGGTGAGAATGTTCTTCTCAAGGTATCACCCATGAAGGGTGTGATGAGATTTTCTAAGAGGGTAAGTTAAGTCCTCACTATATTGGTACCTTTGAGATTCTTGAACATGTACGATCAGTTGTGTATTGATAGGCGTTGCACCCCTAATTTGACCGGTGTACATCCCATATTTCATGTGTGTATGCTGAAGAGACATTACTGTGATGGTTACTAAATTATTAATTAGGACACAATAGTTAAAGACAAGAACCTCCAATATGAGGAGGGACTTAGTGATATTTCTTGATCTTAATGTTTATAAGATGAGGACCATGGATATTAATTCTTTGAAGGTTCAATGGGAACATCGAGGAAGCTACTTATGAGACCGAGAAGGATATACGAGACCTACGATTGTTCGTCCAATCATGTACTACCTTGTTACTATTCTATCCTATCTTTCTTTAGTTGATAACTCAAGGAAGAGTGCTGCTTAAATTTGTATATATTGTGACGACCGAGTTTCGTCGTCATAGGAATGCCAACAAGTAAAAATGGAAAGACTTTTTCGTAATACTAAGATTTTACCAACCTTATCCAGATTTTAATGAATTTAGATTCATCAAGGAATAAGGAAATTTGGTAGCAATCGAGTATAGTAAATATTGATTTAAATAAAAAATCGGTTAGATCACTCACTAAGGAATTCAATATACTCTACGCAAGTGAATTTTAATAAGTAAATCATTAAAAATTAATCTTGGTATTAAGGACATTTTCTGAGTGCATTGGGTTAAAAGTGTGTTGTAAAAAAGGAGAACTGAGATTCCCTAAAGGAGCTCACTGCCTCGCCTACAGCCGTGACAACGAGATACTTGCTACTACTGCGACACAACTACAGTGAATTGGTACCTCTATTTCCAGCGAGGTAGAGATGGAAATAAAGTATTTGGGATTTTTGTCGAGGGAAACTCATAGGTCTCTTTGTGCCGTTGTAGTGATGCTGCTATACCCCAATGGGTTCCACTGTAGCAGGATGACCGGTTTTAAAATCATAAAGAAAACCATTAGATGACCTTACTTTGTATTTTTCTACTTTTTGTGTTAAGAGACTACCCTTGGGCTATTCCAACTCGCTTTCTACCATTATTTAATTTAGAGGTAAGATATTCACTCCCCAAATTTGTTTTTTAATCAGTAGAACATTTTAGAATGGATCAATATTGGTGGGGAAGGAATTCTCGAAGAATCCTATGGTGGAATTAACACTAAATTTATTAGTTCAGGTCATGGGTTTAAGCTAGGTTCATAGTTTCTTTGTATTGTGAGATTTTAGTGTTTATTTATTGATTCCCATTTAGAAAATGTTGTTTGTTGACCATGAACAAGCAGAGCGAATCTGGAAAAGGAAGGATCAAGTTTTCTATTGTATAACTCTCTTTTCAAGGTAGGTGATGGTTGTGATTCTATGATTGTGTGATATAAAGTTTCTTTGCTTCATTCTGATACTTTTATGCGTATGCATGTTGCAATATTGTCCATAGATATTGAAAACGGATATATGAATACTGATACTATGAAATCATGACTTGAATATGTGACAGGATGTGTTATTGATGCTAACTGGGATCAGTTGCCACATTTCGGCATAAAATGCAATTGGATTGCCACGTTCTGACTTGCTAAAAATATGACTTTTGATTCTGTGAGAGGACCAACTTTGTGATAAAGCATGTGAATTGTGATATTGATTTTTATGATATTATTGAGTATGTTTATATTTAAGCTTGTTTTATATTGTTGTAATGACTTATGTATGTACACTAGTGGGATGGACACATGATCCTACCAGTACACGCTGGTTGTATAGTAATTCTAAACTTTCTCTTATTGATTGTGAGTACAAGGCATCTTCACGCAGCTGTTGATAGACCTCACATAGGAGATTGGTGATCGCTTTGAGTTCAATGGTGAGCCACATCGTTCGGGCTGCCATCAAATTCTCTTTTCTCTATGTCCACCATTTTCAGGCCTAGACCTTGTTTTACATAATGAGATAGTTCCTTAGAAATTCTTGTTCGACTTGGTTATCATTTATTGTTTTGGTACATTGACTTTTAGATTCTAGGTTTAACTTCCGCAGTGTATGTTACTTTTGAGATACTTATTTAGTAATCAAACCTATCTATATTTATTTATCTCTCTTTCGTAATTTAAATGTCTTAGTTTTTATTTGTTGGTTTGGTTTGGTTACTAGTAGTGTTTCTCCTACCAATTTGTAGTGTAGGGCCAATCAGTACGGCCCAGGTCGTGACAATTTATATTTTCATATTTAATTATGTCCTCCGATCGAGTTTCGAGGGGATTCAGAGAAAAAAGCTAATAGAAATTTTATCCTTACTATTTTGATATATTGCTATTATTAATTAATCTTACGTTCTTCACACAGACGGAGAATTATTTTTGGCAAATTATAGTAATAGTGCGATTCAACTTGTGTTACAAGAACTCGTTTAATGCTATAGTGTAAAAATATTTGTGCACGTGAGACAAGGTCCTAAAGGCTAAAAGGAGGATTTTTCCTAGGTGCGTGATATATATGTGATCCCTAATTCAATTTTGTTTTCGGGATAATTTTATTTTGTTATTTTGAGTTTACCATACGAAGTCCAAACTCATTCATATCTAGATTTATAGATAAAATATGTCACATGAAATCAATATAATTTTCGTAATATCTTGGTATTAATCTTTGCCATTAGAATGTAAAACTATCATTTCTTGTTTTATCCTTCCTTTTTTCAGTCAATCAAGAAAATCTTATCCTTCAGTTTCTTCTTTTGAGTTTTGTTTTATGTTACTATTTACCCTTTATTAATTTCACTAGTTATTTAAAGAAAATAATATTGATACTGGTCAAATTTTTTTAATAATTGTATTAATTTTGATTCACTTTTAAGTTAGAACGATGTTTCGGTGTGTCACGACCCAAAAGCAACCCTAGAATTTAGGGAGAACCCTCATTTCGTAACGGGGCGTACTTGATCCTTTGGAGTGTTGTAGAAGACCTTTACTATCATTCATCACATAAGACATGAAAAATAGTGCAGAAATTCAAAACTTTTCACAAAGAATTAATAAAAGACAAGCTTTCATCAATACATAGAGAATCTCGTTGTCACAAGCCAACTTAAAGACACGACATAATATCTTAGGGACATGACCCTCTACAATAAAGTAAAATACATAACAAGTCTAATAATAAACACTAAGAAAAGGACTATGCACTCGAATATATGAGGGCATAATTTTCCTTGAGAGAAACTTTCCCAAGCTGTTCCTTCTAGACTTCAAACCTTCAATATCTACCAACATATACTTATATAGTATAGAAATGTATGGGGTTAGTACAAAACAATGTACTAAGTATGGCAAACGCAAAAACATGCAAAAAGGGACATTTTTGTAAAAATAGCTTTTCACGCGTTTAAAGTGAAAAATTCAAGAATACAAAGGCAAAACATCATACTAACATTCATTTACAACTTAGATAAGAATTCCCATAATTTTAAGCCAACCAGAACATTACAGTAAAACCAAATTGACCTTCATAGTGAACTCCTTGAGCATTTATAGCAATTACATTTGAACATCTACAATGAATCAATTAAATCATTTAGAATAAATTCAACTTGAGCAATTTTAATGAATTATCCTACACTAAATGAGAGAACTTCAAACGCCAAGCAAAATAGAAAGAGAACTCATTTTCCTTTACAATTTCCCTACCTCGGAATTATCCTAAGACCCACTAAGTTAATATATGGAGGAATATTCATATGCCTCTTCCAATTAAAGACCACCGCTTTCATCTTACTCAACTCCGAAGAAACAAGCCCCACAATGAATTGAAAGAAATTAAAAGACACCAAACAAACCACCAAAGTCTTCCCTTTACGAATGCCCACTTAGTGAAATGATTAGATAGTATCCCATAGTACCACCTACCCTAAGTAGTACATTCTTTTAGAAGGTTTGTCACCAAGTCTTCCATTTCAGAAGGTCCTACCTAGAGCAATGAGTAGATAGCGTCCCATACCACCACCTACCCTAGGTAGGACGTTCTTTTAGAAGACGCAGTTGAATCAATTTTTTGCGGGGGATTTTATTAACCGACATAGGCCATGAGAGATATACATGGAATCCCTATATTAACGCCTATCAGACGAGGGATACTCACTTCCGTATAGTAAGGTCATGCTTCTTAGCTTTTACATGGATTTCCAAATAGCTGCACCTATGTGGACACATAGTTAAGGGATAAGTAGATTGCTACTAAGTAACTCATTTTCTACTAACGAGGTGTACTCATCTCAATATGTACTTTGGAAATACAACATCTCAACTCACGAAGTGTAATCACCTCTCCTTCATATCCTCTCGACGCTCGACATAACTCCCCACAGATTTCTTAACATAGTAGTCTATCATAGAATCTCACTAGGAAAGGAGAGGTTGCTACTAGACACCACATCTCAACTCACGAAGTGTGTCCACCTAAAAATTCCCCATTTACTCAACTTGGTATAATACATTCTTTAATGTGTGTGTGTGTACATGTGCACACCTTGCATATAAGAGTCATTTAATTTTCATCAAGTTCTACACATATTTTAACCTTTGTTCATCATGTTACACACACTACATTCTTCTCATATTCATGTACTTCATTTAGACTCAAACTAGGTCAAGCATGCAATTCAAGCTACACCAAAACACAATACAAGAACCATTTCCAATATCTCTTAATTTCACATATTAGACTTTCAAGATTACATATTCAAACATACTAATTGACATAACGTTCCTCAATTAGCGCCACCATCAATAAGATGAACTATACCACCCAATATCATTTCATAATAGAACTATTGTGTGAGTGGGTATATGTGACTCCATTTATGCATTGCACAAGTAGCTTTTAAGAGTGGTTGTGGGGAGGTTCTTTATGCTATGAAGACTTATGAATTATGCATGTTTGGTATATATTGTTGTTCACAATGACTTTACTTGCTTCAAGCTTATGATCATGAATAATTCCTTGATTTCAGTATTAGCTATGGATGAGGACAAGTTATGAAATATATGATGATTCACTACAAAAAAATTAACGTTTAGCTACGGATAAATTTTATTGCTAATCTATGATATTCCATTTCTAAACATTATTAGCGACGGACTAGAGACATATTATTGACAGTGGCTATATCTCTCGTCAGTAATCACTTAGTGACGAATAAATGTTCCGTCACCAATTTAGCAATGTCTTAGAAACAAAAAATATTTGTCGCTACTTTTTAGTGACAAACTATTTCGTCATTATATTTATATTGTTTGTTGCTTATTTCATAATTCATTTCGTCATTTTTGATAAATTCATGACAGATTTTTCGTCGCTTATCCATTGCCATAATTTATTTATGCACAATGACCAAATAGTCGCTAAATTTTTTTCATGTAATTCTTATTTATGTGTAACTTAAATTAAATTTCTCTATACCCCAAAAGTAATATACATATACAATAATAACATAGATGGTTCTAAATATATAGAACATCGAAATTGCATTTTTTGGATTTGAATTTTTTGGAATCAAAAGATCCATAGTATTATATTTATTGTACTTAAAAAAACCTACATTGATCAAATATTATTACTACAAAATAAAGGGATACATTGGTCACGTGAAACTAAGGATCAACCTGGTCCTCATAAGTATTAGCTGAAAGAGAAACCTCGTCCTCATAGGTAGTAGCTGAAGGAGGCACTAAGGGTGTACTGATGATGAGGCAAAAAACTTATACTCGTATTAAATTTTTGCTTAAAAAAATGTATTCTTCCCCACAACTTGATAATATACTTAACATTGATTAATATCAATTTTAAACACTATTTCATTTCGTGATATTTCTTCATCTTTCTTTAAGAAATACAGGAAATATGAAAGCATTACACATTGGATACGAAATATATTTTCAAAGCCAATACAAAAACATGCATATCCTTTTAAGAATTAGCATTAATTTCATATTGTGTATTCAAATTTCAAGCCTTAACAATTCATAACAACATAAGAAGTTTCTCAACTATAATAATATGTGCAGTTGCTCAATAATATGTGAGGAAATATGCAGCCCAACAAAGAATTAACAGGGAAGGAAGGAAACAAAGGAAGAGTCGAAACAGACTAATCAAAACAAGGAAATGTATGTACAACCATTCAACCCACGGAATGTACTTTACTCTTTGAAACAAAATATAAGTGAATACTTGATTATGCATAATGCTTAAAACAAACACAATTCTTTAGTATATCAGACTTATACTCAAGCTTAACTACCAAAAGGAATAAATAATTAATCAAGCCCATTGTTAGCTTTGTATAAGAAATGTAAACAAAAAAACTCCAAATCATTATACTTAATTGTTCAATCATCAACAAGGTCCAAAAGTAAAGGTTTATTCACAAATTGACATGGAAAAGAAACTTCCATACACATAAAATAAGGCACACTATCCATTCTAATATTAAAAAACAGTTAATCTCAACTATTAATAGAGTCTAGGACTCTCAACAATCAAACAAACATTTAACACCAATATTTAAGTTGAACTTGTAAAACAACTTAAATATGGAGAATATATAGTAGTTACTCAGATCCAGTTATGACCAATTACATCCACATTAACTTTGGCTTAACACAAACATGTATCCAAAAGTAATGAATGATTATGTGATAGGCTTCTCAATTTTATGCCCATAAAAGGTCATTGAAGGATCATTTTAGTTTAGAAATTCTCAATATACTTCATAGCATATGATACATCATAATCATGAAAGCTTTTTAGTAACTTACTAATGAAACATGTAAAACAGAGTGATAAACATCATAATAACAAGAACTTAAAATTCTTTTAAGAGATTTTTTTTCTATGTACACACTTGAAGATTATGGAAGATTATAAGATTAGAGAAATTCTTAATTTCACATAGTATTATTGGTGTGTTCTAACATTGTTCTCACTTTTTCAATAAATTATTCTCTCCATTTTGCAAAGGAATAAATTTGAATATTTGGTGCTTGTCCATAAAATATGCATCATACTTGTTGTCACTCTCATTGGAGTTCAAAATTCTAATTTTAAAACACTACAAAGACAGTAAGAAGGAAAGAGACGGTTCAAACCTGGAATATCAGACTGCAAGTGTTGCTGCAGAAGAAAGTTCATGCATTTGTTAGCAGTCATGGGTGAGAGAGTAAAGTTAGAAGAAACCCTGAGCTGGGATGTTGTGGCTTGTCTTTGTTGGTGAACAAACGTAGATGCGAGAAGTTTTTGGCGATGTTCCATCATTTCAAACTTTATTGTTGATCCAACTTCACCCTCACAAGTCCCTCCACCATGAAGGAACCTAGAACTACATCCATTCTTATAATACCCTATAGGAAAATAGAGACAAGGTTTACTGTCAAGTCCTACACTTGGGATATCAGCCCCTAAATATATATCACTCATAGAACAAATAATACGAGAATATTCTAAAGTATACTAAAAAAATGAATGGTAACCACAGTTAAAAATAAAAGTAAATAAACTTTAACCAAAAAGTATATAAACAAGTAAGCTTTAACAAAATTACATTAAGGAATCTACATGGCTCCTATTGGTGCTCACTGCTCGTTGCGTGGAGCTGATATTGTTGTAATTTTAGTGGGAGAGGGAGACACTTTGTGTCTCCATATCCTTAATGTTATTGTTGCGGACAAAAAATCGCCTTGTTGCTCGCAGACTAAAGATGATGCCATCAACGAATGTTCGATGTTGGTTTTCGCGTGCTTGCCGGAGCTCTCCGTTGGTGTCCAACTGCTGGTTTCACAGATGTTGCTGGATGGCGTTGTTCTCCACTTGTTCTCCAGGCTGCACTTCCGTAAAGAAGGACGAAAAGGAGGGAAAATTGACCAGGGCAGCGAATTTGGAGATGAGAGGAGGAGAATGAAGAATAAATTAGGGGTTTGGGCTCTTTTGTTTTAAATAGGAAATAGGGTCCTAAATAAGGACCATTTATCAAATTCATATGAGGGGATGTGATTGATTCTTGGAGTTTAACGAACCATGATCGATGGATAAGATTAAATGAGAGTATTTAAATCTGAAATTGGAGTTTGCAACAAATTTAGTGAATGTTTCTACAATCAATGGCTTTCAAATAATTGTATATATAATTTAAAACCATACTGATGGATATTTTTGTCACTATATAATATAAATAATTATAGAATATATTTAATAGTTTAGCAACCTATTTTTCCGCCACTAATTCAATCGCTAATATTAATTAAATTTGTGAGCACTGCTTCGTTATTAAATCTATACAAAAAAATAGGCGCCAAATTTTTGCACTAATATTTAGCAACGAAATAAATATTCCATTGAAAATCGGCTGCTATATTATAAATCAACGAATCATTTCTTGATTCTGCAACAAAATGGTTATTCCGGTGCAACCGTTATATAGTGACAGAATATTGTTCGTTGCTAAAATCCGTCGCTAATTGCTGTTTTTTAATAGTAATTGTGACATAAAAGTTATATATAGCTTTAGATAGACCAATGGGATATTTACTACGCATTACACAAGTATAACATAGGGTTCTTTATGTGTTGTTTGACTATACATTTGTATTAATGTTCATAGTGACTCTTTAAAATTATAAAGATATTGGTTGCAACTAAATTTCAATTTTTTCATGATTTAAGGATTTACGTGCATGGCTTCCATACTTGGTACTTTTTACCTAACACATATTTTCCACATTTATACACAAAGTGTAGGTTTGTGTCGTTGAGGTTGCTTCTACTTAGTTGAAGGCTTGGATTCACTCTCTTATTGCCTTGTAAGTCCTCATGGTTCGAGGACAAGAGCTATTCTTTCTAGTTTCCTTTCATATGTTCTACTTAGAGTCTTTATTGTAAAAGGCTATGACCTTATTTGACATTGTATTGTAGTAGATGGTTCGTTGAGATAATGTAACACTTTTTTTTATATTAAAGAAAAGACTGATTGTTAAAGTTTTAATTTCTGCATTATTTCTATTACCTATGTATACGATTATTCTAAGGGCTTGTACGAGACCCTTTTGGGTCAAGTACGTCGTATTGCATCTAGGGATACCCCTACATTGTGAAATTTCCCTACCCTCTTTGTTTTGCCTTAAATTTTTCCACAACCCAAGAGTAACCCCTGCATGTTACAGGGCATACTGCATGCCAAAAGAACTCACACAAGCCCCCTAGCATATAATAACATAAGATATAAGAAATGATACGATCAATACAATCGTTAAATGAAATAGGGAAACATCCTTCACAACTTCGTCCAAAAAAAAGTTCTAGACAGAAACTAGTAATAACTCATACATCCTCGAATCTTGAGTATTTACCACAATATAAGAGAATAGTTGATCCAAGCTTGAACTACAAGAATATCCCCTTAAGAACCGGAAACTACATTTTGTGAAAACTGTATAAATGTGGATTAATAAGAAAAAGCTAAGTATTATGGACATGCATAAAATCCTTTAAACATGGTAAAAGTTACATTTTGGTTGAAAACCATATGCTATACGTCAAGTTTTGAAATTTATCATACAAGTTAGTGTAAATTATAAGAATATTCACCATATAAATAATGATACCATAGTAGAATCACCTCATATGTAACCCTAAGATACACTTGTGCAATGCATTGATAAAGATCTGATTAATCCATCTAAACTGACGACCACTTTTAGGCCACAATATCATTCTTACCCTTTTTTTATCTCATACTTGGTCAACGCTCATAGACAAGGAAACCTTAACATTTACTATGTCATATCAAGGAAAGCAACTCATAAAAATAATCTACATTAACCATACTTCATTACAATTAGCCTTCATATAAACATACTTAGTAGCATCGTCATAGGCATATTAAATTCATAAATTGTTATAGCATAAGTGAAAAAACTTTAACTACTCATAAAGCGTACAGCCAACAAGTGTGATTCATGGATACTGTCTTGTAACTCAACCCACACTAAGTAGTGCATTCTTGATAACCCATACTCCATAATAATTCATTATATGGGGTAGGGGGGGGGCACATAACTGACATAGTCCATGTGAGAAATTATGGAATTCGGTGTCTCCCAAACCAAAAACATGTATCCTACTTGCCTAAAGAATAACCATTACATTAGCTTAGGTTGATCAACCAGATAAAGACCGATAAACGCACATAGTTTATGGTTTAACGATATTTATTCTAGATAATTGTTGCACCATAAAATTGAACTAGGTGAAACAAGATCCTAACACGTGTATAATGAGATTTTAAGGTCCTAAAATGATAAAATATAGTTTAAAGAGTTTGTATGTAGATTTTGGTAGACCCCCAATCTGGAGAGGGTTGTGCTAGCATTGTGGCTTAGGCTTGATTGTGATCCCAATCTAGTGGGTAGTATTCAGTGATGTTTATATAATGATTATATGTTGTTTTTAATTATGTTTTTATTGTAATCCCAATCTAATGGGTAGCATCCAACGATGTTCATATGATGATTATATGTTGTTTTCATGATGTTTTGATTGTGAACTGTAGTAATTGATGTTGAAGGTGATCATAGTGATTTTAGGACATAAGACTCTAGATTAAGGTTTTATGTTGATCTTCTTTACTAAATTGTATTCTATATTATTTGATCATGATTGATCATCTAGATATGAATTGAGCTAGGTCTAATTTATTGAAGATAATCTTTACTTGTAATGTTGATATTGGACTTATGTGACCAAGAATCACTATAATTACCTTCTAATGATATAATTGAATGTATTTACATGTAATTGAGTATGAATCATGATAGACTAAGACTAATTGAGCAGGAGTTGTATGGTCACTTCTTCTGTAGTAGACTTGGTGAGAAAACAACATAGGCATGCTCGCTTGAGTTGAAATACTCATGATTGGTTGATATGGTAGATATAAAGGGTAGCTTTACATATTAAATATAAAGGAGGGTTGATTTGAAATACTCATGGTAGCTTGAGGTGTTGAAACCTCATGGAAGGTTGGGTTAGATTTATCATGGTAGGTTAAGGTGATAAACTTCATGGTAGCTTGACTTGTATGGACAAAACCATTTCAAGGTATCTTTATGATAAAGACTTATACTCTCCTAATGGTAGCTTTATTTGAATGAAAGGTGTATTTCATAGAATAACTTCTGATTAATTTCTCAGTGTAGCTTAGGGTTGAGGATTCACGATCCCGTATGGTTAGCTTGCATCTACATGATTGGTTGGATGGTGGTAACAATGTTAGACGAAGACTATTGTTATTCATGTTGTCAAACATGATATTTAGACATATGTTAGACGTTTTTTGAAATAACTTCCGCATTATGGTTTTGAAGAAAAAGCTTCAATTCTGTGTTACTTTTCGTATATGTGCAATTAAAGATGTCTAAGGGCTTGTACAAGACATCATAGAGGTCAACTACTCGTGTGAAGATTAAAGAATGCCCTAACATCTAGGGTACTTGCAAGTCTTGACAAACTTTGTATTAGAGCATCATGTTATGAAATGATCTTAGGATGTCCCAAAGACCATGTGTACTAGAGTCTTATTCATCTGTGTGAGTCGTGACATATCTATGAGTATGACGCTACGAGATGCTTACGAAAGTTCCATTTCTTCATTCTTCAATTCATGCAATAGAGTTTTGCTTTAGTAGGCCATTTTCTAATGTTTACCTATGATTTTGTAGGTTATGGATAACACTAGGTATAATGATAGAAGGAAAGAAAATGGGAGTGGTGAGAAAGATATTCCTCAAAAAATGCAAGAGCAAGTGCTGCACCAAGTGCAAGATCAAGTTCCTCCTAAAGAACCTAATGACCCTCAAATAGGAAATTCAGGGATTCAATGACTTTCATGGCTCAAGCCCTAACGGAACAAGCAAATAAAGGAGAGATGGCTCTTTCCAATCCTATATGAGGAACGGGTGCTACTTAACTAAGGAAGTTCTTGGGAATGAATCCACTAGAGTTTTGTGGCTCCAAAGTTTAGGAATATCCGATGGGTTTATTGATGAGTTGTATAAGGTACTTGCAGTCATGGGAGTGTCTTCCATTAAAAGGGCAGAGTTGGCTTCCTATTAATTAAAATATGTTTCCAAACTTTATTATGAGCATTGAAAAGATAGTAGACATTTAAGAGCGGGCCCTACAGTGTAGGAGACTTTTAAGTTCGATTTACTTGAGAGGTTTTATCCTAGGTATTTGAGGGAAGATAAAGTAGTGGATCTCATAACCTCAAGAAAGGTAGTTTTCAGTTTCAAGTAGTATGCCTTGATCTTAACTCTTTGTCTAAGTATGCTCAAAGGTTGATGGAAAACCCTAGAGACTTTATAGGTTCATGATGAGGGTGTCCAAACTAGTAGAATAAGAGTGTCGTATGGCAATGCTTTTTGAGTATATGGATATATCTCGACTCATGGTATTTGCACAACAAATACAAGAGTCTAAGCTCAGGAAGGAGAAAATGACAATTAGAATGGACAAAGAGGGGTTTGATGGACATGCTCATTCTAAGAATATACCAAAATTTTCACAAAAAGGTCAATCTAGTGCTTCTAAGAATTAGGATGGAAGGGTGTCTAAGCCTAGACTCAATGGAAGAAGAAGTATTCTCGACCTACTTTTACTAGGTGTGGTATGAAACATGAGGGTAGGTGTTTGGCCAGTAGGGATTGCTTTTATGGGTGTTGTGATAGTGGCTACATGAACGGGGATTGACTTAATAAAAAAGCTATTGTGAGGGAAGTAAATCAAGTTGATACAAGTATTTAGTAAGGTGTTCATAATGCAAAGGATAGGTTCTATGCTCTTCAATCCAAGGATGATCAAGAGTGACCTCCTTATGTCCTTTTCTGGTATGTGTTTCTTTATTGATTTATGAAAATTTCCAAAATTTCCTATGGTTATGAATTCCCTTATGATTTTTTTTCCCTAATGAATAGGAATTTATTTTAGGAAGACATGTGTATCTTATTTCCAAGTAGGGGATAAAGAGCCTTTTTATGAGGTCTTAATATGGTTATGTGTATTTATGTTTAGCTTGGAATTGAATTGTTTCATTGATTTTGCTATGTTCATTTAGGTATAGATCATATACTATTAGTTTCTAGTTTAGAGTAGGTCCTTTAAGTAAGTGTTGAAGAAGGTGAGAATGATCCGAAGTGGGGGTGTATTGTTACACCCTCAAAATGAACTAGGTCAAACTAGAGCCTAGCACATGTTTCATGATGTTTTAAGGTCTTTAAATTATAAAATATTGTGTTAAGAGTCAGTAATTAGAGTTTGGAGGTGAAATATTGATGAACGAACAGTGACGTTTGATATTAAGCCTTAAGATGTGCTAGTGTGCCTTAGTATATTTCATGAGGTTTTATGTGGTGTTTGCAGCTCAAATTTATAAGGAAGGTTACAAAAATATATATGAATGTATTTAGGGTGTAAAGGTTTGGAAGAAATCTTAAGGATCAACCTATCGGTCCTTGAGAGGACCTGTCTAGTAAGTATAACTGCCAAAAGCCAATCCCAATCAATGAGGGGCATCAACGGTCCGTAGGTCCCTCGACGCCCCATCGATGGGATGAGTTCATTGAAACTTAGTTTATTTACATTAACATCCAAATGAGGAGTCATGCCAATGACAACGGTGTCAAGTACGGCCCTTCGTCTGGTCAAAGCCCAGTAGGTGCCTCCGTTGATGGGCGTGCAACTTTCTCGTATTTCACCGTTAAGTGAAGCAGTGAATTGAAAAATTAACCCCACGTCCAAGAAAATGAATGCGTTGTTATTGTATCTAGTTTTATATATTTTATGAGTATTTAAAAAATAAGAAATCTAAGTAGACCATATATTCCAAATCAAAACCTCTCTCTCTCATTAGAACTCTCAAGAACACCATATTAGAAGAAGTGAAGTTGAGGAAAGAAGCTTAGAATGAATTTACCAATGTTTCAAGCTGGGTGTAAGTATCTAATATAAGGTATGTGAAGATTATTCACTCATGGATTCTTCCATCCATGAAGTACCCTTAGTATCCTTTGAATTGTGAATCCAAAGAACCCCAATCTAGAGAGGGTTGTGATTGCATTGTGGGTAAAGCTTGATTGTGATATCAATCTACTGGGTAGCATTAAATTTTCTTTCTATGGTTATTATATGCTATTTTCATGACGTTTTCATGGCGAATTATAGTCATTGATATTGAAGGTGATCACGGTGATTTTAGGCCATAAGAGGCTAGATGAAGGTTTTATGTTGATCTTCTTAATTCAATTCTATTCTATACATTTTGATTGTGATTGTATCATCTAGATATGAATTGAACTATGTTTAATTGATTTAAAATGATATTTACTTCTAATGTTTGAATTGCACCCATATGACCAAGCATGATAGAATTACCTTCTAATGATCTACATGATTGGAATAACATGTAATTGAATTTGAATCATGATATACTAAGACTATCTTGAATATCAGTTGAATGGTCACTTCTTTTTTAGTAGACTTGGTGAGACAACACCATGGTCATTTTAAGTTGAGTCTAAATACTCATAATTGCTGTAAATGGTAGATCTCAAAGGTAGCTTAAAATAGTAAATCTCAAGGACACTTGAGTTGAAATGCTCACGGTAACATGAGGTGTTAAAATCTCATGGAAGCTTGGGTTAGTTTACTCATGGTATCTTAAGGTGATGAACTTCATGGTAGCTTGACATGGTTTGTCCAAAACCATTTCATGGTAGCTTTTTAGCTTGATTTTCATGTAAGGTGTATTTAGTAGAATAACTTGAGATTAGTTTCTCATGGTAGCTTAGGGTTTAGGATTCATGCTCTCCTATGGTTACCTTGGACCTACATGATTGGTTGCATGGTGGTTAGAAAGGTTGTATCCTTCATTTAGTAGCTTGGTTAATATGTTGAGATGCTTCCCATGGTAGTAGGTCTATTAAGGTAGTATGTTAAGCATAACATACAAGGTTAAAAGATTATTTAGATTGGCTTAGGTTAGTCTAGATAATTACTTAGTATGGATGGTAGTATGGGATGCCATCTACACATGGAACAAGTATGACTTGAAGCTACCTATGACCTTACCCCTTCATGATGTATACTTAGCTTGGATAGTGAGTAGGGTTGAATTCCATGAAATGATTGACACATGATGATAGTTCATTGGCAAGATGATAAAGGTGTAAAATAGACTCCTATGATGTCATGAAACAAGATAGGGTTACTTCTTCTATGTTCATGGTGTGAGGTAATATGGGACGCTTTACATGCATTGCACAAGTGTTTTTTGAGGTTTCCTAGGGGCATAGTGCTCATATTTCTTGATGAACTTAGTTCTTATTTTTTTAAGTGAATTATGATCAAGAATTACCACATAGAGGTAATTAGCTATGGTAGTAGTAGGGGATGCTACCTTAGCTTAGCACAAGTATACTTGGAGATTTCTTGTGATGTATTTCACTTATGTAAAAAAGACGATGAGTTAAGAATGAACTCTTATATGCTTATGATGCTTTAGTATGCTTATGATCTTGATGTTATGCTCATGTATTTATCTCTTAGGATTATGTCTATTATTAACTAACTCTTTGAGATATCTTATGTTTGGTATGATAATTTCCATACTTAGTATATATAATACTAATGCATATTGCCTGCATGTCCTTTTCTGTTATGTTTTTTCATAATGTTACACTTTTATGGGCTATAATCCGAGACTATTGTTATTAATGTGATCATAGTGGTTTTTTAGACATATGGCAGACGTTTTATGATATCACTTCAGCATTATATATTTGAAGAAAAAGTTTAAATTACATGGTACTTTTCATATATATGCAATCAATAATGTCAAAGGGCTTGTACAATTTAAGATTCATGCCAAGTATTTCGAACAATTCTCTCCAACAGATCGCGGTAAAGTGGGGGTCTTGGTTGCTAATGATATGTCTTGGCACCCCCAATATTTCACCATGTTCTTGAATAATAGTCTAGCAACATCGTTCGCGCTGCAACCATCTGTGGCGGGCGTGAAGGTAGAATACTTTGAAAACTTGTCCACCATGACCATGATCGTACAAAACTCGTCGAACTACGGCAGCAAAGTGATGAAGTCCATAGTCACACTCTCCTATGGGAGTTCTTCTACGGGTATTGTTATTAATGTGATCATAGTGGTTTTTTAGACATATGGCAGACGTTTTATGATATCACTTCAGCATTATATATTTGAAGAAAAAGTTTAAATTACATGGTACTTTTCATATATATGCAATCAATAACGTTCATAAACTTAGCATAATTGGGCATTTGTTCCAAGGCTTCTATCAAAGGGACATTGATCGAAAGGTGCTTCAACATAGTTATAAATCTAAAGCATTTACCATCCTCAGACTTCTACTACCTCTTCATATTCTACCATAGATGGTATAGGTTGATCAATAATTTCCTTATCTCCCTCGAGTAGTAACTGTCATGCAATGCCCATCATTTTAGGATTCTATATAGTGTTGCTAGAAAGAATGCCAGGTTGGCGTGGAATCACGATAGTAGACCATTGAGCAATCTATAAATTAAGGTGCTTAATCGAAACTGCATGTGCATCAACCTTTTGCCCAATGTTATCAAAGTCGCCTCTCATCTTCTTGGCATGCTCATCACTAGTATAAAATCATCATCTTTTGTAATATATCATCAACTCACTATATATTATCTCCACCATTCCTAGAAGAAACTTCACGATTTTGGGGGGGAATATAGGACCCACTCCAATCATTATTGTTACCATATTTATTTCGGTTGAAGTTGTTTTTGCGGTTATAGTTCCCATCTCAAACATATCGACCCTCACGGTTGTAGTTACCATAGTTCAAACATTGGTTTCCTTGACGTTGGCACCAATTCTCCTTATTGGATCCTTGGGAATTTATTTAGAAATCCCTTTCTGATCATTCACTACATAGGCATCTTCTTCATAATGCTACTCATCTACAAGAGGTGGTGGTTTAGTCAAGTAGTTCACCAGATTTACCTTCTCTACACCTCTGCTAACATGTTTCAAAACAAACTCTAGCTAAGTTCTCATCTGTGCCAACCCGTTCATCTGCAGTTGCCCTATTTGTAGCTTGTACTACAAAGGTGTTTCTCCCATTGTCTGACTTTCTAGTGCTCCAAGCATTGTTGTTGCGAGATATCTTCCCCAACTTCTTTGCGATCTATGCATATGTGCTCTCTCCATAGGAACCGCCCACAATAATATTGATCACTACCTTGTTGTTATCATCTTGACAACTATAAAATAACTATTTTAGTAGCACATCATCAATGCGGTGGCTTAAGACGCTTGTCACAAATGTAGTAAACCTGTCCCAAGAGCTAGTCATGGATTCTCCAGGTAATGCCACAAATTTGTTCACCTTATCCTTGTGGTTAAGCATCTCCTATTAGTGATAGAGGAAACACTCGCAGCCCGATGAGATTCATTTCCTATCCACATAACTCTTACACACAAACCTTAATTTTTCTATCTAAGCATAAGAATCTTCTGATGGCAGTTATGCAAACAAGCCCGTCGCGGTGAGCATCTTCATCCAGATACTCGTCAGCACGAATCTGTGCCCATAGGGTAGAGGAGGTAGGACAATGTTCACATTGCCCCTATAGAAATATTGGGGTCGTGGTGCTTGAGGTTCCACCCTCAAAGCATTATCCTATTGATTATCATCACGAGCTTGGTTGTGCGTCTTCACACATAATGGAGGCTGACGCATTACCCCATCACCTAGATTGGCTAGGATTTGTTGATTTTCAATTCTCATCAACGTGCACTTAAGTTCGGGACTTAATGAAATGAGTGGTTCTCCTCGACTCCGTTTACCTTGCATACACTAGAGCTAGACTTGAAAGAAACAAAAAACAAGTACAAAGAAAAGTAAAATCAACAAAAAACTGACTAAATGTCAATAATGTAATAAAAATTAATATAAAAGCCAAACCACCGACAGCGGCGCCAAAATTTGATGCGCTCATATTACACCTTTTTAAAAAAATTCGATGTTCTAATTAATTATAGAACCCAACTAGAAGGTAGGGGTCGACCCCACGAGGAGAATGATTTAGACTTAGCTTCAATTCACAAATATATATGTTTAGTCATAGCCTTTCTTAATACAACTAATTAAAGGGGGGGTTTATGAATAATTTCCTAAAACACTCTAAATTAACAAGTAAGGAAAAGTAATAATTGAGTTTTTTTCAAGGTATGAGACTAACAATGGTATATGTGTTCCCTACATGTTCATAACACCGTAATTTTAGAAATAGCAATTATTCCTTAGTGTTTTGCATATAAAGTGATAAGGTATGTATCTCTAAATCCTTGGTCCATCATCTAGATAATTTTACCCCATACCTTGGTCCGGCTACGTGTGTATAATCTACTAACCCTTACCTTTACCTCATATTAGAAACCATAATCGATGTATGTCTTAGTTTTCACTTCACACCACTCAACACTATCCTATTAGAGGTATCCCACTAAATTTATGTTGATAATTCTTTTGTAATTAACTACCTCCTTGGTCCGGCAAGTTTCAACAAGGGGAGTTCTAACGTTGGCCACTATTAAAAAGACTTCTAAGCGAAAGAAATCAATACATGCAAAACCCTATATGAGAATTGTTTGTTGCTAGTTTTACTTTGTTAGTTACCCATGGTTCCCACAACACTAGTTGTGGATTTAGTTAACCATTCAAGAAAGATCACAATTCATAGTATTTAATGAAGAAATTATGAACTTACTTAACAATAAGAAAAAACCAAGATATTCAACATTAAATTGCAAGAAAATCCTTAAAACCAAATCCGGAAATAAATTAATTTCTAAATTTTTCAACTAACAATCTCAATCACAAAGTAAAACAATACTAAGAGTATCTTACCCACAAAAATGAGGTTTTAGTCCCCTATTTATATTGTCCTAAATTAAAAGAAATTAAAATAAGGAAAGTTCGCTCAGTTCACGCGTCTTCAATCTACAGATTTACTGGCAGACCATCGATCAATCGATTATATGTAGACTCCTTTCGTCTTTCAAGACTTAGAATAATTCGCGCGTCTTCAATCTACAGATTAACTAGCAGACCATCGATCAATCGATGAAATGTAGACTCCTTTCGTCTTTCAAGACTTAGAATAATTTTTCTCTCCTCAAATGACGACTTCTTTGAATTAATCGATGGAGCAACAACACGGTCTGTCGATGCATTTACAATCTATCAATGCCTTCTGTCATTCCATCCTTAGTAATTTTTCAACTTCGGGTACTAAAACTTTCTTTGATAAAAACAATCGTCCACCAGTACGGTCCATAGATCAATCAACTAATCGTTGTTCCACACTCAGTCAGATTTTCCCGAGATTTCTCCAAATTCCTAAGATGTTATTTCCTAACTACAGTCCTTCCATCAAACAATGAACCATTGATGGCCTCCATAAGTCATGTTCTACATTTTTTCAGTTGTTTCCTCATCTCGCCGCCTGAATATCTTTCATGTAAAATACACCCAAAAATATGTTTAAACTACTACAAAAAAGTTCTAGACACACACAACACTTAAGAAACACGCATTGAAAGCAGCGTGAAACTGTCAAATTTTTGGAGCACCCCCTAGAAGTAGCATGGCATACTTGACCTCTCGGAGGTATTATAAAGGCCCATATGTATCATTCATCGCATTGTCATAGTAAATATAGCGAAAACTTTAAAACTTGTAATAGCACATAATATGCTAGAAACTTCACTTTCATATATATATATATATATATATATATATATATATATATATATATATATATATATATATATATATATATATATATATATATATATATATATATATATATATATATATATATATCATACATACTTAGACAATAAAACTTTAAAACATGTCATAGAACATCATAACTATACAATTCATAAGAAATTAAAGTAAGCTAAACATGAGGACATCCTTGGACTTAAGGATTTCTTTCCATGAGTTTGGGAATCAAATTTTAAGCTACTCTATCATATAGACATCCTTTAAGCATACTTAACGTACAACTTATGTAAAAAGTAGAGATGAATGGAGTCTATAGATGAACGCACTAAGTATGACAACCATGCATAAACATGCATTTAAAATGGACATTTTCTTGAAATTATTCTTAATGCCTTTTTGAGCAAATATTTAGATAACCTTTATACAATAGTATTTATATCATTTACATACTTAATATAGACATATTAAAAGGCCAATTATCATATGAGATCAGACATAGAATTTAGGCCGTATTTCGGGTCACTTTACAGTGAGCTAGTTATACTTTACAGCGAAATCCTTTTAACTCATTAACCTCCCAAGTAACCCGCTAGTGATATTTGGTGCAATCCATCATCTTAAGGCCACAAGAGAAGTCATACATACATTCCTTACAAGTCATCACATATCATCATGGAAGTATAGTACATGATAGACACAATTAAGCAAATACCATAACAATATTACAGTAAGCTACATCAACTTGCACATATACTAACTTCACTTCAATCAATACATTATAAGACCTTACTCATAATCACACTCTAAGTTTACTAGTTCAATGCATATGTGAAGCCCCATAACTTCAAATATACTTAGTAAACCTATTATAAGACCACAAGCCTTAACATCCTATTTCATACATCAACAAGTAAGTGAACACAAATTTATTAATGTTAATACAAGACCTTTATCATATAGTCATTAAGACCAATATAGTGCATATAAGGATAAGACCACATTATATAGACTCATACCATGAACATATTAATAACAAGTAGATAAATACTACCATGCCATGAATAAAGACATAACCATAATCATACACCTTATATCACCTTCCTATTACTCCCTAAGGAGCCACTTGGGCAATGTCTAGGGCGGTTCATTAATTCTACCTATCCTCATTAACCTCTCTTAGGTAATCCTAGTTAGGGTATTAGTCATTTTACTTCCATTGTCAATTTTACTTTAGGGAAACTATAGCCTTAACCGTCACTAAGAACATGGGTGCTAAACATGCAATTTGATGTTATAGATCCTTACACAAATGGAAGGTGTTCTCACCTAGCCAAGAAAGAACATGAACACATACCTTAGCATACTAAGTGAATTCACTTGTTAGATACTATGTGGTAAACATAGTTTCTTGAACTAAGAGATAGGTATGATCCCTCTACATGACATTTGGCAATTGGGGCCTCATCTAATGAGAAAAACATGGGTGAACCTTCCTCAAAGGGAAGCCACCACCTCATGTGGATCCATATGTGAGTATTCCTCTAAGGGAATTCAACAATCTATAAATAACAAATGGTGAATATTCCTCCAAGGGAAGCCAACACCTCTCATTGTCAAGTTCACTCGGTGCAAAGCTAAGTTCCTTTTTATTAAAAGTCTTTCTTACATTATATCATAAAACATAGGTTTAGGATATTTGTTTTTCATATGCTGATATCACATTCAATCACCTATATAAATTAAGCTTACTCTTGAGAAACACCATTCAAGTGCCCCTCTTTTGACTAGATCATCATTCATGTGTGAACATACATGTGAGTAACCTTTTTCACATAACACCTTTAAACCACACATGTTCATAACATCAATTCATATGTGTGTAAGTGTAAGTATATGATCCATTATTTCATATAACACTTTAAGGCACTATACACATTCATAACATAACCATGCACTCATATTCATATACCTATAAACCAAACCTAGGAACTTTCCTATCAATGTACATATGTGCAATCCATAGACAAGGCCACATACCCTTGACCATACTAATACACATATAAAGTCACCTAGTTAAGGAATACACAACATACTTCACATATATTTACCTTACATGCATAGTAGTATACATTTAGTGAATAAGAGCACAACCTTTCATTAGACACCAAGAACCTTTACTTTATTGTAAGCATGCATAATGTGTGAGTGTTTGTGTACATTGGTCAAAATGATCACATAATGTCTATCAAAGACAATTGAGGCATCTACCCTCTTAAGACCACATTACACTTTCAAGCATAAACCACACAACACAATTTAGCATAGAAGGCAAGCTAACTTCATATTACACTTTAAGACTCTTAACATTAGGTATTCACAGATTCACATAGGGGTACATGGGTAGATCTCATCAATCCTTAACACTTCATTAATGGAAGAACCTACACATGATATTAACATAACCATTTACATGCTGATAACCATAGTAACATAACCTAGATTTAACACTAAAGTAGAAGGCTAGGCACAAGTTACACATAAGGTGATCATCATAACCACTTATTCATATATTAATAAATTTTCCTTCAAAGACATAGTCAAAAAATATATAATGACAATAAAGTAAACACTTCCACCATAATTGGACCATACCACGCAATTCCATACAAGGCTTTATAAACAACACTATAGAGAAATAGAGAAGTAAAAAGAGAGAAGAGCAGTTCTTACCGACCCTTTAGACTTTGGTCATCATTGACCATTACTAAACTTTCATACACACTTCAAGTATAGCACACTATCTAAAGTACTATAATAATATATGAAGTCATTTATAAGCTATTACAAGTCCATGCTACAACTAGTACAACACATTAACATACTAAAAGGTAGAAAGACAGAGATCATTATCCAATTATACTTGCATGGATAATAAATCATATTTCATAAGTAGTATCAATCTAGAGCAGTATCTAAATAAACACTTAACATAAGTTTATCATGATTAAATCCCTACAAGATCAAGATACCAACATAGGCATTAAACTATCAATTCAATAGAGAGTAGAGAAAATAGGCAATGGTACTAATTTCCTAAAGCCTTGATCATCAATCATATTTTTAACAATAATGTTCACGTTAGGAAGTACCTAATTAAATATAAATCAATTCTAAATCTTGCCTCATCTAACCTAGAATTAACATCACATAGTGTACATTACAACATTCAATTTATAGGCTAAAAGAACCTAGACCAATTCATGTAACCCTTCTTTAATTTCATCATCAAGGAGTTATACCCAAAAGTTCATCCATAATATTATTTCTATACAATCGAATTCTATATTCATGCTTAATAGAGGCAAGGTTACATTGAACACATAGAACATAGGCTAGTTTTGTTTAAATCTTCATACATTGATCCATTGGGATCATTCATCAATAATTCAGCAGCCATAACCTTCATAGAACAGTATACATGAGCATATTAACATAATTAAATTACAAATCAATATGCAAAAGATGAAGATCATAAAGTCATACATAGGCTAAAATTGAGTTTGTGAAAGAGCATGGGTTCATCAGACAATTGGATTGAAAATCGCGTCAAAAGCAGTAGATAATCATCAATACATTCATTTATTCTTTTGACATCAATTTAAGAAAGAACCCATGGCTAGATTTAACAAGAAGAGATTTGATCATGGAACTCCTTTGAAAACATTGAGATTAACTATCCAAGTGAAAGGTATCTTTGAGATAAAGGATCACCATACCTTTATTAAATGAAAAACCCACTAAATATTAGTGCATAACCCATGAGAATTCAATCTACATGATGACCTTGAACTTCACCATTAATGGTGGTTTGTAGAGGGGATATTTAAGGAAAGGGAGGTTTGGTTTTAATTGAGGATGGGTAAGTGCAATTAACGTTTCAGATCATCTTTACATACTTCAAAATAGGTAAATAAACCACCTAGGGTCATGTTTGCACGTGGGATGAATTTCCCTTTCACCCCATAATTAGGCATCATGCATGGCAATTCTGCAAGCCTACATCAACTGACACAGTAGACAACTCGTTGGCCCATCGACTGGCCGTTTGTGGCTTTTGTTAGTTGGGTTTTTGTTGTCCTGTGTCCAAAACATTCCCAGCACAAGTTTCCATCGATTACTCCCCATCAACGGGGCGTTGGTGGACTAACGAGGCATCATTTGGCTCGTCCATTAAAATTGCCAAGGCAGTATCTTTAAAAGCCTTTTGGTCCTTCTTGTGGGCCTTTTTGTGGGGCCCTTGGGAAGTCGTACCCTGGCGTTTCCAACGTAAATATGAACATTAACAAGTCAAGTACCTTCCGCATAACTTACACCAAAAACAATAACACGCAACACGTCCAAGCATGCTAGGCCCCATTTAGACACACACATGCATGTCTCGAGGACTATCTTTCAAACGTCTTAGAAATTCTTATACTTTTGACCTCTAAATTCATGAAGCTCCATACACTGCTTATAAAAATTATAATTAATCATTTAAGGACCTCATAATCTCATGACACACATATAAGCACATAAAAACACATAAGTCCCCTTAAGTGACTAGTCATCGAACGTCTTTGTCGCCCCTTGACGTTTGACTTCAAAATGACTTGAATTCACCCATGCATACTTTAAGGAATTGTATTAACATTTTAAGAAGCTTATAGGCAGAAGTGAGCCTCTAGACACTGTAACACCTTGAAAATCAAAGATGTGTCGTAAATCCTAACATAGAAGTCATAAGGTCTAAGTAATGTTTCTAAGACCACTTTTAATGAATATAGGTCATTTCAGAGATTTAAGAACCAAAACGTCCATGACATTTGGGAAGTTTGTTCAAAGGGGTGTTAGTGTTCCTTAGCCTATTTGACTAACTTTTTGGAGTTGTAAATGTACGAAAATTGGTGGATTACACGTGTTTGAGTTGTTTCATTATAGAAACATCTAGATACGATGCTCGAAAAACCAACCAATGGCCCTTGAGGAGGAACCTTATAGTTTGATGCAACATTTCATGGTAGTGTGCATCGAAGGGACAGAAGAAAGCCTATGTGTGGATCAACAGGGCGTCGATACCAACGTCGTCCCACGCTTAGGCTGGTGGAGAAGTCCACTTCACCCGCACAACCTCTGAACTCATCGACGGAGTGCAGAGGTGTAGGCTATGATCCGTGTGTGGATCGATGGGGCATCGATGCCACCATAATCCCACACATAGACAATTGGAGGAAGCCTATTGCCTGCACAGTCTCTGACCAAGATGAAGGACTGCATGACGGAGGGGGGATGTCCGTCGACTCATAGACAGCCTGTAAGCGGGGTCTCGTCTATGAGGGTCCTAAATTGCTGCACGTTTTAAATTGGGTTTATTTAATTAATTAGGTGTTTTATGGGTTAGTTGGGGATTAACGGGAAACTAATTAAGTTTATTAAGTCCCATTATAAATACCCTCAACCCTCATTAACCTAAAGACAACTCTCAAATAAACTTTTTTCCAGCTCTCGTATTTCTCTCTCTACATGAACTCACCATTGAAGACTAGCAAGGATTAGGGTTTGGGGACTTGAAAGGGACGAATTCATCATCAAATGGTTGACAAACATTAAGGTATGGGTTCTATTCACCTTTAAGACTCTTTCCTCAAAGGGTTCCTTCAAAATTAGATTTCAAAACTTGAGTTTTCGTATGGGTTTCATTCAATTACGAAATCGAAGTTATGGATTGAGTAGCTAATGATTTCATTAGTTTATATTGATTAAATTAACATGTAATTCAAAGTTTTTATTGTAATTGATGATTGTTTGGTCTACATTGAAAAATATGATTCTCCATCCCTAACCCTAGGTAGTAATCTTGACCTATATTGTATTGTGATCATTCAATTGAGTTGGCTGTTGATTTTATTACTACCGTATGGTGTTATTATGATTAAATTAAGATTAATTACAGGCCTATGATTATATTTCTTTAAATTTGATTTAGGATTATGAATTATAATGTGAAATTAGTCTATGTATCTTGTCTCAAGTTGTGATGTAGAGTTGAATTGTGTTATAGAGATGCAATTGGCATTTTTATTCTATTTGTTATCATTGTGTGATGACGTTATTCCCAAGTTGGGTCGAGTTATGGGTTGATGGTAAGACCTTGATGATAGACTATGAGGAAGACTTGGTTAGTCTTAGAATCTCTATCTTTATTTCCAGTTGCGATTAATTGTTGTTTAGTCATGATATTATATTGGAGTATGCCTTATACTAGGATTATATAGTGGTATGATGGTAAATTTAAATGTATTGAATGTGTGGTGAGTTTGGTTAAGGTGTATGTGATATAAGGATGGTGAAAACTATCAATGTTCCTTGATATGTTATGAAATGCTAATGATGATTATTCAAGGGGTAGATCCTATGACCTAAATTAAGATAAGGTTGATAATTAAAGGCTTAAAGACATTTCAAAAAGGAACTCTAGATTAGCACCGAGTGAACTAGACTGAGGAGTGTCCCTTCCCACATGGGTAAGGTAAGAACAGTATATTACTCTTGAGATTGGAGAGCGTAATGCATGGTGCATAAAGAGGGTCCCAACTATATCTTCTAGTTCTTGAACTATGTTTCCCCCCATAGGAATACTAGCTAATGGATCCACGTTGTTGCTATGTTTGATGTTTCCATACTACCTTGGCAAGTAGTCCGCCTTCTTTCATTGTAGAGTTTTATGACACCAGATTCCACACTAACTCATGTGGTCTATGTCGGTTAGGGCAAGATGTTCACAAAAGGTAAAACGAATTAAAGGACTTGAACTCTAACTTGGATAACCTAAGGGGTCTAGCTTAATCTAGGTAGTGGTATGATACTCTACCTAAACATTGCACTAGTTGCCTTGAGGGGAGTCTTAGGAGGAGGTTCTTATATATGTTTATGTTAAGATAATATATTATGTGTATGTGATAAACATGGCACATTGTTGATACTATATGTTGATTAGTTCATTTATGAATATTCCTTGGGTTGTAATGTTAATATATAATGAAATATAAACCTAAATGACATAATATGTAAAGTTTGACATTGGTCATGTTTTCTTGTTGAGGATATTTAATTGAGTAAGGTTATGGTTCTTTGCTTGGTCATTGAATTTATTGACTTGAGAAGGACTTGTAAGTAGTTGTGTTGATTATTATGATATGCTTAACTCTTATTCATTCTTGTGATATTATTCCTTTATGTTAGGGTTGTAGTAAATCTTGGATTCAAGTATGTTGGGATAAGTATTACTTATTGATATAGTAAGAATGTTTGGTTGGTGTATATAACTTACTTGACTTTGTATTAAGTCCCTAAAGGGGTAATTTGGCATGTTTTGATTAAAACTCCTTTTTATCATGTTTTGCTTGTGTACTAACCCCATTTTTTACGTTTTCCCAAACATTTTAGATTCCAATAGTTGAAGAGTTTGGAAGGCAACATTTTTGAAAGCTTGGATTATTTCTTTCATCCAAGTAGGGTAGGTCCTTAACTTTCGAGGGCAATTCCATCCTCTAGCTTACGAATTTTGTTATGATCTTATTGACTCTTTTGTTCCATTCCTTTTTATTTGAGTATTGTACATTCTTATGACCTATACATGGTCTTGTTGGATTTATATAAGGGCTATGACCATATTTTGATAATCGTTTAGATTGTACGAGATGAGATAATCATTCTATATTTTACGTAAATCTATATGCAATAAAAGTAGAAGGCTATGTAACCTTCCTATATGAAGGGTCGATGTATACTCGATATGAATATATATTATGTGTATGTAGAGGTCTATGTAAACCTCCAAGTAGTTATAATGAAAGTTTAAGTTTTTTCGCATTTTTCAACCTATGAATGTAATGACATGAGATTAAGAGGCTAGTCTTAGTCCTTAAAAAGAACGACGACGCCGGTTACATCTAGAGAGTAAACTCGGATGTGACAAAACCCCTTACTCACTTTAGGGGTCTTAAAATATCCCCCCACATGTGAACATTCGTCCTCGAATGACACTTAGAAAACTATAATCACAAACTATAATCACAACAAGGACTTAAATTAACAATTGTGCAGCTCACAACAGTCATAACATCGTCATATCGAAGTTAGTTCACCAAACATACAAGGAACACACTTCACACCATTTAGCACTCAATGCATACAAGCAAACAAAACTTTTATTCACTTACCGTATAATGCATCAAACACATAGGCTCTTGTAATGTTTATAGGACGAACATCCTTCTCCTAATGATGACATGGTCATTACACTTACTTTTATTTAAGAGCTCATCATGTAAGGTCGCACATAGGTATATTGTAACAATACTCAAAAGATATTTAAGAACTCATACTTGAATGCACATAGACTTAAGTTAATTAGATTGACAACGGGTTTCTATTAGTTAGACCTAGTGCTTTGAGGGTCATACTCAATCATACCATGTTTAGTTGTGTCCATGGAGGAATGTTTTTCTCCTGAACACACTTACATGTCTCATGAGCTCATACTCAAACAAATGCACAAAGGTCCTCCCCCTTTAAAATGAGAAATTCTCAACTTTTAAACCAAGACATGCTCATGTTTCCTTCCTAGTGAAGTCTAGATGGTAGGTCACACCGAGCATATCATAACAAATAGGAAGCCATTCCACTAAATTTCAATTTCTCACATAGCAATAGCCTTCATAGTAAGCATCATTTGGGGAAAATAACACGAATCCTAGGCACACAAAAGGATACTAGCTAATCATGCCTACATATTTTCAAAACTGAGCCTATAATCATGATTTCCAAACCATACAAGTCACATGGTTTTCAAGACACTCCACATATTTAATTTTAAAGAGGCTCAATTTCTCATTATAAGGCTAAACCTTGCATATCAAAAGAGACTAAAACCAAGTTTCTTACCTTATATCATATAGTCAAATTCATACCTAGCACATCAAGATGCAAATAAACATGAGAAAACCATGAAAATAATCAGAGTTATTTTTCAATTACCTTATAACCTTCAAAATAATCTTAAGATAGTGTCAATCAATACATACCAAAACTATACAGGTCATGCAATTCGTACTATATGCAAAACTCTACTCATGAAGAAGCTAACCAACAATTCATTAGATTCAATCTCAAGAAAAATAAAAGGATAAGGTAGAAATATCAACAACCTTACTATTTCATCACCGTCCCCCACTTAGGGTTAACCCAATTAAGATAAACATAACCCAACCTTAAGAGGATCTTAACTTAACAACCTTCGTTTTTCATCACTGAAAAGTGATTACCACTTACGAAGGAATTATAGTAAGTCAATCAAGGAATTCTAAACCTTATCACCTAGATAATTTATCCCCAAGTTAGGTCATACAATTCAACCACATAAGGTTTTTATACAATACAATAGACACCAAGGCCATACAACATTAGGGGAAACAATTAAGGAGACTTAGCATCAAAATTTCTTCATTTTATTTAGACAGTACACTAAGGTGACTTCTAGGTCAATCAAACCCACGACATCGCCCTACAATTAGGCATCCCGCATGGCAATCCTGTAGGCCTGCATCGATGAACACAGTTAACGGCTCCTTGGCCCATCAACGGGCAATTTATGGCTTCCGTCGATTGGGTTTTAGAATTTCCTGTGGCCAAGCCTTCCCCAGGTTAAGTTTCCATAGAATCCTCCCCATCTACGGGGCATTGGTGGACCTACGAGGCATCATTTGACTCGTCGATTGACACTGCCAAAGCAGTATCTCGACAGCCTTTGGGTTCTTCCGGTGGGACCTTTATGGGGACCATAGGAAGTTTTACCCCGGTCTTTCCAACTTAAATACCAACATTAATAGGTCAAGAACCTTGCGCATCAGTTTCACCCAAAACAATTACATGCAACACATCCAAACATGCTAGGCCCCATCAAGACATACACATGCATGTCTCAACGACTATCTTTCGAATGTCTTAGACGTTTGACCTCCAAAATTCATGAAACTCAATAAACTAATTAAAAACGTCATTATTACTCATTTAAAGATCTAATAAGCTCATGACACACACCTAAGAACATAAAACACATAAGGCCCTTAGGTGACTAGACGTTGAACATCTTGGTCGTCCCTTGACATTTTACTTCCAAATTACTTCAAGTCACCCAAGAATACTTTAAGGAACTTTATTAGCATGTTAAGAATCTTATAGTGACAAGTGAGTCTCTAGACACCCTCACTCATTCTGGGGGTCTTACAAAAACAACGGTACATCATTCCACTCGAGGATGAATGTTCCTTAGGGGGAGATATTGTCATACCTTATATTTTGAAAACAAAAAAGATTGCAAAAATTTAAGCTAGTTTTCCATATAACTTTATCTGTGTCATAGACCAGTATCGTATAAATGGGAGGATAAATTTTAAAAATCAATTCCCGATATATCATTCTACACTTTACCAGGATGGTCCTTCGACTAATCTAGGTGTCGTAGATAGGTTTCGTAAAAGCAATGAAGACTTGGTGAATCTTAATGTTAAGGTTGACTTCTATAAGTATGTTCTACGAACTGTAGGAAGTCCTACAGGTTTCGGATGGATCCTCCAAAAGTTGGGTAAAATTTATGGTCCCACTACTTGGTCTATGGTTTACTAGTACGAGCCGCAAATAGTTCTATGGTACGTAGGTTGTAATGGTACACTTGTATCAAATGTTAATTCATACGGCATTTTTAGCTTTTCTGATATTTTTGAGGCCTATGTTATGTCGTTTTTGCACATATCCTAAGACATATAGAAAGACTTTAAGTCCTAAATCTATCCACTTCAAATTCATTCTCCTATTTTCCCAAAACCCAACAAAATTCATTCTCCAAAATCCACTCTTAATTCATGGAAGAAGAAGAATTTAGGTTTCACACAAAGTACTTCAATTCAGCCATTCATCTTTGCCTTTGAGTACTATGTTATGTGCGTATTCACCCATGGAGTCCATTCCTCCACGAGGTCCCCAAGGTTTTCAATTTCTAACTTCAATTTCAAATATTAAACTAGGGATCTTATTAATTTCTCGATGGGTTTCATCATGTTATCGTTCAATTATTGTTTTAAATTTCTATTGCATGGATTGATATAACTTCATGATAATTATTTTAAATTATACGAATCCATGCATGATTCTTGACATTAAACAATTAACCTATGAAAACTCATGGACTCGTGAACTTTCAATTTTGAAAGGTTATACATGTTATATGAAAATTATGCGTATGATTATAGGGAGATTTTAGATGACTGTATCAGTTATGTAGTTAAAAATTTTCTCACATACGAATATGATTATCATTGTGAAAGTTATTTATCGCATATGGGTTCACATTGGTGAATGATTTCCTCACTTATTTTCGATTTGTGTTTTATAAACTATTCTATATTTTGGTTTTATGTGTTGGATTGGTATTTATTATCATCTTTCCTATGTTATATGATAATTGGGACAATGACTTAGCAACAAAAGGGCATTGAGGTGGAGGCTCAAATAGGGTAGTCTCTAGTAGCAACCTCTAGTCACAATCTAAGTTCCCCATATTATTGTCTAAAATGATCGAGCTACTGGATCTACTTTAGCAAAAGATGATGTGTATGGATTCTACCTTGGACAGTAAAACCCCTTATTTTGATATAAGGAATGTAGCGGATTCCATGATATAGCTCACATGGTCTTGGTCTCGATTAAATAAAACGCCCCATATATAATTGACTGTGTTCTTCAAAGTTTTCTTATGTTTCTTATTTCAAATGCATTGACCATATCATATTATTTCTTATGTTTTTGTTTCTTTAAGCCTTTGAATTTTCTAATGTTTGTAATATCTTACATTTTATAATATTCATGCATGTCTACTAATTAATATTTCCTCATACTTAAAACATTACATGCACTTATGAATACTTGTGTCTAGATTGTCTCATAAATGTAGTGTCCGGCGCTCCTGCGACTCACACTTGTGGCTAGTCGATTTACCATATTTGAAGAGTTGGTGAGTTCTCATATTCTATGCATCGATACAAATATACTTGATTCATGTCTTTTTAGTTCTTTTATGAGGTTTTGGTGTATGAATTACGTTCCAATTACTTCTCTTGATGGTTTACATGGCTTGTTGAGACTATGTTAGACTTCCATTTTGTTAAAATCTTTTATGATATGAAAATTCTACTTTGTAATTTTTATTTCTATTATCTTCTATGATGTATGCTAAGTATCTAGTGAATGGTCTATCAAGGTTCTATAAGTAATGTTACACCTATGATATACATTAGATCATGACAAAATATGTGGTGATACCTGGTGACAGTTCTAGATTTATGACAGAGATTTTTTGTGGTAGGAATCAACTAAGGGTGACAATTGGGAGGGTGGGATTGAATTTGGGTGGATCAAACTATGTCAAGACAATCAACGGGTCAAGAACTGACCCAACCCGAATTCGTTTGGGCCAAGATGGGTTGTTTAAAATGGTTAGGTAACGGTTCAGTATCGAGGGATAACCTAACTCATCAAATTTTTACTACATTTTAACATCTTTATTTGTTATTTTATGAACTTTTCTTACCTAATAAAATTATTTTTTTCCTTCATGAAAAATATATATAACATGTAGAATTAAAAAAGCTTTTAAAAATTATTTTTGAGAAGATTTCTCAAAAATCAATTTGAATTACATACCAAATTAATTTTTAATGGATTGAAATGACTTGTGTTGGGATGGTTTGAGATAATAAATGTGAGGGTCAATAACCAAACCCAAACAAAAATGGGTTGGGTCGGGATGGGTCAGGTAAAATTTGATTTTTCCACCCTTAGAATTAGCTATGGTGATGATAATGGTTGATAGGAGTGGTGGAAGTGCCAACGTCTATGGAGACGAGGGTAGTGGTAAAACTGGATATAATTATGATGCTAGAGGAGGTAAAGGTGGCATTATTTGATATTAGTAGTTAGCAATGGTGGTGGTTTTGATGACATGAGTGATTGGTGGTAGACGAGGATAATGGTTGTTTCCAATGATGGTGATGGTAGTGGTGGTGACTATGACAATGGAGGTAAATAATAGTGGTTAATGGTGATTGTGGATAGAGTGATGGTGCATATTATCTAAACAAGAGAACCACTTAATCATATTTCAAAAAAATTTGATCTTAAGATTTAGACATATTTAAAACCATTTAGTCCTTAAATCTTAATGATAACAAAATGAACTTGATGGTATAATGAATGTTTGAATCATTCAGATTTAGGCCTCTACTAAATACAAACAAATGAATGCTTAGAAAAATGAAGAAGAAGTAAATAATGGGGAGAGGGAGACAAAGAAGGAAAAAAGTATTTATCTTGGAAAAATTTTCTTACATGGAAACAAATGATAGGATGGGTTATTTTTGAAGAATTATTCTTTTCATCAAGGTCGTCTTAACTCCTAGGCTATTAAAGTAATTACTAGGGGTCCCAAATTTTTTTTAATAAAAGTACTTACACACATATTTAAAAAATAAAATTATATTTAATTTAAATTTCTGTAAAACAAACAGGTAAGATATATTTATTCAAAGTGGTTAATTTTCACTTTTCTATGGGGATTGAATAGTTTTTGGGAATGATTTTCTTATTTGAGAAAATTGCACTTCCTTATTTATTTCTTAATAGTATTAATATTTACCATATATTTATCTTTTTAATACTCTTATTTATTATTTATTAATTTTGTTTTTAAAATAGAACTATCTCCTCAAAAATTACCGAGTTATTGTTGCTTACAAAGTTCATGTAACACCTCGTATATAGAGAAGATAGAAAAATGTAGCTTTCAAGGACCTGGTGCCAAAACCACGGAAGCCTCACACAGTTTGGCGTGTGACACATGGTTCGTAGGTAAGGGTTCTTCGTTGATCAAAAAACTGTTGATGGTCTCTGATCCGACCCATGGTCAATAACGACAGTCTATGGTTGGACCTACGGATCGTAGGTGAGCGTCAACAATCAATTGGAGGGATATGGTTAATGCTTCAAATAGTCATATCTTTTAATCCATACTGAATTAGATGGTGTATGACCTATCCAATTAAAGATAATTGAGTCTTTTTCAAGATCCACCAATTCTGCTAAAATCCCATCTCAAAATAAAAAGTTATGCTCGTTTGAGTAAAGCCTTGTCGGGCAGACCACGACAACAGATGACGGTACGTAGTACAAATGACAATACCCATGTCCCTCTTTGGACGGACATCATTATCGTTTAAGTTAAGGTCATTTAGGTTTTTTTTTACTATGTCCCTTTTAAAATACATTGTTTGATGCCTAAAATACTTAATTTTACTAAGTCTAGTGTGACGTCCCTCCACAATTCCAGCCTGAGTCCGCGTTTTGGTAGGAGCAGAACGTTCTAGAGTTGTGTGGATGACTCTAGAACTTTTTTAATGTCTCAAGAAGGATAGGGAGGGTCCCAAAGAATTGTAGAATTATCTAGAAAGGGGACCGAAGTGTAAATATCTTATGGACTTGTAAATTAGATATTAATTGCACTTTAGTCGTTAGGAATTATTATAAATAGAAGTGTCCCTTATTGCAAAAGCACCAAGCTAGGTGTTAAGAATTCTCCAAGAATAATACAAAGCCTTCTTCAAAAGGTGTCTTTAATCTCCCTAAGTCTTTTTCAAGCGTTCTCTTAGCATTCTAAGTCTTAAAGGCTTCCTTGAGTTTACAAGACCTTGAAACATTAGTAAGTAAGTTGTTGATGGCCGCACATAACTCGAGAGAGGTTTGATACTGAGGGAATGGCTACCGAAGGATATGTAAATGTCTCTAGCACCACCATCATCTGTATGGATGGTGAAAAAATGAACCAAAAGGGGAAGAACCATCAAAAGGGTAATGAGGAGGTGCTGCCAGATCCCACACCTAGAGAGGCGCTAATATCTCATCCTACCTCGACTACCAAAGTAAGTTTCGATGAATTGGGAGAAGATGTCATAGATGTCACTGCTGGAGAAGAATGGGTCACAAGGGTGGAAGTGGCAAGGTAGACTTTGGAGATATTAGGTCTGCCAAAAAATGTGGACGACGGAAAGTTTAAGAACCTTGAGGACTTCACCCTTAAGAAGACTGAGAACATCCATAAGGAGTTGGAGGGTCCCCAGCGGGCCGAGTTCAAGATGGAGGACGCCATCACTTCCTTGGAATGTTAGCTTTTAGACGCGCTTGGAATGATCGAGACGATTAAGGTCGAAATGAATCAAGGAAGGTGAGGAGGCTGGAGGATCTACATAAACCGACCATGATAGGGAGGCCAGGGACGAGGCTCCCAAGCCACCCATATTCAAGGGCGTACGTGACTCACAAGAGGTGGAAAACTTTCTATGACACTTGGAGAATTACTACAAGTGTAATCAGATGAGGAGCGACGAGAATAAGATCAATAATGTTGTGTTGTATCTGTCCAAGATGGCTATGCTTTGGTGGAGGCGCATAGAGGCCGACATTGGGAAGGGGACGTGCACCATAAACACATGGGAGCAATTCTGTGAAGAATTAAAGAAAAACATCTTCTATAACAACGTGGTGTATGAGGTTAAGCGCAAGTTCCGGGAATTGAAGTAAATGGGAAGCATTCGGGCGTATGAGAAGGAGTTCACAGCTCAAACGCTTCAAGTTCCTAACCTCACAGATGAGGAAATGTTGTTCCAGTTCATGGACGTACTGTATAATTAAATGAAAATTGAGTTGGAACAGCAACGAGTGAAGACCATAGACGAAGCCATTACACAAGTAGAGTCCTTGATGGACTTCCAGCATGAGCGCATGACAAGGCGAAAGGCAGGGATGCAAGAAGTAGTCATGCCAAAGGTTGGGGAGATCGTGGGGGACTCAAGGAGCAACACAACCTCCCCAAGACGAACAGCAAGCGTTGTGCGCTAGAATGACATGGAGAAGCGAGCGCATACAGACAAAGGAGATAGTTTCTACTTATACGGTGAACCGGATGTCTACACAAGGAGCCCAAAGATGAAGAAACTTGGTTCCATCGTACGATAAAGGCAGGAGAAGGACGAATACGTGCAATGGCAGGACGCACGCACGGCACAATTAGGCATGGCAGCACTACACGACGCCATAGCCCAAAAGATAGAAAAGCTGAGAGACTTCAGCACGAAGTATGTAGACTCCGGGGCTGAATAAAACATAATGACCAAGATGGAAGAAGAGAGGTTAGGGATGAACTAAGTGACAAACAACACCCGCCTCAAGACAATTAAGGCGAACCGACTCCCGTGTGCGGGGTCGCCCAACGAGTGAGCATCATGTTAGGAAAGTGAAAAGGTAAGGCAAACTTTATAGACGCTCTTTTAGATATCTTTCATATTATTTTGGGACAAGAGTTCTTCAAGCAATGCTATACGATGATCGACCCCTACCTCCAACAACTCATGGTGATAGAGCGGAATGGGTCGTGCATGGTACCTCTAGTCAAGGTAGCGAAGAAGAAAGGACACACCTACCTATCGGCCATGCAAATCATTAAAGGCCTGAAGATAGGAGAGTCGACGTTCCAGGCTACCATTGCAAGTTCAGGAGAAGACAATGGTACTATAGACTTCTTGCCACCGATTATAGAGAAGGTCCTTGAACAAAACAAAGACTGATATCGGATGAGCTGAAAAAGACTCTACCTATGACACGCAACGTAGATCAAATGATAGAGTTAAAGGTCGGAACTAAGCAACCCACACATGCACCTTACCGTATTGCCCACTCGAGTAAAAGGAGCTCATCGAAGCCAGTCACAATCGTCCATCAAAGGCACCTTATGGCGCGCGAGTGCTGTTCCAAAGAAGAAAGACGGGTTGTTGCGCTTATGCATCGACTATTGGGCACACAATAAGGTTACAATAAAACACAAATATATTTTCCCGCTAATTGCAGAAATGTTTGATAGATTTGGGTAGGCCAAATACTTCACCAAGATGGATCTTCGGAACGGCTACTACCAAGTGCATATCACTGAGGGGTATGACTTGATGGTTGCGTGTGTGACCGGATTTACACAAGACGAGTGGTTGGTGATTCCATTTATCTTAAACAACACATCTGCCATATTTTGCACGCTTATGAACAAGATATTTCATCCCTACTTTGACCGGTTTGTGGTTTTGTACTTCGATGGCATAGTCATCTATAGCAACACATTGGAGGAGCACATGGAGAACTTGAGAAAATTCATCCAAGTCTTATGGGAGAACCAACTCTACGTTAAGCAGGAGAAGTGCGACTCCACCCCGCACGAGTTGAATTTCTAAGGCCATGGTATCAACCAGGGCAAACTATGGACGAATGATGAGAAGATTCGAGTGATCCAAGAGTGGGAGGCGCCCACGAAGGTGACCGAGCTATGATTCTTCCTTTGACTTGTGAACTACTATCGCAGGTTCATCAGTCGTTACCCTTCTAAAGCTGATCCGCATACCAAGTTGTTAAAGAAGAATAAGTCGTGGTTTTGGAGCGAGTAGTACCAAAGAGCGTTCGAAGGTCTTAAGGCCGCTGTGATGGAAGAGCCGGTCTTGACGCAGCCCTACTTCTCCAAGACCTTCAAAGTACATGTGGATGCGTCAAACTTTGTAATTTGGGGAATCTTAATCCAGGATAGACACCCAATACCATTGAAAATCCGCAAGCTAAATGAGACCGAACGGTGTTACGCGATGCAGGAGAAAGAGATGACGGCCATTGTACATTGCCTACACAGTTGGAGACACTACATACTAGGCTCTAAGTTCATGGTCAAGACCGACAACATGTCCACTAGCTACTTCCAGTCACAAAAGAATATAATCACGAAGAAAGCAATATAGCAAGACTTTTGGGACGAATTTGACTACGTCTTGGAGTACAAGCAAGGAAAATACAACGTCGTGGATAATGCACTAAGTAGAAAGGATGATGTTGCTGCCATCACTATAGCTCACTGTGACATTCAAGATGCAATCAAGGATGGCATGCAACACGATCTAGAGTCCAAGAAGCTGATAGAATTGGCTACAAAAGGAAAAACCAGACGCTTTTGGGTAAAAGATGGCCTTTAGCTCACTATCGGTCGAAGGGTATATGTTTTCAAGATTGGGTCTATCAGGCGGCACATCTATATGGAAAGCCACGATACACTGTGGGATGCCCATCCGGGGCAACGACGTACGAGGGCAATGATCAACGATATTTACTTGTTTCCACGCATGCAGGACAACATTGAGTACTATGTATAGACTAGTCTTACGTGCTAACAAGACTAGGTGGAGCAAAGGCAACCGCGAGTGTTATTAGAGACACTACCCGTAGAAGAACTCCCATAGGAGAGTGTGACTATGGACTTCATCACTTTGCTGCCGTAGTTCGATGAGTTTTGTATGATCATGGTCATGGTGGACAAGTTTTTAAAGTATTCTACCTTCACGCCCGCCACAGATGGTTGCAGTGCGAACGATGTTGCTAGATTATTATTCAAGAACATGGTGAAATATTGGGGGTGCCAAGACATATCATTAGCAACCAAGACCCCCACTTTACCGCGATCTGTTAGAGAGAATTGTTCGAAATACTTGGCATGAATCTTAAATTATCTACAAGTTTCCACCCGCGGACTGACAACCAGACCGAACGCATCAACACCTTATTAGATTTCTATCTAAGGGACTATGTTAGTGCATATTATAAGGATTGGGCCAAACTCCTAGACATGGCGCAGTTTGTTTATAATTTCCAATGGAGTGAGTCCACTAGGCACACACCATTTGGGTTTGCGACAGGGTAACAACCCCAGACTATGCATTCGTTGCTGGTTGCTTTTGAGGGTAAGACTATGGGTGCCTACCATCTTACAATGTGATGGGAGGAGTAGCTTGACACTGCCATGTCTTAGTTAGACAAGGAAACAACGATGATGAAGAAGTTCACCGATCTCAAAGCGATGTCACACGGACTATATAGAAGGTGACATGGTCTTGGTGAAATTTAACTCAAGACAGGTCAAGGCACTAAGAGGCGTCCATCAAAACTTAGTGCAAGAATATGAGGGTGCGTTCAAGATCGTTGCCAATTGGGAAAGATCTCGTACAAGATGGAGTTACATCCACACTTCTTGATCCATCATGTGTTCCATGCGAGCGTAGTCAAGTCGTACCATAAGGACAGGTAGGATCCAAGATGTAATCAATCACAACGAGCACCCATTACTGTTACCATCTCGCACGACCGAGAGAATGAGGATATCATAGATTATCATACCAAAAAGAAGCAAGATCAACAAGCCAGATCCATGTTCCTGGTGCATTAAAAGGGACAAAATCCTGAGGAGGCCACATGAGATAAATATGAAGACTTGTGGCAATTCAAGGACAAAGTCCAAGAGTTTTTGAAGAAATGTGTTACAGTCGTCGCACCATCAGGTGGGGCAGTGTGTTACATCCTAATAATTCTAGCCTAATTTCATGTCCAGATAGGGGAAGAACATTCTCAATTTGTGCGCAGGACTCTATTACCTTTTGTAAGTCTCTAGAAGGCTATGAAAGGTCCCGAAGCATTGTAGAATTATCTAGAAAATTTACTAAAATGTAAATATTTTAGGGAGTTATGAAGTAAAAATATTAATTGCACTTTATTCCTTAGGAAGTAGTATAAATAGAAGTTCCCCTCATTTGCAAAGAAACTAAGCAAGTTTTAAATCATTCTCCAATCATAAAAGAAATACTTCTTCAAAAGCTCTCTTTTGTTCTCCCTAGGTCCTTTTCAATCATTCTCTTAGCATTCCAAGTCTTAAAGGCTTCCTTGAGCTTACAAGACCTTGAAATATCAATGAGTAAGTTGTCGTCGGTCGCACGGAACTTCAGCAAATACTCTAAGTCCGTGACACTAGGAATAATAAGTGTGTCAAACTTCGAAAAAGAGCCTCATTCTCAAAAAATCATACAAATTAAAACGAAAAGAAGAGAAAGAGGTGCCAGTTTATTTCAAGTACAAGCAGTGTTATTCTTCAAACTTTAGCCCTAATACTTAAAGGATTTCTCCATAGATTTCATCAGCATGTATGTGAGATTTAACTAGTGGGTTCCTTTCATCCACTAAGTCCCTAGAATTCAGTAAAGTCCTTGACTCTTTGTATTTTTTTAGACCTAAGTCCTCTACCTTGGAAATTTGATTTGATTATCTATTACACTATCCTAAATAGAATTATCTTGTTTCTTGGGAAGTGTTATTACGTCCTTGAATGAAACTGAGAAACCTAGTTGTGTACGTGCTCTTCATTCATGAATTATACTTTATAGATCAGATAATCATGCTTCAAATTTTGATTATCCCCTTATCGGTATATAAATGTTGCATTTTAAGTTAGCATGTAAGTACATTGAACTATCTAGAATTTGAGTAACATTTCAATCATATACATATTATTTGGGAGTAGTCTTGGCACCAAGTTTAATAAGGGTTTAATGTACCTTCATATTTCCAGAACTAGTACCACTATACGAGTTTAAGTTCCCTCTTTTGGGCATCAAATTTATTATTCAAGTCATTCATGCCTTTACACCCCTTGAAATATATATTTAATTCTCTAAATGGGGTATACACATCAAACTTAACATTTAGATCATGTGTTTTTATGTCGATGAATAGTAGCTTCCACCGTTAGAATTCTATTGCATTTGACCATGTTTTAATTATATATATCAATATTCAATTAGCATGTCATGTTTATGATCAAAACTTGGTCGTTACATTCAGATTAGCTTTTAAATTATGTTTTAGTATTTACATTATTTCTTAGTTCATGTCATTACTCAGTTATGTTTTTTGATCTTACATATATTTGTTCAGCTTAGTATCTATATAATCCATGCTAAATACATTCCAAGTACATATGCATACTCCGGACTACATCATTTCATGATATAGGTTTAGGGACTTAGTATCCAAATCACGCTTAGATCAATTACATGTCCGCATTCAGAAGCTTATTTGGTGAATCCTCATACTTCGAGGACAACAAACATGATTTTAAGTTCTAGTCATTTTGTTTTTAGTTTTCTTAGAGTTAGCTTGAGAGTCATTTCGCAGAAACTAATTAACATTTCAAATACGCCTCATCTGATTCTAAGGGTAAACAATTGTTACCTAATACAGAACCCAACAATTGAGTTGGACTTGAACCGACAGGGAGTGGTAGGAGTTTGAATTCAAATATGAAGTTGTAAATGTAATTTAAATGACTGTAAGAACAGAAATTATCAGAAATCTTGTAATGAAATCAACAAATTAATAAATAATGTAAAGAAAGGGGTTTGAATTGTGGTTATCAATCACAACAATAAACACATATTTTGTCTCAATTACTGGTGAAAAATATGTAAGTTTCAGGTATTTTGAATTGGATACAATGAATAGATTCCTTTGAGCAAAAATGAACAAGGTAGTTGAAAGAGTAAAGAAAAGACGTCCTGACGATCTCCTAATTCATTAGGCGAGTCACCAAATGGCCTCATCCTTGCCTAATGGTCCAGCATTTTGAGCTTTAAAGGAGGGAGTTAAGTTGGAAATTAAAAAGAACAGTCGACATGTCAACGAACACTTTTACGAACTAGCACTATATCGCTCGATATAACAGTACGCGAAGATGTTAAAGGCTAAATCAAGACGACGCTTACCGAGTTTACCGGCGATCCCAACTAACTTCGCAGAGTGATCTTTCTCAACACAATTTTCAAAAACTATAAATACTCGTTAATAACAAAGCAGTTGAAAGAATGAAGAAAAGATGGCATGAGGATCATCTAATCCATTAGGTGAGTCACTAAATAGCCTCATCCTCACCTAATGTTTAGCGTGCTGAGCCATGAAAGAGAGAAGTAAGTATGCAGTGAAAAAAAAAAAAAGCAGTCGGCGTGTCCCCAACAATTCTGTGAAGTAGTACTATATCGCCTAATGGTACAGAATGCATATGTGTGGAAGGAAAAAGCAAGATGGCGATGAAATATACCAAAGGGAGGATCAGTAAGTTGACCGGCGATCCCGACTATTTGCGTCGAGTGATCCTCCACAACACTTATTTTTGAAAACTATAAATACTTGTTGATAATTGTAATCAGCTATCAGACTTTAGTCTTTAGACTTTAGACTTTATTTTTCAAATATAACTAGTTTTGGAATTCTTAAAGATTTTGAGAAACTTTGTTCTTGAGCTTTGATGATTTGAAGGTTTCCAACTCCGAGAATTTCGAAAATGGTCATGAAGAATCTTCATCGTAGACCTCTATAAAGACATTTTATATTGTACCCATTTGATGAAAACAATTTATGTTATCTATTTCTATCTCTTTACTATGTCTAGCTAACACCCCATTTCTTGGGGTGTGATTATGTGAATATAGGTTGAATTAACTATTGGGTCTTGCTATTTAATAGCTAATTTGTTGGTTTAATGTGATTTCTTTTTGTAGTTGTGTATGAATTTAATGGGATTATAGTTTGAAATATGATTTCATCTTCATGTCTTGGGCTTGATCGATAGATAGGTCTTAAGACCAAAATACTAAATTGATAAACGCTGGTAATTGGCTTGACGAGGGTTTAGCTCGAGAGAGTGAATCCTAAATCCTCTCCCATACATTTTGATCAAGAGACTGAATGATCTTAGGCAAAGGTTGGACATAATTGCGGTAAATCGGTGTTCGAGAGAAGTCGACTTGATTTACGGTAAGTTGCTTGAGAGAAAATTTACCCCCACTAAAGTCTCGCTTAGTCAAAAATTTACAGTGATTTACTATCAATAGCATGTACCCCTTTGTTTTTTTGAGCCCATATTCCAATCACATCCCAAGAAGTTCGTCTCCATTTTCACATCTCTATTTTTTCTGTTTTTATTTTATAATTGTTTAAATAAACTCTTCTTCATAATTGACACTTCTCTCACCTCTTTGATTTATCATGTTTTTAATCATAAATGTCTTTTAGTTATGACTAATTTGAATTAATTTGTACTTGCATGATTATTCTCATTACCACTCCTTGTGGTATCCGACCCCAACTCACATACTTCGGTTATAGTACTTACTAATGACTGTCGACACTTAAAATAGGATAACATGTCCTTATACGTCAACTCAAAATGGTGTCGTTGTCGTAGATTGGTGTTAATTGAGAATTTTTAGTTAAGTTAAAAAAAATCTTGTTAGTTATAGTAGAACTAACTTAACTTTTATCTTTGTTTGTCCTGTTTGTGTTGAAAACAGGATATATGAGTGTGAACGGCGGAAATTGATGCTAAGCAGGTCATCAAATGGGTTTTGTTCTTCATTGGGATGATATAGATGATAATAATATCATTTATAACCCTGCTCAGTGGGTAAGATTGGTGCAATTTGCACGCCACAAGCTGATAAGAATGCAATGTTTGAGGTTACTAGCACGACACTCCATCTCAAACATTCAAGAGTTTATATGGAGGCTAGTTTATGAAGATCCACATGAACATGTATAAAGCTTTGTACAGGTTTGCACTCCTTTGTAATTTAAGAATCTGTCAGAAGAGTCTATCAGGCTTCAATTATTTCCACTATCATTGACTAGGGAGACGAATAATTTTTTTATTGAGTTACCAAAGACTCCATCACATCATGAAAGGAGTTGGTTATGGAATTTAACGCAAGATTTTTACCCTATGAAAGATGACACAACTGAGTGATGACATTCAAGGGTTTAAGCAGAGAGGGAATACCAATTCATGAAATGTGGATAATGTTTAAGAAACTCTTGCGAAAATATCTGACTCATGGGTTTCTAAGTGATATATTACTCCAATACATCTACTAAACTCTTAAATAAGTTAATAAAGGAGTGGAAGATCAATTAGTACGGGCGGGAATATATAAAAATCATTTGAGGTGTCCATATTTCTTCTCGATGATATGACCAAAGTAATGTTAGTTGGTACACCAAAGAGGATCAAGTCTCTCCATTATGCTTTAAAATTACACAAGAGCAAATTGACAAAGAAAGAGAGAGGGATGACAACATAAGAAGATGCTAACTCAAATGGAGTCATTACCAAATCATATGAAGGAAACATGTAGAGTATTTTAAATTATGAAGGGTTCTTCTTTGGTGAGTCAAAGACGGGAGAAAATCAAGGTTGGAACTTCAGGCGATACGAGAAGGGTTTCTAGTCATGTTATTCACGGCGAGGTGGAAATCAAAGTTTGAACTATCAAAAAGGAGAAGAGCAAAGTTCATATTGTCAAAGAGAGAGGAATATGAAAAGAATCAATCTCATTCTTGGAAGAGACAAAATAAATGATCTGCTGTCACGCATTCTTGATAAGGTAGAGGGGTCGGACGATTTGTTAAAATAAATGAAAACTAATTTCGCATCATTGAAAAATAAATACAACTCTCACGCGAATGCAGTTAGAACACTTGCAGGACAAATGAGTTTACATGCAACACAATTCGAACCAAGAACCGCAACAAAATATGATGGTAGACAATTAACTATGGTTACTAGTAGCAGAAAAATATGCATACGGATTGCCCTATGAAATGAAGAAAATCAAGAGCATAAAGAAGAAAAATGTCACGCACTGAGCTACCCCCGAGACGCGGACACAAAACGTAGGACCACAAGTGATCCCAAGCTAAATCATACGTAAAATGAAAAGATGGGGAATACCCATATACTACAACTGAGATATTTGAAAACAATAAGCTTAATACAAAAGAAATATTAACTCAATACTAAGTCGAATCTAACTAGGTCTGAAAATAGCCTCTAAACTAGACTACAAATACTGGGACAAGCCCCAGCTAAATCTAGAAATAACATAAACTAAATGACTAAAGACTAAAATGAAACTCATGATTGTTGTCCTCAAAAAATGAGGACTCACCACTGAATTTGCTGAACTGGAGATCGGGAAATCGATCTATGCGTGATTTGAATGCTGAGAACCTGAACCTACATCACGAGAAGATGTAGCGCACGTATGCGTCAGTACTTGAAAGGTACTGAGCATGCAGGATAGAGTAAAGATGAAATAAAACATAACAGAATAAGAACAAAAACAAGTATATTAATCCAAACGTGATGTGCTGATTTCTGAGATAACTGGATGCAATGACCAATTAATAACATGCTGAAACTGAATACTGAATATACTGATAAATGGTCAATACAAAGAGTTTGACTGAACTGTGGGAGCTACTTATAACCGATAATAAAATCACATGATCTAAATGTGGAGTCTGATGTGTACGCCCCATTGAGAGGACCTAATATACCCTTCCATAGGTATAAAGGCATGCCAGCGTGATCACTAAACTTATTGCCCACATAGGGGACTTACAACCTACTTGGCTAGTAGTTCCGGGACTATTGGGTACGCTAAACCCTAGTCCAACTCGGTATTATGCTACTCCCAATGAATTTTGTAAATTAACTGATTATATCTGAATATCTGTAAATACTGGATAGCTCGAAACTGAACATGCAAACTTAGAATGCAACAATTAATCTGGTAATTTTGCATTTATAATTGAGGTATGTATGTCTGAAGTGTCTAAAATATATGACCTAGACTATGTAATTCAAGAACTAAAGAAATACAAATTTAGGGTTTTGAAATTAATGCGATAATCTGAGTAATAACACGATAATCTGATTTGCAACATATATTTAATAAATTCATGAAGTTATATCAAAGTTCTAGAAACCCTAGGTTTAATCATGAGATTTTTTCTCCTCTCTTGCTTCTAATTTTCGAAGTTTTGATTAAATAATTTGACTTGGGTATGTTTTAATTATGTTTCTAGTCTTAAACTGACTAAAATTTGATGACTTAGGGTCAAAACAACGTAAATTTAGGGTTTAAACGGAGTGGAAAGGGTCAAAAAGACCCCTGGGAAGGTAACTGTCGGGACTCACGACGGACAGGACTGACGGTCTGTCGTGCGCCCGACGCCCCATTGTTGGGTCTGTCATGAGGTCCTGTTCGACAGGACTTTACTAAAATGGGCATAACCAAGGTCGATGATTATGGAAAGATAATTCAATTATCTATTTGTGGGTAGTATATGAGAGACCTAATTCATTTTGTGCTAAGAGTTATTATCATTTTAAGTTGACCCAACTGCATTTCCCTTTAACAAGCTGAAAATTTTCCACCTACGTACCTCCATAGCTCTTGTTATAGAGTGGTTGAGGGGAGTCTTGATCGACGGTCACGGACTAGGGAACGTCATTTGACCAACGGATCGTAAGTCTGTCCGTCGTCCAAGACTTAATCAATTTTTCTAGGCTGAAATTTTTTGATGTTTCTGATCTCATCGTTGGTTGTGCAGGACGGATCGTGGTTCAGGCTACGGTTCGTCGATGCCAACGTTCGTAGCACCTGCAGATTTTTCTGAAAAACTCATTTTTTGTCTGTTTTGTCTACGGGGTGTTACAAAAAAAGGATAGAAGAAGTGGTTACACAAAAATAGATTGAGAAACAGATTTCCACCAATCCAAATGTTATCAGCCTTTGCCAAAAATATCACCTCAGTTCCCTCAATGTTTCAAGAAGAAGAATAACGATCAGAAGCTCAAGAAATTTTTATCAGTGTTCAAGTATCTATTAATCAAAATTCTTCTAACTTAAGCATTATTTGAAATGCTGAGATACTCAAAATTCATAAAGGAGTTTTTCACTAAAAAAGAATCTTTGATTTCGATACTATTGAGATTTCTCATAATTATAGTGCCTCATGACTTAGTTGATCAAGAAGAGAGATGACCCTAGGGTTCGCACAATTCCTTGCACTATTGGAATTCTTCAATTTGATGAAGCCCTATAAGACTTATGAGCAAGTATCAATTTTAAGTCATATAAAATTTATAAATAACGTGGGTTGGGAGCCAAAAGCCACAAAAATGAGATTTTTATGGCAGATCGATCAATCAAACACCTTTTGGTGATATTATACAACATTTTCATAACGGTTGATTGACTTATCTTTTCGTATGACTTTATCATTTAGATTGTGAAATAGATGATGAGATTCTTATTATTTTGGGAAGACCGTTCTACGCAACTATAAGTGATTTTGTAGATGTCGAGAGCGGAAAATTAAAATTTTGGGTGAATGAAATTGAAGTGACTTTTAACGTGTGCAAATCTATGAAACACCCGATTGATAATCATTTGATCTCCATTTATGATGTTATTGATGAAGTGCTAGATAGTGTAAGCCACTTCATGTGTATGAGTGATCCACTTGACTTGGGACTTGCTATTGTGATGAAATTGATATTCAAGGATATGAAGTGATGGTGGCATCTCTATCAGGTTTAGTACGGTATTCTAAAACTCCATTGAATCTAAATATTGATTCAAAATATCAAGAAAATCTCCCCACAAATACGTCAATTGAAGAACCACCTATACTATAGATAAAAGTGATTCGTGCCCATCTTCTTTATGCCTTTTTGGGGGAGAATAATACATTTCCTGCAATTATTACATCGGATTTGCCTGATTGGCAGATCAAATTATTCCTTGAAGTTATGTGAAGGTATATCAAAGTTGTAGGGTGGACCATTGATGACATAGTGGGTTTCCCTCCCGATATTTGCACTCATAAAATTCAACTTGATAGAGATTGCAAGCCAAATGTTGAACACCAAAGGATATTAAACCCACCAATGCAGTTTAACGACCCGCAAAATGAACTAGGTTGAACTAGAGATTCACTTGTCTTTTAATGGATGTTAACTAACTAATTTAATGTGTAAATTAGTTTTTAAGTCAGTTCGGTTGAGTTTAAAGTCAAACGTCAAGGAACGACCTAGACTTTCAACGACTAGTCATCTAGGTGCTTGTCTTTGTTCTAGTTTACATATGCATGTTTCATGAGTCATTTGGTGTCTAAATTTATTATAAGGAACCCTAATACCTAGATAATCATGTTTAGGGGCTTAACGTCTGGGTATGACTCCACCTAGGACTCAAGACGGGCCCTAGAAGGAGACCTCATCTCTTAGCCTAGATACTTCCAGGCAGTGCCAAACAACGGCCACAAGGGATGGCCATTCGTTAAAACCACGGCTTGTTAACCTTGGGCGTCGATTGGACCTGTAAGGGCTTCACAGTTTTTGTCTCTTCAACAAATGACAGACCCCAATAATGGGGCGTCACACCATCTATGGCTAGTAGATGGTAGGCGTCGTTTAGGCCGTGTTTTCCTGCAATATTTTTGCCAAGATTGGGATGATATGTAAAGTCATCCAAAAACATTAAGAATGTATGGCCTATTATTTTATGTTTAGTTAGGTGTTTTAGGAGTTTTTAAACACTAAGACCTAGAATTAGACTTCACTTTTCAAAATCAAAACCCTTTCTCCTTCTAAAGTTCTGTCAAACCCCATAGAAACTCAAGGAATGGAGCTAAGGTGGTGGATTCTAATGTCTTTCTTCTTGTATTCTCTTCGGATTTCATCTAATAAGGTATGGTAGTTATTTATCTAAGGTCATCTATCACCTCATAGCCAATTTCAAAGTGATTTTGAATGATTTCAAAGTTTATAATAAAGTCCAAATTTCACTCTAATCGAAGGGGTCTTGCATGAAATGGTTTCAAATAATTAGATATGATATTATTAATGTTAAATTAATGTGTCCAATGAAAATATCTATGAACCCTTGATTTTCTCAGATCTCTAAATTTGGCTATGAAGTGGGTCTATTGCTTATGATATAAAGATGATAGAATTGAGTTTATATTATGTTTTACTATTGATTTTTATGGAAAATTATGCTATTATATTGTGAATTGCTAGAGATGCTAAGGAATGGTGATCTTGGCTACAGGAAGAAGGTAAGTTGACCTAATCCCTTAGTTAATGTAGAATTGATGAGAATGGATATTTAATGGTATGATCCACTTATGATGGTAGTGCTTATGTGTTGTATATTATTACGATCATGACCTTGTCAGAATTATAATGTGACTTGCAGTTGTATCCTGTCTGGGTTCATGTGAAATTATAATATTAAGTTAATCATGTGAAATTGATAATGTAAAGTTATGTGGCTAGGTATAAGGTGTCATGACTTTAATTGTATGAGTATAGTGAAGGATGATGTGATATAAGTATGATCATGTATAATGTTAAGGTATGGAGTTAAGTACTCATGTGGTGTCTATATAATGTTATATGGATTCTAATGTTATGATTCTTCTCTAAGTGATCATATTTGATGATAAAGCACTAAGAAGTGTCTTATATGAGAATGTTGTGTATTGATTGGTAGACTTTGGTCCCTCTTGTTGATACATGAAAGATACCTGGAGATAATATCTTGACTTTGTGGGCTTAGGAACCCTTGTTATGTATGTAAGAATGTATGTGCATGAATTAATGAAAAAATGATCAAAGTGTAGGATCGGAACACCTAGAGTGGTGCCCTTCTATTAAAGACTTATATGGAGCCTTGAATATGAAAATAGACTTTGAGTGGCAGCCCTATTGGACCCATTCTTGGTACCGTCTCAAATACATTCATGTGAACGAACTTACTATATGAGAACCAAGGCAAAGCACAGAGTGGATATGCTAGTGGTAGTAACTCTATTTGAGTATAAGACTAGAGTAAAAAGAATCCCTTGATATCCCTTAGCCATGTGCCAACATGGGTGTGTCCTTAGGTGGGATTAGAGAGGGTGTTTGGGTGGTATCTTTATGTCTTTCTTAGGTGAGTCTTAGAGTAACCTTTTGTAGATAGTCTTAATGATGAAAAGGCTCACTTATTGAATATGGAACTATATTTATGTGATAAAAAGTAATATCCTTACTTGAGGTATTCTTAAGGATCACCAAGGTGTGTGTGAAGGGGTTGTATTGGTGGCCGCTTCATATTTTACTTAGGTGGATCTTAGGACAACCTTTGGTAGGAGGCCTAAGTGATTATATTCATATTATTGATGTTACTTGAATATGCTTCATATGTTATTGTAATTGCCCAAAAAGAACTAAGGTGAACTAGATCCTCTTGAATGTTTCTTGAGTTATTTTAGTTTTAAAATGAGTTAATTTAGTGTTATTAGGCATTGCGTGAAGTTTTTTTAAGTTTAGAGATCAAATGTCCGAGAACGTCCAAGACGTTCGGAAGGTGTGCCCTAGATACAACTTGTGTGTCTTGGTGTGTTTGAGTGAGTTTTACGTGTTCGTTTTAATTGAAATTTATGTGGGATGTTCCTAAGACCTAGATGACTTAGTTTAGGGGTTTAACATACGGGCACGACCCCACTTTAAGACCCAAAAGGTGCCCTAGAGAAGGGCTCATGACTTGGACCCAAAACTTCCTAGGCAGTGTCCACCAACGAGACCAAACGGCGGCCAGTAGGTCAACCAACGGCCCTTCGCCTTGGTCCGTTGATTAGAACTGTATGTTAGGTTGTACATGCTCCAAATAGAGCTCAGTATCAACCAACAAGACCCCATCAACAGTCCGTTGATTGATAGACGGTCCATTGGTTAGGTCTCGTCTGTGAGGTTTGTAAAAGCTATAAAAAATTTGCCTTGGTCTATGTCGGTTTATCTAACTCCCACAGAGAAACAAATGTGCTATGTCTTCTAATGGAGTGTTCTACTTAGGGTAGAAAATGGAATGAGATGCTATTTATCCATTGCACTAGGTAGGAAATCCGAAATGGGAGTCATGGTGAGTCTTATTTGAATTTGATGAACTAAGTCTCCTAAAAGAACGTACTACTTAGGGTAAGTGGTGATATGGGACGCAATCTATCCATTGCACTAGGTACGAACATCCGAAAGGGGAGTCTTGGGGTGACAAGTCTTCTAAAAGAGTGTACTACTTAGGGTAGGTCGTGACGCCATCTACTTATTGCACTAAGTAGGAATTCCAAAAGGGAATTCTTGGTGTGTTGTTAGGTGTTCTTCTATTGTATTGTTATTGAGTGGGTGCTTGTTATCTTAAGGGAAGTATGCCAAAAGGAAGGAAGTCTTGAGGGTCGCCTTGGTATGCATTGAAGGAGGTATATGTGTACTTTCTTCATGTCTTATCTTAGTGAGTCTTAGGATGAACTTTGAAGGGAAACTCTAACGGAAATGACATGTATTCCTCATTGGCAATATTTTGGATGTTCACTACTTTGGAGTCTTGTAATTCACTAGAAATTCTAGCTAGTTCACTGTAATATTTTGTAAGTTTACTGTAAATTGTTCTTATGAGTTTAAAATTATGGAAATTCCTCTTTAAGTGTTAAATGATGATTCTTATGGTCTTTTTATTTTATGTTCTTTAATGTTTTACTTAATTTGCATAAACTGTTATTTTACTAAAATGTTCCTTTTTGCATGTTTTTGCATATGCTAAAACTGCTTAGGTAGTGTCCACCAACAAGACAAAACGATGGCCAGTAGATCAACCAACGGTGCGTCGTCTAGGTCCGTTTATTGGAACTGCAATTTTTGTTGTACAGTCTCCAAATGGAGCTAAGTATCAACAAAGAAGACCCCACCAATAGTCCATTGATGGACAGACGGTCCATTGGTTTGGTCTCGTCTGTGAGACCTGCAAAAGCTGTGAAAAAACGTCCATGGCTTGGGGTGTTTGGTAAATTCACCCCAAGTATTTTATGACCCTGGGACATTTAATTTAGGTTTTAATAGATATTTTGAAGTGTTCTACACCCTAATACCTCTTTTTAGACCCCTCTTCCTAAAACCCAAAAACTCTCTCTCTTACAAGACTCTCTAAAGTCACCATGGAAGCTAGAAGTCAAGAAGTTCTTGGAGGGTTGTTAGTAGTCGTTTATTCATCAAAAATTGGTATTTATTTAATGTGATGTATGGAATCCATCCTTGAACTCTCTTCTATTCAAGGATCCCCTTTCAAAAAGATTTCAAAAGAGTTTTCAGTCCTAGTTTCTTCTATCTTCAAATCTAAATATGGGTCTTGAATGAAAACGTTTTAAATGACTTAATAACGATGTTTCTGATGTTAGTGTAGTATTTTAAGGTTAAAACTTCAACAAAATCATGTTAATTTTTTTCATCTAATGTTGTCTTAAGAAATGGGTTAAATGAGCTTAGTTTTGTAATCTTTGAACTTTTGTTTCATTATGTTGTTATTAAGGTTTAGCTAATGCGCTAAGGGCTAAATTATAGTGAAATATTGTGTAAACTATTATAGGTGATGAAATCTTGGATTAAATGGTAAGTTGGTTATGTTGATTAGCATTAATTTTGAAATGCTCTTGAGTGGTATGGTCCCCCTACTTGGTGGCAGTGTTTACTTCAATTGTATGAATGTAAAGTCATTAGTTTATTGTGAATGAGACTATGAAGGAGTTTTATTTGATATAAGATGATAATAATGTTATACTTGTTAAATATGCCTTATGAAGCTATTATATGAAGTAGACTAGAGTGTATGGTTGAATGAAGTTATTCTTGTTAATTATGTTATAAAGCTTGTTATGAGATGTATGTTAAGGATTATCTCTAACGGACTTATATGATTATGTGAATCATGTTAAATGTGTGATGTGATTAATAAAGGTCTAATAATATATAGAAGTTAAATGTGAATGAAATTAAACTTATGTGCAAGGTGTGCTCACATGTACATACACTCACACTTGAATGAATGAGTGAAGCAAAGTTAAGTCCTAAAGGGGAGTTTTTGGGTGAACACTCTTCGTGAGTTGAGATGAAGTGTTTAGTATCAACCGCACTACATCCCATGAGCTTTCTAAGATAGGTTGGAGGATGAGTTCCCTTCGTGAGTTGAAATTTGGTGTTCACTAGTTATCCTTAGCCTATAGTTTATAATGTTAAGAATCTGTGGGAAGTTATGCCTAGCACCGAGAGGATATGAAGAAGAGGTTGTTACACTTCTTAAGTTGAGATGTTGTATTCCAATGTACCTCTTGTGATGAGTACTCCTCGGTATTAGAGAATGAGTTACTTAGTAGCAATCTCCTTTTCTCTTAACTATGCGCCCGCATAGGTGTTGCTATTGGGAAAGCCAAGTAAAAGCTAAGAGAATGACCTCAATCTAGGAAAGTGTGGATCCCTCATCAGATAGGGGTTAATATATAGATTCCATGTCTATCTCTCATGCTCTAGATTGGTTAAGCTAACTCCCACAAAGAAAAGAATGTGCTAAGTCTTCTGAAGAAGTGTTCTACTTAGGGTAGGTAGTGGAATGGGATGCTATTTCTCCGTTGCACTAGGTAGGCAATCTGAAAGGGGATTCTTGGTGAATCTTATTTGATTAGAATGAACTAAGTCTTCTAAAAGAACGTAATACTTAGGGTAGGTGGTGATATGGGACGCTATCTATTCATTGCACTAGGTAGGACCTTCCGAAACGGGAGTCTCGGGCCAAGTCTTCTAAAAGAGTGTAGTAGTTAGGGTAGGAGGTGGGATGGGACGCCATCTACTCATTGCAAAAAGTATTCATTCCGAAAGGGAATTCTTGGTGTGTTGTTAGGTGTTCTTCTATTGTATTGACATTGAGTGGGTGCTTGTTATCCTGAGGTGAGTATGCCAAAAGAAAGGAACTCCTGAGGATCGCTTGGGTGTATATTGAAGGAGGTATATATGTACTCTCTCATGCCTTACCTTATTGAGTGTTAGGATGACCTTTGAAGGGAAACTCCAACAGAAATGGTGCTTAGTCCTCATTGGCAATATTTTTGAAGTTCACTACTTTAGAGTGTTGTAATTCACTGTAAATCCTTGCTAGTTCACTGTAATATTTTGTAAGTTTACTGTAAAGTGTTCCTTTGAGTTTAAAAGTATGGAAATTCTTCTTTATGTGTTAAATGATGATTCTTATGGTGTTCTGTTTTTTGGTTCTTGAATGTTTTACTTAATTTGCAAGAATTGTTATTTTACTAAAATGTCCCTTTTTGCATGTTTTTGCATATGCCATACTTAGTACATTATTTGTCCTTACCCCATGCTTTTTATACTATAAGTATAGGTTGGAAGCTTTTGAAGGTTTGAAGGCGAAGCTTGGGAAAGGTCATCTCAAGACAAAGTATGTCCTCATATATTTTAGGGCAGAGTCCATTTCTTAGTTTTATTTTTAAAGAATTATTATGTAACTCTTTCAAATGTAAAGGGTCGTGTCCCAAGGATATTATGCCGTGTCTTTAAGTCTGCTTGTGACGATGAAATTTTTATAAGTATATATAAAAAATTTCTATTTTTTATTTAATTTTTTTGAAAATTTTTAATTCCATACTACTTTTCATGTCTTATGCAATGAATGATAGTAAAAGGGCTTATACAGGACCCCAAAAGGTCAAGTACGCCCGGTCACGAAATGACTATTCTCCTAACTTCTAGGGGGTACTTTTTGGTCATGACAGTTATCACGGACTTGTATTATGTCTCTTAAACTCTAATGATGAAAGTTTTAGCAAAATTTAATGAAAACATGTTTCTATACTAAGTATCTCTTTTTCATGGTTTTTGCATGGCTTCTATACTTAGTGAATTAATTGTGCCAACCCCTTAATTATCCTTTTTGACTAAAGTGTAGAGATTTGAAGTCTTGATTTGTCATGGATGATGGATAGGTTTTTAAGGGTTGAAGATGAATTTCTGATGAGTCCTCACAGATTCAAAGGCAAGACCCACATGTTCATTTTGATTTTTTTAGTCTTATATGAGTTTAATTCCAAATGTTTTACTCTAAAGTGTTAGATTGTTTAATGAGACATTGTGAAGTAGATGTTTTAAAAAGTCTTACGCTTGCTTATTAATGAAAGTTCTTCATATGTGAAGAAAATTTTAAATTCTTACTTATTTTCAGTATCATATGCAATGAATGATCTAAGAAGCTTGTATGAGACTTCTCAGAGTCTTGTTCGCTGGTAACTTCCAGGGGGTACCTTTTGGTCGTTAAGAACTTGGTATTAGAGCATAAGGTATCGAAGTGTCTTAGGTTGTCTCAAAAAACAACATCTTGTAGAGTCTTTGTTCATAATATGAATCATACAACATTATGAATAGGAGTTTGTTGGGTTCTAAGAAATTTTCGCTTCTTAATCATGTCTAAGATATTTGCTTTGTGATGTATTTCACTTGTTCCTTCGATGATTATCCTTAGAGTATGTCCTTTGAGAAGTAAAGGTTGACGGACAGAATAAGTTGTATGATATTTTAGATTGGTTATGAAGGTTGGTGATGATGATCTTAGGTTGGATGAGTTACCTTATGAAGGTGAGTACTGTTGGTATAACCTATCTTGAATATGTTGTGTTTTTAGGTGGTTTGAAAGAAATGATGAAATATGATGTTAGAAATATTTAAGTGTGATAATTGAGAAGGCTTGATGTTTTTTTGATCCGACCTTAGAAAGGGAGGAGGTAATGATTGAAAGAGCTAGTGTGACTTTCTCCTAGTAGGGATGTAGTGGCTAGATGATGAGACTTTTGAGAGTCGTGGGTGTTCATAACATAGGCTTGATTGTTGGTTTTTGGTAAGAGGTTTAATGTATTGAAGAAATGGGTGATAATAATGTTTGTAAGGTAGATAGTTTCTTGAAGGAGATCCTTAAGGCATGTTCATGTTGATCTTAGATGGGTTTCTCCCAAGTGGAGGAGTATGGTAAAGTGGTAAGGGTTTTGGGAGTGAGATATCCTTATATTTTCCTAATATGCCTATTCAAGCCTACAACTAAGAGTCCCTAATATCTTAATTCATGTTGGAGTTTTTTGTGAAAAATGAGTTTCCAAAGATTCTCCTTATGATATGCATGTTTTGGTTGAATTCTTGGTAAATGAGAGAATGTGGTTTCATGAATTGTATTCCCTCATGTTCATGTGCATTTGGTGTAGATTGTCCATTTGCTTCATGAGGTGAAATTGTGAGCATGCCTAAATATTACTTGAGTTGACTTGTTGAGTATGTCTTATGCGTTATTAAAAAGTTGCATGTTGAGCCTTTACTGGGAGAATTGCTCTAAATGTGCCTTATTGAAAAATGTTGCATTATTGTTATTTGATGATAAATTGCATGATGTGCTAAATTATGTTTAGATGAACATTACGTAACTTGGAGAAGGAAGCTCCTGTAATATCATGAGTAATGGTAAAGAATAATGCATAAGGAGTTGGTAGATGTAGCTCTACTTGCTTGCATTGCATGAAGTGGTTTGATTACTTTTTGTTGTGGAATGATGTTCCTCCTAACTATATGTATGTGTATAAAAATTTATGCATGAATGTGGGCTGTTTTCTTTGGTCGTTATCCCTTCAAATGTGAAGTGTCATTTAAGGACGAATGTTCCTAAGTGGAGGAGAATATAACGACCCTCAAAATAAACGAGGTTGAACTAGAGATTCGCTTGTGGTTTAAGGGATGTTAAATATCTAAATTAATTTGTCAATGAGTTTTTAGTTCAGTCCGGTCGAGTTTGAAGTAAAATGTCAAGGAACGACCAAAACTTTTGATGACTAGTCATCTGTTCTTATGTGTGTTCTAGTGTTCCTTTGCAGGTTTCATAAGTTGTTTGGTGTCTACATTGATCATAGGAGACCCGAAGACCTATATGTGCATGTTTAGGGGTTAAACATCTGGGTACAAATCCACCTAGGACCCACGAGAGTCCCTAGATTAGTACCACATTTCTTAGCCTAGATGCTGCCAGGCAGTGCTAAACGACGGCCACAAGGGACGGCCAGTCGTTCAAACGACGGCTCGTCTACCTTGGGAGTTGATTGGACTTGAAAGGCCTTCAACGCCTACAAGGGCTGCAGAGTTTTGGTTCTCTAACCCAAACTATGGACCCCAATGACGAGGCGTCACTCCATCTACGGCCAGTGAATGGTAAGGCATCGTTTGGGGCCTTTTCCTGCAACATTTCAGCCAAGCTTGGGGTGATATAGTATATTCACCCATGTATATTAAAAGGTATGGATGTTTATTATATGTTTGGTTAGGTATTTCAAGAGTTTTTAATACTAAGACCTATATTTAGACTTCACTTCTCAAAATCAAAACCCTTTCTCCTCCTCAGGTTCTCTCAAAACCATGGAAGCTCAAGGTCAATATGGAGCTAGGATGGTAGATTCTAATGGATTCATTCTTCAATTTTCTTTTCATTTCTTCTAATAAGGTATAGGATTTCTTTACCTAAGGTTATCTATCACCTTATGGAAAATTTCAAAGTCTTTCAAGGATTATGAAAAAGTCCAATTTTCAATCTAACTCAAGGGTTCTTCCATGAAACGATTTCAAATGATTCTATATGATATTGTTGATGTTAAATTAATGTTTCCAGTTAAAATATCCATGAAACCTTGATCTTCTGAAATTTCTAAATTTGGCTATGAAGTAGGTCTATTTCTTATAATCTAATGATGATAGAGTTGAGTTTATATTATGTTGAATTGTTTATTTCTATGGTGAATTATGCTATTATATTGTGAATGCTTGAATATGTTATGGAATGGTGATCTTGTCTATTGGAAGAAGGTAAGTTGACCTAATTACCTTATTTAATGTAGAATTTATATACAATTGCAATTGATTGGTATGATCCACTTAGGTTGGTTGTGCTTATGTATTGTATAGGATTGTGATCATGTTCTTGTTGGCATTATTATGTGAATTGCAGTAGTATCATGTAAGGGTTAATGTGAAGTTATAAGGTGAAGTTGATTATGTCACGACCCTCAAGTACCCCCTAGAATTTAGCGAGCACCCTTGGATCGTGACAAGGCATACTTGACCTTGCGGAGGTCTTGTACAAGCCTTAGCTATCATTCAATACATAAGACATCAAAAGTAGTGTAGAATTTAAAAATTTTCACGAATATAGTAATAAAAGGAACATATTTCATAAAATCTAAGGAATGATCTCATCTTCACAAGCCAACTTAAAGACAAGACATGAATAAATCTTAGGGACACGGACCTTTACATTTGAAAGAAATACATACTAAGAACTTATACAAAACTAAAAGAATTAAGAACTATGCCCTCGAATATATGAGGACATACTTTGTATTGAGAGAATCTTTCCCAAGCTTTGCCTTCTAAACTTCAACCTTGATGCCAAACCAATACTTATATCGTATAGAAAAGAATGGGGTTAGTATAAATTATGTACTAACTTGACATATGCAAAAACATGCAAAAAGGGACATTTTATTAAGATTTTACTTTCATGCCAACCTTCATGAGTATAGAAGTAAAAAAAAACATAGGAATCATCATTTAACACTTAGAGAAGGATTTCCATGACTTTGACAAAAGGAACCATTTTACAGTAAGGCATAGAACCATTACAGTGGACTTAATAAAACTTACAGTGAATTCATTTTATCCTTTACAATGAACTATCTTAATCCCAAAATAGTGAACACCCAAAGTAAAGACAAGAAGAAGTAAACTCATTTTCATAGGAGTTTCCCTAGCAAAGGTTATCCTAAGACTCACCAAGGTCAGATATGAAGGAAATGACATACACCTCCTTTAATACACACCTAGGTGATCCCCAAGACTACCCCGTCCAGGCTTACTCGCCTTGGGAGAAAAATTCCCCCTCAATGACAAAAAATTAGAAGAACATTCAACAACACACCAAGACTTCATTTTTGGAATTCCTACTTAGTGCAATGAGTAGATGACGCCCCATTCCACCATCAACCCTAAGTAGTACACTCTTTTAGAAGACTTAGCTCATTAAATTCATATAAGACACACCAAGACTTCCCTTTCAGAATGCCTACCTAGTGCCATGGATAGATAGTGTCCCATTCCACTACCTACCCTAAGTACTACACTCTTTTAGAATACTTAGTACTTTCATTACTTTTGTGGGTGTTCGCTTAACCCACATAGACTATGAGAGCTAAACGTGGACTCTCAATACTTCCCTTATTGGGTGAGGGTCCCCTCTCTTGCCTAGAGTGAGGTCTTAATTTTAGATTTTCATGGCTTTCTTAATAACTACACCTGTGCGGGCGCATAGTTAAGGGATAAGGAGATTGCTACTAAGTAACTCATTCTCTACTAACGAGTAGTACTCATCTCAAGTTGTACATTGGAATACAACTTCTCAACTCACAAAGTGTAACCACCCCTTCTTTATATACTCTTGGTGCTAGGCATAACTCCCCACGGATTCTCAACATTATAAACTATAGGTTTAAGGATAACTAGTGAATATTACATCAGAAGTCACGAATGGAACTCATCCTCCAACCTTTCTTAGAAAGCTCTTAGGATGTAGTGAGGTTTATAAGAAACACTTCATCTCAACTAACGAAGAGTGTTCACCCCAAAACTCCCCTTTTGACATAACTTAACTTCATTCATTCATTCAAGTGTGAGTGTGTGTGTACACATGTGAACAGACCTTTCACATAAGCATAATTTCATTTACATTTTATTCTATACAATCTTAGACCTATTTTCCATAACATCACACATTTTAACATGCTTCACATAATCATATAAGTCATTTAGACATAATTCTTAGAATACTCTTCAGAAAAAGCTTCATAAAACACATTAACAAAAATAACTTCATATCCATATTTATTCACATCATATTCCTCAAAGGACTCATTTACAATACACAAGTAACTAAACATTTATACGATTCAAGTAAACACCACCACCAATGAGGTGGACCATACCAATCAAGAGCATTTCATAATTAAAGGTAAACAACATAACCAACTTACCCTTTAATCCAAGCATTCATCACCTATAACATTTTACTCAAAAGTTCATCATAAATTATCCCTTAAGTCAGCATCTAAACATCAATAAAAATACAAGTAAAAAAGAGATCAAAGACTACAAAACCAAGCCCATTTAACCCATTCTTAAGCCAAAATTTGATAAAAAGCTTTAACATGATTTTAGTGAAGTTTTAGCATTAAAATCACCAAATAACATTAGAAATAGAAAATTTTAATCATTTGAAAAGTTTTCATGCAAGACCCATACTTAGAGTTAACAATAGAAGAAGTTAGGGTTGGAAAACTCCTTTTGAGATCTCTTACGAAGGCCTCCTTTAACGGATGAGAGTTCAAGGATTACTACCATACCTCACATAGAATAAATCCCAATGATTTTTGATGAATAAATCGACCATAAATAGCCCCTTCTAGCCCTTCTTGAGTTCTAGCTTCCATGGTGACTTGAGAGAGTCTTTTAAAAGAGAGGGGTTTCGGGTTTTAGGAAATGAAGTCTAAAATTAGGTCTTAGGGTTTCAAACACTTTAATATACCTAATAGACCCAAAAATAAATTCCCATGGTTAATAAAATATTTGGGGTGAATTTACAAAACACCCCAAGCCTTTGAAGAAAAATGCAGTTTTCACATGCCCCATCGACGAGTCCACACAGCCGGACCGTATGCCCATCGACGCCCCATTGGTGGGGGTCCATCGATGGGGACTTTGATTCGTCCTGGTTCATTCTTGTCAACCTTTCAGCGTCGGTTGACGCCCAAGGTCGACGACCATCGTTGGACCAACGGTCCGTCCCTTGTGGCCGTCGTTTGGTCACTGCTTGGTAGCTTCTTGCCAAGAGATGGGGTCCTCTTATAGGGACCCTCGTGGGTCCTAGGTGGGGTCGTACCTGCATGTTATACCCCTGAACATAGTTGCCTATCTCTTAGGAACATCCTACACCAATTTCAAAAAAGACGAACACCTAAAACTCATCAAAACACATCAAGACACATGAACACTTTCTAAGAGACACCTTCCAAATGTCATGGACGTTCTTGGACGTTTGACCTCCAAAATTAACCAAACTTCACACACTGCCTAATGATATTAATATAACTCCATTTATAACAAAAATTAACTCGAGAAACTATCACGGAGCTCTAGTTCACCTTAGTTTGTTTCAGGGTGTTACAGATTATGTGGAGTACTATGTATAAGGCGTTATGGCTTACGTGTATGAATATAGTGAAGGATGATCTGATATAAGTGTGATCATGTATAATGTGAAGGTATGAAGTTAGGTACTCATGAGATGTCTATATTATCCTTTATGGGTGCAAATATTATGATTCTTCTCCAAGTGATGATATATGATGATGACGGGCTAAGAAGTGTCTTATATGAAATGTTGTGTTTTTATTGTTAGACTTAATTGCCTCTTCTTCATACATGAAAGTTATGTTGAGGTGATCTTTTTACTTGGTAGGCTTAGGCACCCTTATCATGTAGGTATGAGTGTATGTATATGATGAATGGAAGAATGAATGAAAGTCTAGGATAAGTATAACTAGAGTGGTGCCCTTCTATTAAATACTTTGATGGAACCTTGAATATGAACAAAAAGTTAAGAATGATCAATCCTAATAGACATTCACTTGAAGCCCTCGTGGACTCATTCTTAACATTATTATTTTATGAATGTTCAACGCTCTACAAGGAAAAGGTAAATAGATGGAATGATTCTAAAGTACTTAGAAGATATTTTAAAGTGGGAGATTGGGTGCTATATTATAATTCCCGTCTCACATACTTTCCAAGAAATCACATGTACAAATGGTCATGACCATTTAGAGATACATGTGTAATCACTAATGGGGTCATTGAAGTAGAAGGTCAAGACAGACCTTCTTTTAAGGTGAATGGGCAACGTTTGAAAGCATACTATGGCAAATTCCATGATATAACCCTAATTGAAGTTCTGTAAATTAAAGAGGCTTGATGGACCCTCCATGTCGTGCCACATCATTAAATAACGCGCTTCTTGGGACGCAACCTAAGTGTTAGTGTATTCAATAAAATGTGTGTTAATGTTGCAACTGATAGATAATGTGCAAGACACTCTCGTCATGTCGCCGAAGCTCTTAAGGTGGCACATTTAAATTTTCTAATGCAATCAAAAAGTTTAGTTTGGGGTCTAAGTCATCAGGTGATTCGCCGATGTGCTTGGGAGACCCGACCTTCTCCGCCTTCTACTTTTGCACTAAAGAAATACTTGAGTGATTGAGTCAGCGCTGATCCATAGCTCATTGGTGTGTTACCAAAGTTTTTTGTAATCTTCTACATCCTGCCGACTGACCTCTTTTGTAGAAGTTACAAATTGGAAATATAGGTAGAGAGGTCGTTTGTTCGGCACATCCCCAGAGTAGTAAGTGACTCACTCGTGATCTCGTTGACTTGGTGTTAAGTGAAGACTTCTTAACACTTTGCTATGCATGTTTATATACTAGATTTTAATATAATAGTAGTTTTTAAATATGTTATCTTTTATCATTACTTTTTGCGAAAGGGTGACAATTTACTACGGTGTATATAATGCTTGAAAAGGGATGTTAGGCAAGATAATATTCAAGTTGGCCTATCACCAAAGAAATCGGTGACTCAACTCAAATCTCTATTTGATTCTACCAATTTGATCCAGTTGGCGATCGCAATTTTGTTCGTCCTTTTGGGTCCCTACATAAACTGGAGATCCTGTAAAACTTGCAATTTTGTTCACAAACTCACAACTTCACTTTAATTTCTATGTTTTTGCATTTCTTGAAGTATTTTATTCATGGAATAGTGCTTGGAACTTGTATTACATTGCCTTTCCCATTTCTTTTTATTTTCGGTATTAAACATTGCTAACCTAAATCCCAAGTTTTGCAATTGAGGACAAATATTTTTATTTTTGGTGGGGTTAGGCCCACCTTTTGCATGAATATTGATGTTCGATGTTTTGTGTATATATTTGGGTTGTTATGCTTAAAATTGTGGTTTATACTGATTTTGTGGTGGTTTGAGCTTGTGGCTCCATATGTTTATATTGCAAATGATTTTGACCCATTCGAAATTTTTTTGCCATATCTTGTATGTACTTGACTGTGGCTATTAGTTGGCAAATTTGAGTCTTAGTTTAGATCAATACCAATGCCATGAATACTGTTCGCAATCGCACGAAGGAATGTGCGACTACGATTAGGCCAAATTATGTTTCATAGACAATATTTAAACTTTTTTCATCTCGTTATCATTAGGGAAGTATCAAATTGAGTTTCTTGTGAGTAACATAACACACTAGCAAAAATGTAGAACTTGTTTGACTTTTGTGTCGATGTTTTATCTGATGAGCTTAATTTAAACCATGCATGATGACATTTATAATTTTCCTTGTTAGTATTATTATTTAAGTAATGGTATCTTTTTATATGATCTAAAGAAAACTTGAAAAAGTGTGAAGCAATTTGACATATACATTTTTTATGGCCTACCTTATGAGTGTTCGGACCTCTTTTCAAACACTCCTTGAGTCTTACCTTTCTTTGGAAGAATCTTGATGGAATCATGACCTTTCTTAATCCACTACCTATAATCCTCTTGATTTGTGTTTGATTGAATAGACAACTTAGGCCAAAATCCTAAGTTGGGATGTGGTGAAAAGGGAAGGAAAGGCAAAAAGTGTAATAAAAGTATCCTTTAACACATGATGTTGAGATGAATAGAACCCATCCATAAAAAAAGGAAGAGAAATAAAAAAAAAAGAAGAAAATAATGAAAAACAATTGTGGAATAAAATGCTGAAAATACCAAAAGAAATGGGGGTTTCTGAACAGTCCATGGATAGTGAATCATGGGATGACTTATGAGCAGGAAATAAAATGATGAAAGAAGAGGGAAAAAAGTGTTGTGAAACATTTCATGAGGATTAAAATCAGTTAGCCTAAATGACCATCTTTTGCACTCAGCCCTGTGACAAGCCTTTAAATGACCTTTCTAATCCTAAGTAAGCTAAAACAAAGGTTGATACAAAAATATGAGCAAACCTATGGGTGAAATCATGCTTTCTGTTCATCTTTGTGAGTCTGAGTGTTGAATTTGGTTCTGAAAGTTTAAATTGTGAATCATTGTGTGTGAATATGGAATAATTCTTTGTGTGAAGGCATTTCATCACATTCATTTAGCTTAAACTTGCATTTGAAACAATATTTGTGAGCTTGAAATTCTTGATAATGTATGTCACAACTTTAAACATTGAGTAAGCAATTGATTCTTGCGTGAGTAAGTTGAGTCATGTTGTATAAATTCATAATTGAGTCTTGTGCACTATTTGAGATATCCTTTTTGAATAGCTAAACTTGAGTCTTACTTAAGGATGAGCAAAAGTTTAGGTTGGGGGTGTTGATGAGTTCACAATTTGAACTCATTTAGGGCTATATTTTGGTAGATTTAGTATCCTCAAATACATCTTTTGTCATAGTAACTTATGAAAATACTTGAATTTTCATGTATTTGGACTTGGAGACAATACATGGACACCTTTGAGTAAAAAGTAACAAAGAAGTTTAAAGAATAAAGAAACTATGGAATGAGGATCTTCTATTCCATTCGGTGAGTTGACAAAAGGCATCATCCTCGCCTAATGTTCTAGCATGGTGAACCTTGAACAAGAGAATTAAGTCGCCGGTGAAAAGGAGTAGTCGGCGTGTCGCCAAGCAGTTTTGTGAAGAAGTACTATATTGCCCAATGTTACAGAACGCAAAGATGTTGAATGCAAAAACAAGACGACAATGAAATATACCAAAGGAAGGATCACCGAGTTGACAGGCGATCCAGACTAACTACATTGAGCTTTGAAGATTTGAAGGTTTCAATCTCTACGAAATTGGAACTATGTCTTGAAGAATCTTCATCGTAGACATGTATAAGACATTTTATATCATACCAAATTAATAGAAACACTTTTTGGTATCGATTTATATCTATTAATTATGTAGAGCTAAAACCCCTATTCCATGGGTGTGATGATGTGCATATGGGTTGAATTTACTATTGGGTCTTGCTTATTGAAAGTTAATTTTATGTTTAAATGTTATTTTGTTCAGTAGTTGTGTAAGAATTTAATAGGATTATAGTTGCAAGTATGATTTCTTCTAGGTCTATTGGGCTTGCACAAAAGAGAGGTCCTAAAACCAAAAATACTGAATCGATAGCCGGTGGTTGTTGGGTTGAAATGGTTCAGGTCAAGAGAGTAAATTCTAAATCCTCTCCCACACTTTAAACTCGAGAGAGTTGATGGGCTAAGGTAAAGGTTAGACATAACTGAGGCAAATCAGTGTTCGAGAGAGAATTGACCCTCACTAAAATCTATCTTGGTAAAAAAAAATATTCAGTGATTCACTATCAATAGCATGCGCCTGATTGATTGGTTGATCCCATATTTCTATCAGATCCCAAGAATCCAATCTCCATATTTGGAAATCTATTTTTACTGTTTAAATTTACAATTGCTTACAACCCCCCCCCCCCCATTGATAGTGTACACTTGTGTCACCCCTTTGATTTATTATATTTTTAATCGTAAATGTTTTTTGCTATGACTAATTTAGACTAATTTGTACTTGGTTGATTATTCTAGGAACAACTCCCTGTAGGATTTGACCCCAACTCACTTAGTTAGGTTATATTACTGACTAACGACTGCCAACACTTAGAATTAGCTGAAGTGTCTTGATACGCCATTAGCTTGGAACCGTCGTTTGACACCTGCAACTTTCTGAATTATGGGTGACACCTTCGAAGAGTGTTTAAAACACTTAATCCAAGCTCTCCAAAGATGTGTGACACAAATTTTGTCGTTAATTGAGATAAATTTCACTTCATGGTTAAATAAGGTATATTGCATGGGCATAAAGTTTCACAAAAAGGGCTAGAAGTTGACAAAGATAAGATTGAAGTGATTGAGAAATTGCAACCTCTAGTTTCCATGAAAGGAGTTCAAATTTTCTTGGGGCATTCCAATTTCTACCGGAGGTTCGTCAAAGACTTTTCCAAAATTGCCCATCCCTTTTCCATACTCTCAGAGAAGGAGGTGAAGTTATACTTCGATGACTCTTGCATAATAGCTTTCAAGTGCCTGAAAGATAATTGTTGTCTACCCCAATCATCATCAGCCTGATAAGTCTAAATCATTTAAAGTGATGTGTAACGCAAATGGAACTTCATTGGGTTTTTATTGGGGGAAAATGTAACAAGATCTTCCATCCCATATACTATGCAAGAAAAACTTTGAATAGTGCACATCGTACCTATTTCGTTACCGAAAAAGTGTTACTTGCAGTAGTGTATGTTTTTAAAAAACTTTTTGGCATACTTGCTTGGTTCTAAGGAGATTGTCCACACTGATCATGCTTTCTTGAGCTACCTCATGGAAAAAGAAGGATCATAATATGGTGTTGTTATTGCAAGAATTTGACATAGAGGTCAAATATAAAAGAGATTGTGAAAATAAAATAGTAGGCCACTTATCAAGATTAGAAGGCAAGCAGAATGAAGAACCGGTAATTGACATCAATGACTTCTTTTCCGACGAGAAGATCTTTGTGTAACTCTTAAACAACCTCCTTGGTATGATAATTTTGCAAATTATTTATTCTGTGGGCTAATACCAAAGTAGCTCAAATTCCATCATCAAAAGATGTTCTTAATCAATGTAAAAAATATTGTTGGGTTGAACCATACTTGTTACGGGAATATGCCTAACACATCATTAGACGGTGTTTTCTCGAAGAAGAAGTGATGGATATTCTCCACGCTTGTCATGCTTCGCCGGTGGGGGTCATCATAGCGGTGTGTGCACTACAATTTATGTTCTCCAAAGTAGGTATTACTATCCATCCCTTTACAAGGATGCGCACGAATTTGTAAAAAAATGTGCACAATGACAAACGCAAGGCAGGTGTCAAAAAGAAACGAAGCGCCCCTCACCCCCATTTTAGAAGTTGAACTATATTATGTTTCGGGTATATATTTATGGTATCATTTTTTATTTAATTCTTTAATAAGTACGTGGTTGTAGATTATGTGACTAATTGTGTGGAATTTGTTGCTCTACCACACAATCAAAGGAAAAGTGTAGCTCAATTCCTAAAATGCTACATTTTTTCTACATTTAGTACACCTCGGGCTATCATTAATGTTGATTGATCCCTTTTTTATGATATATGGTTCTCATCTGCATTGAGTAAATATGGGGTAAAAGACAAGGTGGAAACCCTGTATGACCCCCAAACAAGCGGTCAAGTCAAAATGTCTAACTAGGAAATTTGGAGTATTTTAGCCAAGACAGTGAACGCCAACAAAACTAATTGGTCTCAAAATCTTGACGATGTTGTATGGTCCTATATTAAGTCATAAAAATCCACTTGGTATGTATCCATATTATCTAGTCTTTTAAAAGTCTTTCCATATTCCAGTCGAATTGGAACACAAATCCCTGTAAGGATTAAAAGCCGTTAATTTGGACTTGGAGAAAAAACTCCAAAGAGAGAATATAGCAACTAAACAAGTTGGACAAATTCATGTTTACAATTTATGAATGTTCGGCGCTCTACAAGAAAAGGATGAAGACATGGCATGATTCTAAAGTACCTAAGATATAGTTTAATGTCGGAGATTGGGTGCTATAAAATAATCCCGTCTTAGACTTCTTCCATTAAATCTCATGTCCAAATGGTCATGACCATTTAGAGTGACATGAGTAATCACTAATGGGGTCATTGAAGTAGAATGTCAAGTAGGACTTCTTTTAAGTTGAATGGGCAACATTTTAAAGCATACTATGGTGAATTCCATGAGATGTCCCTAATTGAAGTAATTTACTTGGAAGAGGTTTGAGGACACCTCCACGTCATGCCACTACGTTAAATAAGGAGCTTCTTGGGAGGCAATCCAAGTGTTAGTGTTTTCAGTAAAATATGTGTTAATGATGCAGGTAATGGATAAGGTACAAGACAATCTCGGCTGTTGGTGAAGCTCTTCGGCCAGCACATGTCAATTTGCTAATCGAATAAAAAAATTTAGTTTGTGGTCTTAGAAATCAGGAAATTCGTCGATATGCTTGGAGACTGGACCTTATCCGCCCTTCTACTTTCACACTGAAGAAGTACTTCAGTGATTGATTCGGCACTAATCCATAGCTCAGTGGTGTGTCACTAAAGTGTTCGGTAATATTCTATATCCCTTCCGATTGACCTCTTATTTAGAAGTCACATATTGGAAATATAGGAAGAGTTCTCGCTTGTTCGGCACATCGCCAGAGTAGTCAGTGATAGGCTCGTGATCTCGTTGACTTGGTGTAAAATGAAGACTTCCTACCACTTTGCTATGCATATTTACATACTAGATTTTAATATAATTGTTTTCTTTGATTATTTTAGCTCTTATCATTGCTTTTTGTGAAAGGGTCACAATTGACAATGGTTTCTATAGTTTTTGAAAAAGGAAGTTAGGCGAGACAAAATTCCAGTTGGCGTGTTTCCAAAGAAATTGGTGACTCAACTCAAATTTCTGTCTGATCCTACCCAATTTGGGTTTGGGTTCTGTAAAACTCAGGTAGAGTGGCAAATTATTGGTGATTCTCCTACCTTATTAGTGATCACAATTTTTTCATCGACTGGATCCCTACATATTATGTGCCTCCTTATGTTTATTGCAAAGGATTTTGACCCGTCTGAATATTTTTCACCACCTCTTGTATGTACTTGACTGTAGCTATTCTTTGGAAAATTTGAGTCTTGGTTTAGATAAATACCAATGTCTTGAATAGTGCTTGCAATCGTACTAACATGATTATGCAGATACGACGAGGACAAATGAAGTTTCATAAACAACATGTGAGATTTTTACATCTTGTTGTGATTAGGGAAGTATGAAATTGACTTTCTTGAGATAAGCATAGCACAATGCGAAAATGTAGAATCTTGTTTGACTTTTGTATCAATGCCTTGTGTGATTATCTTATCGTTAATCATGCATGATGACATTTAGTATTTGCATCGTTGTCCTGATTGACAAAGTGATGGGATCTCATGATATCATCTTAGGCAAACTTGAGTATGAACCAATTTGACATAGACCTCTTTTGCAGCCTACCTTGTGAGTGGGCGGACCTCTTTTGAAACACCCCTTGATTCTTACCTTTCATTGGAAGAAATTTGATGAAAACATGACCTTTCTTAATCCACTACCTATAATCCTCTTGATTTGTGGTTGATTGAATAGCCAACTTAGGCCAAAATTCTATGATGGGGGTGTGGTAAAAAGGAAAGAGAAGTCAAAAAGTGCAAGAAAATTCTCCTTTAACCAATGTTGTTAAGAAGAATGGAACCCCTCCAATATAAAAAAAAGGAAAGAGAAAGATAAAAAGAGAAGAAAAAAATGAAAAATGAAAATTCGTAGATTAAATCTATGAAAATGCCAAAAGAAATGGGTTTTTTGAAAAATCCATGAAAAGTGAATAACCGGATGACTTATGAGCAGGAAATAAAATGATGAAAGAATAGGAAAGAAAGTGTTGTGAACACCACATTTAATGAGGATTAAAGTCAGATAGCCTGAATGATCATCCTTTGAGCTCAGCCCCCTGACAAGCCTTGAAAATAACTTTCTCATCTTGAGTAAGCTGAAACAAAGGTTGATTCGAAAATACGAGCAAACATATGGGTGAAATCGTAAATTGTGTTCATCTTTGTTAGTGTGAGTGTTGCATTTGATTCTAAAAATTTAAGTTGTGAACAATTGTATGTGAATATAGAATCATTCTCTGTGTGAGGACATTTTATCACATTTGTTGAGCTTGAACTTGCATTTGAGCAAGTATCTTGAACTTGAAAATCTTGGATACTGGTATGTCACAACTTGAAACTTTGAGTGCACAAAATTGATAATTGCATGACTTGGTTGAGTCTTGTTGTGTACATTTATGATTGAGTCTTTTGTAGGACTATTTGAGACATCCTTTTTGAACTGATAAACTTGATTTTTACTTAAGGACAAGCAAAAATTTTAAGTTGGGGGCCTGAATGAGTCCACGATTTGGACTCATTTAGGGACATATTTTGGTAGATTTAGCATTCTCAAATGCATATTTTGTCTCCATATCTTATGAAAATACCTTAATTTTAGACGTGGTGTGCCGTAAAATTAGGAGGGCTAGCGAGCCACTCGGGGAACTGCCAAGTGGTCTTATTGATCACCAGGATCGCTCTTCTCCATTCCTTTGGCTTGTTAATTAATTTTTTTCCTATAGTGTCTTTGTGTTGCTTCTTAGCCTTAAATGTTTCGAATCAAGACTTCAACATTAGTTTAGAGAATAAATTGGGCATTTGAGGACACTAACACTATCGAAATAAGGCCCTAAATGATTCTAACTCTCGGGATCATCAACATCTCAACTCAGTTAAAGGCTTTTCAAACATAGTAGTAAAATCATCTAGACTTGTTAAGTTAACTTTCAATTGTTATTAAACATTTAGCATGTCTCATATATTCATACAAGTTGGATATTGCCCATTTTCAGTTATGTATTGTTTTAGCTTCCACATAGTATCTTTTTATTTAGTTATTCTTAGTTGGCTTAATATATACAAGACACGGGGTTAGATTGGGGTCACTCATGATCCTACGACTCATGTTATGTCAAGGGGGTTGCCTCAGGGTGCGACAAACATGGTATCAGCACATTAGGTTTAAAATTCCTAGGATGTCTAGAAGTCGCGCTAAGTAGAGTCTCTTTCATGGGTATGAGGTGCACCACATCTTTGAGAGGGATACTACAAAGTTTTTAAAAAAAACATTTGACTTTATTTGATATTCTTATGGTACATGGGAATGATCTGACTTATCTTTTCTAATTATTTGATATGTATTTCAGATCATGTCTCCTCTAGAGCTAACGCACAGAATGCTAATGCATGCAGTGCTAACCCAATTTCTCTAGTCGTAAACCATGAGGTTACGAATGTATAATTTTGGAATGCGATCCAGATATTGGCTCAGACTGTGTCAAATTAGCAGGATCTAGCTCCTACAAACACAAATGGTGGATCAGTGGGAGCTAGGGTTTGAGACATTGTTCGAATGAACCGGCCTAAGTTTCTAAAGTCACATATTGGTGAGGAACCATAGAACTTCATTGATAAGATTAAGAAAATTATTGAAGTAACGCAAGTGAATCTACTAAGAGTGTTGAGTTAGAATCCAATCAACTCTAGGATATAGCATATATTTGATTGACGCAGTGGAAGGAAAATAGGGGTGAGAATGTAGATACTGTGACATGTGATTATTTTATTGATACTTTTCTAGATAGTTTCTTACATAAGGAGTTGATAGAAACTAAGTCACAAACATTCATGAACTTCGAAGCATGGTTCAGTGTCAGTCCAAGAGTATGGGTTGAAGGTCACTCAGCGGACATCGGGTATGCCCCACAAATTGTTGTTGATTTGAGGGTACAAATGAGCAAGTTCTTGTTTGGGGTACCCGATTTGGTGAAGACCAAGTGAAAGAATTCTGTTTTGTAAGGAGATATGAACATCTCTACCCTTATGACTCATACTCAACATGTGGAGGGAGATAAGCTTAAGGAAATGGCTAAGGATAACAAGAAGGCTAGGACAGGGAATTATGAATAGTCTCATCAAAATTTGGGTGGTGGAAATTGCTCACAGTTTCAAGAGAGGTCTACAGCCCCAGCACCTTCATCATCTAGTAGTATATCCCCCACGTTTGAACATGATCATAAAGGTAGGTCATCAGGATCTAAGTCTCAGAGAAGTAATTCATGTAACATAACTTTCTCAACTTATCAAAGTGTGATAAGAACCATCCGAGCGAGTGCCTTGTAGGAATGGAAAGGTGATATTGGTGTGGTTAGTCTTGAAATAGGTGAATGATTTCCCTTCATTCAAGAAGGGGAAAATAGGTAACAACAATAGTGCTCAGTCTATAACTCTAGCAATACCAATAGGTCACCAAACTCAGTAGGGTGCTTTAAGGTGGTGGTCAATGCCAAAATAGGTTGTACGCTCTTTGGGATCACCAAGACTAGGATGATTCTTCTGTGAGGTCACCGCTACGTTAAGATTCTTTCATTTAGGTGTTCATGCATTATTAATTCTAGGGGCAACACTGTCTTATTTAACTCCTCGTATAGAAGTTAACTTTTGTGTCAGTACAAAAAAATCTTTTAGACCCATTCTCAGTCTCTACACTAGTTGGTAACCCAATTATAGCTAGATGGGTATATAGAAATTGCCCTGTGATAATCTCTAGAAAAGTCGCCTCAGTAGATCTTGTAGAGTAAGATTCTAGGAATGTATTGGTAAATTCATGTTATTCCTCAATCGATTGTAGAACTAAAATTAGTCGGTTTTAGTTTCCAAATGAGTCATTCTTATAGTGGAAGGGTAGTAGCTCAGTGCCTATGCGTCGATTCATCTCTACCTTAAGGTCAGAAAAAAATTATTTTCGAAGGTTATATCTACCATCTTGATTAGGTTAAGGATTCCACTCCTAAATACAAACTCTTGATTAATCCCAGTAGAATATGAGTTTCCATAAGTATTCCTAGAAGATCTCCCAAGAGTTCCTATATTACTTCAGTTGAAAGGTGCAGTTCAACAGCAGAAAGTTTATGTTTTCCTCTAAGGGGAGATGGTATGCTTCGTTACCAAGGTCGCTTATGTTTTCTTAATATGGGTGAGTTAAGGCATCAGATCCTTACAGAAGCTCATAATTCTAAGTATTCCATTCATCTAGGTGTCACTAAGATGTATTGTGATCTATGGGAAGTCTTTTGGTGGAATGGCATGAAGAGAGACATAGAAGATTTTGTTGATAAGTGTCCTAATTGTCAAAGGGTAAAGGTATAACATCACAAACTAGAAGGTACGACTCAAGAGATTTACCTTCCTACATGAAAGTGGGAAATGATAAGCATGTGCATCACATGTTTACCTCGTATTCGCACACAACGTGACTCCATTTGGGTGATAGTAGACAAAGTTACTAAGTCCACCCACTTATTGGTTGTCAAGATTACAGATTAAGTGGATGACTACACTAAACTCAACATCAATGAGATAGTCAGGTTGCTTGGGGTTCCCTTGTCTATAATCTCAGAGAGTGTTTCTCACTTTACCTCTCATTTCTGGAAATCGGTTAAAAAACTTCTAGGTACCCAGGTAATCTCAGTACAACAATTCATTTATAGACGAATGGTCAGGCTACGTACCATTCAGACCTTATAAGACATGTTGATTGCTTGCATGATCGATTTCAAGGGTAATTGGGATGATCACCTACTGCTTCTAAAGTCCTTTTATAATAATAGATTTCATTCTACTATTTAGATTGCCTCATTGAGGCACTATATGGGCGTAGATACAGGTCCTCAATTGTTTGGCTTAAAGTAGGTTAAGTAAATTTTTGGGTTTGATTTTGGTTCATGAAGCTTTGGAAATATTTCAACTCGTCGGAGATATGCTTAAGACATCCCAGAGTCATTAGAAGTCCTATCCAGATGTGAAGAGAACAATCTTTGAGTTCCAAATCAATGATTGGGTTTTCCTGAAGTTGTCACCTAGAAACGAGTGATGAGATTTGAGTAGAAAGTAGGCTCAGTCTTAGATATGTAGGTCCTGCAAAAGGGTGTGTAAAGTGGCTTCTGAGTTAGAGTTGCTAGAAGAACTGACAGCGGTTCATCCACTCTTTGACATTTCCTTGTGAAGAAGTGTGTAGGTGATTCGGCGTCGATAGTACCATTAGAGAGTGTGGCTTTGAAGGATAGTCTCACTTATGAAGAGGTGCCCGCCAAGATGAGATCTTTGACTGTCAGGTTCGTAGGTTGAGAAATAAAGAAGTCACTGCAGTGAAGGTTTTATGGAGGAGTCCATCCATAAAGGGAAATACTTGGAAGCAGAAGCAACCATGAAGGTCAAGTATCATCATCTCTTTCCTTCTGATTCTGATTCAGCTTCAGGTAATAGTTTCTCTTGAGTCTCTCAGTTTACTCTTTCATAAATTCAATCTCACTATCTTGTTCCTTCAATTGTTCTTTTATTTAAGCATATTTGCATGTTCTTGGAGTTAAGTTCGTTAGACATCAGTTTCTAGTACTTAATGGTAGGGATTGGAGCTCCATACTTTGATACTCAACTTCATTAGACTTCATTCGAGTATGAATATTCCCAATGGTGAGATATTGTAATACCATATATTTTAAGATGATAGAAAAAATGTGGCATTTACATTCTTTAGCTTGGTCATTGCATTCAGTTTAGCTCTTCAGTTTTTTTTCAGTATTTACATTCATGGTCAGTTTATGTCATTGCTCAATTATGTTTGTACATCTTATACATATTTGTTCAGCTTAGTATCGATATCTTGTATGCTCAGTACATTGAAAGTACTGATGCATACTATCATAGCCGGGGAGAACCCCTTAGAAGTAACATGGCGTACTTGACCTCTCTGAGGTCATATACACGCCATTCAGATTCATTACATAACATCATGTAAAATGGAGGGAATTAAGAACTTTTCTTTAAACATAATACGGAAATCATTTCATAACAACATAACTCTTTCTAACATATGTCTCAAAACCATCTACAAAATACATGTGTAATAATGACTAGGTACGCAGCCCACAAAAGTGTAAAACATAGTAATGACATCAATGAAATATAAGGGTGTTCTCCTCGAATGCTATGAGGACTCACAAATCTTCAAGCATATCCAAGTTAGGAACCTAGACTCCAAGTACTCAGTCTCCCAATATCCCATACATTTTGTTAAAGATGTAGGCAATATGTGTTAATACAAAATGTACCAAGTATGAAAGATAACATAAAAAACATAAGATATCTCAAAGGGTTAGTCAATAATAGACATAATCATAAGATATCTCAAAGGGTTAGTTAATGATAGACATAACCATAAGTGATAGTAGCATAAACATAACATGATATCATAGCATAATAATTCATCATAAGGCATACATTGGTTCACACTTCAATCATTTGTCCTTCTTACTCAAGTAAACTACGTAACAAGCCACCTGCAAGTATACTTTTGCAAGGCCAAGGTAGCATCCAATTCGAATAACTAAGCTAAGTACCTATTTTTGGTCATTCTAGGTCATAATCCACTCTCATATTAAAGACCTAAGTTATTCATGATATAAGATCACTATACCCCTAGATCACCTCAAGGAACACTTGTAATGCATGTGAGGCATCCCATTCTGCCTCACACACTAAGCATATCTTGAAGTGATGCTAGTCATATTCACCTTCCTTTGTCCTCATTATTAACTTAACTCTCTTAACAAAGAATCTCTCACCTCTAGTAACCTATAACTAGGAAAGGCGCAACTCTAGTCCAATCCTACCTCAAGCCTCCTCTTTAGGGACCCTAATTCATAATTTGTGCAATGCACTCATAGAACCCCATAATTATAGTCATGCTAAGTATTACTTTTAGGTACTCTTACTATTACTTCAAGTTTGGAACCCAGTTCCTCTCTTTAACTTTAAAACCCTATAAGGTACTCTATCTGAAGCACGTCTTACTTAATTATAAGTTTGAACCCTAAAAGATACTTAATTAATTATGCCTTAGAACCTTATTCACATGGACCCTAGGAGATAATTCATATAGTATGTCTTAATCTATATAAAATCATGAACACTATGAGATACTAACTTGGGTATGCCTAAGTTTATCCACACACCTTGAACCCTATGAGTTACTTCATTTATTAAGTCTTAGTTCATTATACATTGGACCCTATGATATTCTTCTCAACCATGTCTTAGTCCCTCGAATATGGATATATCTACCAGGAAACCTTAACTCAACTATGTGAAGGATCCCATCTCATGAGACCTAACATTGGGAAAACCCACACTCTACTATGTAAGAGTTCCCCTTAAACTTGGATAGTCCTCACATCTACTAGGTGTGGCTCTCCTCTCTTCTTGGAGTCCAAACCCTCTTTTGTCTGACACTCCTTTTAATTGGCATATAAACCTGGAATCAAGCATATAATCCAAGGTTTACTTCTTAAGTCTAGCTTAACACATTTCCCTCATGGACGGATGTACTTGACAATATATCCATGATCAAGGGATTTTTTTCACTTTCATTCATCAAATTTCCGAAATCTACAGGCAACACAACAACCTAAGATCACAATCTTTACAGCATTACATCCTCATTCATATGTAGATTACAAGACTTTCAAGTTATAGGCTTCTTCTCAAGTAATTCTCATCACATTTCTCATTACTAGGTGAATCTAGCCATAATTCATCTTTAAGGTTAAATTCAAACAAAACAAGTCAAGATCAATCCAAATCAATAAAGTCTAGTTCAATTCAAATTTACATGATCCCAAAATTGATCAATTTCTACTTAAGACAATTGAATTAAAAAGATCAATCTGGAACCTTCAACCTTGCCTCTAATGGCCTAAACCCACAATAATCACCCTATCAATATAAATTGGGGTTCTTAAAGGAATTCACATGACATCATATAATAATCATATAATTCAAACATAATTGAATATTATCCACTACTTTGGAATCACAATCAACCCTTGCCCACAATGTAATTAAAACCCTAGCTAGATTGGGGTATTTTGGATTCACAATTAAGGGAAACTATGGTATCTCAATGGATGGAAGAATATATGGATAAACAAGATTCACATACCTTTAATAAAATCCTTAATACAATCTTGAAACCTTGGTTAAATTCGCCCTAGGTGCTGCCTGCTTCTTCTCTTTTTCTTAACTGGTGATCTTGAGAGAGTTGTTGGGAGGGAAAGGTTTTGTGTTTGGAGTATGAAGTCTAAATGGCTACTTAATTGATTAAAAATACTTTAAAAACCTAAAAAAAACACTAAAAATAATTCTCCATGAATATATCGGATAGTGGGGTAAATTTCCCTATTCACCCCTCACATGGCCGAGACCACTGCAGTAAGTTGCAGGCTCAAACAACGGTCCCATCCATGGACCGTGGATGGGTTGACAGTGTCATACTGCCTTTTGTGGTTTGTGACTGAGGCCTCTCATTTTGGAGCTAATCTTCCACGACTAAGTGTGGAACCACGCTACCTTTGACGAGGCGTCGATGGATCTACTTGTCGTCATTTGCATCGTGGTTCAAGGCTTCCTTGGCAACTTTTTCCAATGCTTGGGTCCTCTTCAAGGACTCTTGAGGTTCTCGTTGGGGAGTCGTGCCCAGAAGTTTAGATCCTAAACATTACCATCTATATATTAGGGTAGCATCCTTTCATTTTAAACCTCAAACGACACACCTGAAAACATGAAACATGCTAGGGCAAACTAGCACACACATAAGACTAGTTTTTGAAGGTCTTGGTCGTCCTTTGGCGTTTGATCTCAAACATCTTTAAACCACCCATCACAATTTGTGACACGCCTTATAAACAATTTATGGACTCTTAAAACACATATCAGGATCTAATTTATCTTATTTAATATTTTGGTCATAACAATACCCCCACGTGGGAAACATTCGTCCTTGGATGACACCTTCCTGAACACTTCTTAAAGAGCCAACTCTAAACTAGAATCCCATAGTGCATGCATTATTTCTAAATGAACAAACCCAACCAAGGAAACTTTAATTCAAATCTATACATATCTAATACAACTTTATATGCATGGAGGAAACATTCTTACTAACTCCAAGGAGAAGCTAACATCTGCTAGCTATGACAAGCTCACATAACTTTATGGAGCCTAGAATGTGCATTGACTCAATTATGTCACAACAAGGGACAACTCCATGCAACTAAGTCAATTCTAACAAGGTCTACACACCTTCATAACATTCAAAGAAAACCATGGCTACATATAATCATATAAAAATCATTGAAAATGGCTCACTATCCCCCACTTGGGAATGAGCCCATACATGTCTTTTTAACTACAGCATTAACCATAACAAGGAAAACATCAAGTCCAACAACACAAGTCATAAAACGAGAAAATCTGGAATTTTTCATAAATCATTAATGAAGTACATACCGAAAAGGGACATAAGGAGATCATTCTTGATCTTCTCTAGATTTGTGGGCATAAAACCTATTTTTTCATTGAGGACCTTCTTCCACATCAGTAGGAGCCACTTCCTTGCCTTCCCTCATTAGCCTTTGCCTTAAGCAATCCTACTGGGAACCACTTATAATCCTACATGAGCCTAGAAAATCAATACTAAACTTTTCATACTCGCTACACTTATCAAGGTGAAAAATATCTAGTAACCCTAGATCATGCATATCAAGGATACATAACAACCTTATTCCCGCATTTGAAGCAAGCCTATATTAACTACTTTCTAAACATCACTAACATTTCACATTCTTCACCCAAGGTGACTCTCAAACCATGATAATTACTTTTCTACCCTTCTTCGGGAGTCAAATCACTCACCCCTTCTAGGTAGTACTCAAACACCGTATTACACCAATTCTATCAACATACCTCAAAACTCAAAATGGCATTTCGGCCCACTTTTCTCCCTCACTTCTTGTCGCATAACCCTTTTAATAGTCACATCCTATAGACCACCGGAAAAGGGATAAGAGAGAGAGCTTATAGATATATGGCACAACTTGAAGAATGAAGAAGTAAGACTTTTCCTAAGCATCCCAAGCCTCCTACTCATAGATGTGTCGCGACTCACACCGATGAATAAAACACTACTAGACATGGTTTTAAGACATCCTAGGACCATTTCATAACCTTATGCTCTAATACCATGTTTGTCACGACAGGGGAGCACCCCCTAGAAGTAACATGGCTTACTTGACCTCTCGAAGGTCTTATACAAGCCACTAAGCTTCATTACATAACATCATGTAAAATGGAGGGACTTACAAAACTTTCTTTAAACATAATATAGAAATCATTTAATAACAACAAGTCTTTCTAGCATATGTCTCAGAACCATCTATGAAATATATGAGTACTAATGTCTTGTGATGCAGCCCAAAAAAAGTCTAAAACATAGTGAATGACATAAATGGAACAAAATGTTGTTGTCCTGGAATGATATAAGGACTCACCAATCTTCAAGCTTTTCCTAGTTAGGAACCTATCCTCAAAGTACTCAATCTCCCAAAAGCCTCTACATTTGTTAGATATTTAGGCAATATGCATTAGTACAAAATGTACCAAGTATGAAACTAACATAAAAAGTATAAGATATCTCAAAAGGTTAGTCAATAATAGACATAATCATAAGAGATAATAGCATAAATACAACATGAATATCATAGGTTAATAATTCATCATAAGGAATATATAAGTTCATACTTCAATCGTTTGTCCTTCTTACTCAAGTGAACTACATCACAATCCACCTCCAAGTAAACTTGTGCAAGGCCAAGGTACATCCTATTCTACTACCTAAGATAAGTACCTCTATTTGATCATTCTTGATCATAATCCACTCTCATAATTAAGACCTATGTTTTTCATGACATAAGCACACTATACCCCAAGATCACCTCAATGCGCACTTGTGCAATGCATGTGAGGCATCGCAGTGCATGTGAGGCATCACATTCCACCTGAAGCATTAAACATATCTTGAAGTCATCCTAGTAATATTCACCCTCCTTTGCCCTCATTGTTAACATAATTGTATTAACTAAGAATCTCTCACCTGTAGTCAACTATAACTAGGAAAAGTGAAACTCTACTCCAATCCTACCTCAAGCCTCCTCTTAGTGACCCTATGTCATACTTTGTGCAATGCATGCATAGCACCCCATAACACTAATCATGCTAATTATTACTTTTAGTTCCCCTTACTATTACTTTTAGTTTGGAACATAGTTCCTATCTTTAACTTTGAACACTATGAGATACTCTATCTCAAGAACATATTAGTTAATTATTAGTTTGCATCCTAAGAGATACTTCATTAGGTATGTCTTAGTTCCTTATTCACATGGACCTTATGAGATACTTTTTATAATATGTCTTCATCTATCTATAATCATGAACACTATGCGATACCACCTTGGGTATGTCTATGTTCATCCACACATCTTTAACCCTATGAGTTACTTCATTTAGTAAGTCTTATTATGTTTATGACCCTATGAGAGGCTTCTAAATAACTTCTTAGTCCCTAGGATATGGATACCTCTACTAGGAAACCTTAGTTCAACTATGTGAAGAATCCCATCTCATGAGACTTAACGGTGGGAAAACCCACACTCTACTATGCAAGTGTTCCCCCTTAAACTTGAATAGTCCTTAGATCTACTAGGTGTGTCTCTGCTCTCTTTTTGGAGTTAGGACCCTCTGTTGTGTGACACTCCTTCTCATTTGCATATCCACTTTGATTAAAGAACATACTCCAAGGTTTACTTGTTAAGCCTTGCTTAACATTTTTCTCTCATTGACGGATGTCCTTGAAAATCTATCCATGCTAAAGTGATTCTATCACTTTCATTCATTCAATTTCCTAAATCTACAGCCAACACAACAACCCACTATCAAAATATTTATCTCATTTTATTCTCATCCATGTGTATATTACAAGACTTTCAAGTAATAGGCTTTTTTTAAAGTAATTGTCATCACATTCCTCATTACTAGGTGAATCTAGCCATAATTAATTTTCAAGGTTCAATTCAAACATAAAAAGTCAAGATCAATCCTGATCAATAAGGTCTAGTTCAATTCATATTTACATGACCCTATATTTGATCAATTTCTACTCAAGACAATTGAAAGAAAATCAATCTAGAACCTTCAACCTTGCCACTAATGGTCTCAACCCACAATGATCACCTTATCAATTTAAATTTGGGTTCATAAAGGAATTCAAATGACACCTCATATTATCATCATATAATTCAAACATAATTGAATGATATCCACTACTATGGAATCACAATCAAGCCTTGTCCATAATGTAAACACAACCCTAGCCAGGTTGGGTATTTTGGATTCGCAATTAAGGGAAACTATGAGAGCTTCATGGATGGAAGAATCCATGGTTGAACAATATTCACTTACCTTTAACCAAAGCCATAATATAAGCTTCATATCTTGTTGAAATTCTTCCTACATTCTGCCTCTTTCTTCTTTTTTCTTCAATGGTGATCTTGAGAGAGATTTCGGGAGGGAAAGGTTTTGTTTTGGAGTATGAAGTCTAAAGGGCTACTTGATTGTTAAAAATACTTAAAATTCCTAAAAAAACTAAAAATACCCATCCCTAACTTAACTGTAACGTGGGGGGGAATTCCCAATTCACCCCTCACTTGGCCGAGACCACTGCAGGTAAATCGCAGGCTCAAACTATGACCCCATCCATGGACATGGATAGGTTGATGTGACAGTACTTCTGGTTGTGGTTTGTGATTAAGGCCCCTCATTTTTGTTCAAATATCCCCCAACCAAGTTTGGAGCCATGCCTCATTTTACATGGCGTCGATAGGTCTACTTGTCGTCATTTGCATCGTGGTTCAAGGCTGCCTTTGCAGCTTTTTACCAATGCTTGGGTCCTCCTCAAGGAACCCTAGGGTGGTCCTTGGGGAGTCTTTCCCAGACATTTTTACTCTAAACATGACCATCTACATAATAGGGTACCCTCCTATGATTTTAGACCTTAAATGACACACCAAAACACATGAAACATACTAAGGCATACTAGCACACACATAAGACTAGTTTTTGAACATTTTGGTCATCCTTTGGCATTTGACCTCAGACATCTTCAAACCACCCATTACTAGATGGGATACACCTTATAAATAATTTATGGACTCTGAAACATATATGAGGCTTTATTTTATCTTATATCATTTTAGGGTCATAACACATACTCTGGGCTACATCCTTTAATGATGTAGGTTCAGGTACTCAACATATAGATCATGCTTAGATCAATTATCGATCAGCATTCAACAACTTTAGTGGTGAGTCCTTATACTTCGAGGATAATAGACATGATTTTCATTTTTATTCTTTTATTTTTGTATTATTTTTTGTTAGAATTAGCTGGGTGGCATCTCGCAACAACTCCACTCAGTAAAAGGCTTTTCTAACATAGTAGTAGAGTCAACTTGACATGTCAAGTTATCTTTCAGTTGTTATTAAACTCTTAGCATGTGTGATATATTCAAACCTGATGAGTATTCCCTATTTTCAGTTGTCTATTATGTTTGCTTCCGCATAGTATATCTTTTTATTTAGTTATTCTCAGTATGCTTAATATATGTCATACTCATGGTTCTCTTGGGGTCACTTGTGATCCTAGTTTTCGTGTTACGTGAAAAGGGTAGCCTCAGGGAGTGACATAACAAAACAATAAAATCCACTTTTTGGTGCAATTTTTAAATTTCAAGAAGTGGAATAGCAGTAATTATGTTGAAGGAATGCAGCACTATTTCAATACCTTGATATCAACTCATCAAAATCTTGAGCCAGTTTTATTATCCTAATTTTGTTTAGTAATTTTTCTTGAAAATATATACTTGTGTACATATATATATATATATATATATATATATATATATATATATATATATATATATATATATATATATATATCCCCAAACACACACCTTTCTTAAAAGGAAGTATTAAGAAACACCCCTACCGTTTTTGCCAGCTATAAAGTCATGGTGCGAGACTTGCTTAAAACAAAGGAGGATTTCCTTATTGGTCTAGATCATTTCGGGGCAAGAGAATCCTTTTTGATGAAAAATATGAACTTCAAGAGACTTATTTGGGATTCTTGAAGAGTGGAACCACGCATTACCAGACATGAGATAGATCTTCAAAACAACATGGACGTTTTCATATAACCCAAATCATTTTTGACCCTGCACATCCAACTATTTTTCCTAAACTTGTCTTTTTCATGTGCAAGACCATAAAAAGTATTATCCCCTAAAGCTCAGCTATGCAAAGGCCTTTCGGAAATTGACCTTTCTTTCTCACCCCTCTTTTCCTCCTTTAATGAAGGACCCTCGCCTCGCTTTATATTCATTTGTAGGTCTAGACTTGATTTTTTCAATTTCGAGAATCAACTAACAAAAAAATCTGTAGCCCAATCGACAAAAGAAAAGGAAAAAAAAGTACATCCCTAACGGCCTCTTTTCCTGACGTGACCACTCGCTTTCTTAGAACTCATTCATAGGCACTTTCACACTATATAAACAAATAGTTGAAGCGTGCGATAGAAAGTGGAAAACCTTCGGTTTTCGTAGCAAAATTTTTCATGTGTGTGTGTTTTAGTTATTATTAAACTTTATCCAATTTAAATATGTTAAATAGAAATATAGTTTCGATATTATAAAAAACAGAAATCAAGGAAAACACTTGAAGAATTAAATAAATTCCAAAAAGGAGCACCTGATAGATTTTTAACAAATAATATATCTTTAATGGAAAAATATGGGGGGTGTTCTTCAAATCAACAAGTCACCAATAAAGTTGAGTTAGATGATAAAAACAACCAAGAAGAAAATCTAGGAGAAGTTGGTAAAAATGTGGCATAGCTTTCGATAATCATGAACTCCAAAATAATTTAAATTATTGTGTCCCTAAAAAATGTTACAAACTCTTTATTTTCTTTTTTTACGAAATAAACTAAATAACCAAATATTAGGGGGTCATCTCAAAAGTTTGGCTTTAGCACTCAATCTTATTGAGTTGGCGTGACTCTCATTTTTGTAGGAGATTTATTTTGGGATATTAATGTGGAAAAGGGGCTGAATATCTATTGATTTTATAGGAATGGATATGAAAAAATTTGACCACATTTAAAATTTATGCTCAATAATAAAATTTAAGTCTAAATAAAATTCTATCAATAATATATTAACTTATAGTAACTAAATTAAGTAAAAAATATTATATATGTTATTAAATCACTAATTATATTTTATCTGAAAAGAAAATACTCCGTTGGGAATCAAAGCTTCGCATGTTTCATAAATAAAATCATGTTTAACCAAAAAAAATTAAAGTTAATGATCTCTTGCCTATCCAATCAATGCCCTACTTAAGCTTTTCTTTGACATACTCAAAAAAAATATAAGCTAACTAGTGTTCTATCTCATGAATACATTTTCTTAGATTTGAAAAAACAAACAATTAATAAAATCAGTTGCGGAAAATCTTATGGGTCTGTTGACTATTGGATATAGGATGAAAAAAATTAGTATTCGGAGTGTATTGAAGGAAATCATTTGTGTATCCTTATTCAAACTTAATTTTGTTTTGATTTGAAATATTTTTGGTACATAATTCTTAATTGTGGAGAGTGGTATTGAAATTACAAATACAACTTATGGTTTATTATAGACATAGTGATGGCGATGATTTGAAAACGTTGATCAAATTCGGTGCTTGCCATAGATATTGTATCAATTTTCTATGAAGAAAAAAAATAACTTAAAATAGATAAAAGCAATTAACATAAAAAAAAGGAATAATCTTATGCTTGAAAAGGATGAGAAAAATGAAAGAGACAAAAAAAAGGTTGAAGAAAGTGACATGATATCAAACATCTTTAATGATGCAAATTTAGGGAACACAGTATATGAACCTGGTTCACATTTAACAATCATTGATGCAACTGCAACATGAATTACTACTAATCTATGGTTCTGGAGATTGGGGGAATAATAGAGCAATCGGGACAGTAAGAGTATGTTACACCTTTAGGGGGAACTTTGTTGTGTGAACATGGTCCTTGTTGTTCATTGGAAAGTATTAAAAATTCACAAGGGTTGGTTCTCTATGAAAGCTTGAGATTCGTTTGATCTTGGAGAATATGTTGATGCGACATTCTCATGAAGGTCTTGAATATGAAAAACTTGAGAAAAATCAGTCAAAGCATGGTCTTATCGAAAGATTATCATGATTTCCTTTAATAATTGGCTAGTAAACGAATAATATTATGCTTGAGTAATTATACAATGAAAATCTGCTAACTCAACCTCGTATTGTAACAGGTACACGCTCAAATCACATCTCAAACAATATTTAGAAAGTCTGCGAATGTTATCTCTTCTCTTTGCTAACACCATTAAGTAAATCATGAAGACAAAAAAAAAGGGGGGGGTTGATGAACATTCTAGCTTGCCGGCTAAGTTCTCTCAAGGTAGAGTCAATTCTAGGGCACAAACTGTTTTAAAGGGGATTATGAGATCATTGCATAAGCTCCTCTTTGAGATAGTACATAAGGTGATACTGCCTAGAGGTCACCAACGTCACATTGCCTCCATAAGAGACATGGGACTTATGAATGCTCTTGAGTGCAAAGAACGCATTGACTGGCCCACACTGATTTTTCTCAAATATCTTGCTAGAATTGTTGATCCTAAACTAGTTTCTCATTAATTAGCTTTTGAAAATCTGCTAACTAGAGTGTTTGATGCATTTGAAGTACCATTGGGAGAAGGCAGGATTTTAACTCGTGCAGATATGTTCACTCAAACCATTCTTGCTGATTGTGGCATTCCCATGGAGTCGGAGCAGGTTGCAAATGCTTCTCCACGTACATCTGGTCCTGTTGCTCAGTTACTCAGGGAACTCAAAGTAGCTGAAGAAAAATATGACACTCTTGAGTCAGAAAACCAAAAGTTACGTGCTGAACTTGACACTTTACATGCTGAAATTCACAGGTTGAAGGATCAGTTGGTGCAGCAGCAACTTGCTAACAATGCAAGAGTTGACAGAGTTCTGAATATGCTGGCTTCTGCTTCAACCAAGCCTGGTCAACCTTCACATTGAAAAAGCATCTTGTTTGAACCTGCTGCTGTTGGACTCTTTTTGATTTGTCAAAAGGGGGAAGAGTATTTGCATCACACAGATAGATTTGGCTTCATAAAAAAGGGGGGAATATGATAGAATCGATAATTCTACTACAAGAATATAAAAGTCGATGTTTTGATGATAGACAAGAAGTGCAAATAATCACTAGAAAATTGACGCAGCAGAGAAGCCAAAAACGAGTAAAATGGGTCAGCCATGTAGTCAAGGAAATAGAGTTATTTGTCAAAGCCAAAAATAATATATTAAAGGTATAAGTTGATACAAATAAGGAAACCTTAAATATATTTTTAAGGAAGGAAGTTGTATATAATAAGGATTGTACTTTAAAGTAATCCTTGTTCAACAACAATTTCCTTACCTTATCTAATAAGGATTCAAGACAAAAAGAACTCTATAAGAAGAGGAAGATGCAGATGAAGAATCCCACGACTTCACATAGAGAGAAAAGTGAGAATTGTTCTAGGTTTATTATTAAGTTGTAATAATTCCTAGATTTGTAACAAGAAGTGGGTTTGACTTCTTGGGAGTTGAGTCTTGAGAGAATTCTAACAAGAAGTGGGTTTGACTTCTTGGGAGTTGAGTCTTGAGAGAATTGTAAACAAGAAGTGGGTTTGACTTCTTGGGTGGTTAAAGTTAACAAGAGTTGAGAGCTTTTGTAAACAAGAAGCGAGTTTGACTTCTTGTTGAGTGGAGAGTTTTGGATTATAGTTAATCGAAAAGGGTAGAAGTTTAGAGTTAGATTCATTGATTAACTGAGCTTTTCAGGATAGCAAAGGAGGAGCCTGGTTTCTCTGTAATACTCAGGTATGTACCATCCTTTTTCAATGCATTAATTTCCTGAGTTTGGGTCAAACATAAGCACTAATTAACCTGGTCGATCATCCAAAATTCAACTTTCTTAAAGATCACCAAGAACCCTCTTTGACAATAAGCATCGTTCAATCTCAAACTACTCTAATGATGAAAATCTCAGTATTGAATTCACTCATGCTGTAATTTAGGGGGAACCTTGCTTTACCACCCACATCTGAACAAGGTTCACCAACTCCAAATTGATATTTCATCCATTCCAAGTGTATAACTTGTCTATCTCTCATGGGGAACAATTCCACAGAAATAAATTGTTGCTTGCTTTCATTTTTGATAAACACATCTCTTTGTGCACCAAAATGTGATGATTCTCTTACTGGTAGTTGGTACTCCTTCAAAGTTTTCATCAAGAAAAAGGCTATAAAAAAATCATGGAGGAATGAAAATGTAACGGAGTAAAGTTAAAAAAAAAAGTGATGATGTATCTCATGTTTCTCTTGATGAAATTTCACATTCTAAGAAAACTGATCAGAATAAAGAAGCTAGTGCACAATGGGCATACTGAAAAAAATTATCAATGGCAGTAAACATCTCTTTCTTCCTCACTTTAGTAATCTTTCTCCCAATCCTTATCCTCAAATTTTAGACTCTTTTGACTCTTTGATGTGCTTATGTCTGTCTCATACTCATGACATTATATGTTTTTTATTAAGGGCATAAACTGGTACATAATTGTTTATTTCGTTTCTCATTGAAGATCTTAATTGTGTATGAGTTTAAGATGACTAATATCCTCAGATTAACTAACCATTTCGTTAGCAGAAGTGTACTTGAAAGTGTTGCCCAAGTGGCTATGAGTTAAAAATGATATTGCACTCATTGAATGTTATTCGAGTTCTTTGGTTATTGGTTTTCAATGATACCAAAAGGGGGAAATTATATAATGTGGATAGACATATGCATAGTTTTTCATCATCAAAAAAGGGGAAATTATTAGGGAATGAGAAAACATGAAGTTTGTAGTTTTGATGGATGACAAAGAATTGAAGTTTTGATCACTAACAAAGATTCTTGATGTGTAACAAATCATTGGTTATCATCATCAAAAAGGGGGAAAATGTTGGGAAGTAGAAGAACAAATAAAGTAGTTTTGATGATTGATAAAGTGAAGGCATGGTGTCGTATGTGTACAATTATAAGAGATTGCGGCGAAGAAGAAAAAGTATTGGGGCAAAGAAGAAAAAGTGCAGAATTGTAAAGAAGAAAACAAATATGGAAATAAATAAAGAAGGAAAGAAATAAAAAAAAGTAGCAATTCAAGTCAAAGAAGTAAAGAAATAAAAAAGTAGCAATCCAAGCCAAAGAAGGAAAGAAATAAAAAAAAAGTAGCAATTCAAGTCAAAGAAGGAAAGAAATAAAAAAAGTAGCAATCCAAGCCAAAGGAGGAAAGAAATAAAGAAATTACAATTCAAGTCAAATATGGAAAGAAGTAAATATAGACAAGTTCAAGAAGGAAAAGGATTTGTAATTCCTTTCCTTGTAGAAGTTGAAAGCAAATCAAATCTATAAAAGGATCAAGAAGTTGAAGGAAAAAAAAAGCGTCCTTGCAATCACAAAAATCGAGAGAATTTTTCCAACAAATCCAGAACGATAGGTATTGCATATTCACGAAATATATAATCTTGAGAGCAGTATTTTCTGGAGAAAAAACGCAGGCCTTTGTTACAGAAACGCAAGGACCAGGTTCACCTTCATCACAGCAAAATAAGGACCAGGTTCACGAAACCTGTTCTACTCAGAACTATTGGATATTGAAGTTTGATCAATTAAAGTCTAGGGTTATTAGTCTTTGTTGATTTGTTCTAGGTTAATTATTAAGTTGTAATAATTCCTAGATTTGTAACAAGAAGTGGGTTTGACTTCTTGGGAGTTGAGTCTTGAGAGAATTCTAACAAGAAGTGGGTTTGACTTCTTGGGAGTTGAGTCTTGAGAGAATTGTAAACAAGAAGTGAGTTTGACTTCTTGGGTGGTTAGAGTTAACAAGAGTTGAGAGCTTTTGTAAACAAGAAGCGAGTTTGACTTCTTGTTGAGTGGAGAGTTTTCGATTATAGTTAATCGAAAAGGGTAGAAGTTTAGAGTTAGATTCATTGATTAACTGAGTTGTAAATCTTGAATTAATAGAAAACTTCGGTGTGGTTTTTCCCTTCCTTGAGTTAGGAAGGTTTCCACAATAAATTTTTGTTTTATTGTGTTACGACAAAATTACAAGAACCTGGTTCTTGTTCTAGGGGTAAGGTTTCTTAAATATCGTTGGTTAACTATTATTGTTTAAAAAAAAAAAGTTATATTCCCGTGTCTAATCTCCCCCTCATTTGTTCATAGTTCATACCCTAAATAATAAGTTCTAGTTTAGAAAATAGGTTACTTTATCTCGATTTTTCATTATTTTCTTCTTGGATAGCTCCGTTTTCTCGCCCACTCGTATTCTACTACCTCTTTTTATTTTTCTGGGCCGTTACTTTCTTTGTGTTTCTATATTTATTTATTTTACTTCATTATTTTCTTGTTTCCAAATTTTTATTGTTGGTCAAAGATTGTGCTCTATTATTTGATAATCAATTTTTTTTTAAACTTTTTCGTATTTTAATACTTATCACCTGTTTAAAGTCTAACTTCTTTCATCTTTCCTAATCTTTTATAGCAATTATCTTCCTCTAATTAATTGAGAAATTATTTAATCAAAATTAAAATGACAGGTACTAAATGATTAAAGAGACTTGAATTAAATAAGTCGTGGTTAATAATGAGTAACTGGAAAAAAAATGAGTAACATATATTCACAAGAAATATTCGAAGTACTGACTTTTTTTTTATTTGTTTTTGTTTAAATAACAAAAACAAATCCAAAAAAATTGTGAAAAGTAAAAATTTGAGAAAAATAGAAAAATGTGGTTATTGGTTATAGAGTTGTAATATCACTTTGTCCTTGCCCAGCTTTATATAAATATTAATATATATCGATATAAATTTTAAATTCAAGCAACCATATATTTAGATAAATAAAAAATTGTGATGTTAATACAATTCACGTTTTTTTTATTTGCCAAACTATTGATATTAACTTATATTCAATTAATTACTCATGTAAAATACAAAATACAAATTCATGTCATACTCAAATGAGATTATTCGAATTTCTAAATAGCTAGTTCAACATAATTCACTCTTTTTAATTGGAACTAAATTTTGTAACTGTAAAAATGCCAAAACTAATATTTAAATATTATTATCTACCAGCATAATCAAAAAGATATCTTTGAGATACTCATAATAAGTAGTTTGATAAGCAGTCCATTTGAAATTTGAATAGCTAGTATAGCCGGTTGATACTTTTTTCTTTTCACTTTCTGGATGAAACAAACTCAGAAAAAGAATTATTTAACAATCAAAGAAAAGATATGTAGCTTAGAAATCACAACAACAAACGTCCATGCATAAGGAAATTTTGAGAAGAGATCACAGGATCACCTAAAACACGGGGCGGAGCTACATTGCATTAAGGGGTTATCTGAAACCCTTCGGCAAAAAATTATATTATTTATATATGGTTAAAATAAGTTTATATATATCGGAAAAGGGCCTAAAATACCCTCAAAGTATTGAAAATGGTACAAAATTACCCTCCATCCACCTATTGGCTCCAAAATACCCTTCCCACCCACCTATTGGGTCCAAAATACCCTTGTCATCCACCTTTTGTTTCAAAATTGAACACTTATTTAACGATTTTATATTTAAACTATTTAAATATTTTTAAAATACGTGACGTTCAACTATATGTTATAATTTAACTTATTAGTATAATTTATAAATCAATCCACTATACACCCCATTAATAATTAAGTTCCTCTAAATTAATGAACCCGTCGCATTATTAATGCAAGCTACTGCCAATTGAGTGTTTTTAAAAATTATAGAAGTAAATTATCATACATTCAAGTGGCTAAATAAAAATCACCAATAAACTTACAAGTCTAACTATGTTCATCTTAATTATTCTTACGTCTCAATTATGTGATGTTACTTCATAGGTAACTTTTTTTCAAAATAATATATTAAAGTTTTAAAACAAATCATAAATATTTATAAAATTATATTTAAAAAAGTGCATGAATCAATTCGGGATGTATTACTTCTTTACCTTTAATCATAAATTTTTAATTCTATTTTGAAAGGAAGTGTCCTCCTAAATAAGCGGCTCAACCTAAATTTAATTGGGGCTTCGATTCGTACTCTAATAATTTTAAATGTCATTTTTCAGAAATCTATAATTTCATCGTGTTTTAGTAGTGTTTATGACGATTTTGATATTATAATTGAATTATTAATTGGGTGAGGTTTAGTTAGTAATAAGTGGGTAGTGGGTTGGTTTATAAATTATATTAATAAATTATAATTATAATCAATAATTGAACGCCAGGTATTTTAAAAAATATTTAAAGAGTTTAATTTTAAAACAATTAAAAAAGTGGTCAATTTTGAACACAAAGGTGGATGACAAGGGTATTTTGGAGCCAATAGGTGGATGAAAAGGGCATTTTGGAGCAAATAAGTGGATGAAGGGTAATTTGTACCATTTTTAATATTTTAACGGTATTTTAGGCCCTTGTCTATATATATATTTAATAGATGTCAAACCTCTTTGATTATCTATTTCTACATATTATGAACCCCATATTAAAAATTTTGACATCGCCTCTGCCTAGAATCATGTATAACAACTAATAAGTAAATAATATTACTTTGATTCATATAAGAGGATTTGTTAGTATAATTATCCAATAAAAATAATAATTAGAATTACCTGAGGAAATGTATATCAAGAGTTTTGCACCTATCACATGAAGCTGTTGCAGCTTTTTCCTAAATTTATACTATCATTTTAGTATATATCAAGACTTTGAAGAGCTGTGCTATAGTTAATATCTATTACTTCTTCCGTTCGGATTGTTTATTATGTTACGCTTTTCAAAAGTTATTTGACTAATTTTTAAAGCTAAATATAAATTATATTAATTCGATATTTTATTTGAAAAATTAGATATTCTAAAACTATATCAAAAGTACTATAAATTATAACTTTTTGCATATAAATATGATGAAAAATACATGTTAAAATATTAGTTAAAATTTTTGTAATTCGAGTTTAAAAATAAAAACTATGACAAATAATACCGAATAGAGGGAGTAATATAAATAGTAATTATTGGGAAGGAGGAGGGGATTGAAATGAGTCATGTGGGTAAAAAACCGTGCAATGCTAATGCATACTAATGCAACATTAATTTATATTAATAAATGTTAATCATGGGAAAGGAGAAAGAGATAACTTTTTCTGCCAGAAATATCCGGGTAACGCTAATTCAAACCAGTATACGTATCCGCGGTTTACGCGGAAAAATTTATAATTATTTTTATGCCATAAAATATCAAATCGTTCAAATATTTTTAAATATTTATCCTTTATTACTTTTATGATGTATTAATAAACTAATTTTATCTCCATGATAACCATTAATCAATTCTTAGTTTCCACATAAAATATTAAATATCATAAGGTTAAATGACACGTTAATTCATTTTACAAATGTTTTTTGGAATTCATAAAAGTTCAAATATATTTGAAAGTCTTAAATTTGTGTAATATTATAATTAGTAATAATTTAAAATACAGTGGATATAAAATAATTTAATAATAATAAAAACCTGTACACGAAATTCAACACATAATTTAATTTATACAAATTTCTTATTAATCATTAAATTAGTTAAATATAAATAGTGAATTAAACTCTTTAAATTGTTAAATTAGATTTGTATTTTTTCATAGAATAAAATAATAGTTTATACCTTTATAAATGATTAGATGTCGGGGAACTTACCAACTTTTTAGTATTCTAATATAATAAATAATGGGTATATTACTTTTATGATTATTAAAGGTTTATCATTATTCTTAAGTATTCATACTAATTATTTTAATTCTATGTTTAATTTCTAGTTATAAATTTTCTTTTTATTATTAGTTTTTATTAATCATAGAAAAATAATACATACTAAAATTTTATTAATGTAGTGTGACGATATGTTCCCGTTATTATATAAATGCCAACAGGGGAAATTGAGATTGAAAATTTATTTCGTAGTATTTAGATTTTCCTAACTTAGTCCAGCTTTGGAAGAAATATGAGTCTTTAAGTTGTAGGGAAATATTGTAATAATTGGGTGAGTTAATTATGATTTTGATTACATAAATAGTTACATAATTCGTTAAGAAATTTGTACGATCTTACGAAATTGAATTCAGACTAGTAGAACTCCCAGAATCGATCTTAGCATGAAGGAGATTTTCTGAGTTTCGTTGGTTAGAGGTGTATTGTGAAATGGGGGTCTTGAAATTTTATTAAAATAACTCATTGTTTCGTGCAAGCCGCTTTGGCGCTGGATTTTTTCGCTCAGGCGGTGTCGCTGAAGAGAGGTGAGGGCTGCTATGGTGGGCCGTACGCGACTTATGGACGTGAATAAACCCCTAAACTGTTAGGATCGAATTCACGCACACACACTAGATGAATGAAGAACACAAGAACTTTCAAGAGAAAGAGATGAGAAATCTAGAGAGAGAGAGAGAGAGAAAACCCAATATTTCGTGGTAACACCCCGTGAGTAAACTTCCACGGCGGTGAGGTATATTTATAATAATAAATCAGAATATTTTTGGTTACAGAGAATAAATAGGAAAACCTAAAATAGAGAATAAATAGGAAAACCTAAAATAGAGAATAAATAGGAAAACCTAAAATTAATCAGGCTCCACTACCTAACAATTCTCCCACTTGGAGACTGACTCAGTCATCCAAAAAATACATTCTAAAAAAAATCTCTTCATCATCAACATCATTACTGCACCGCAACATCTGTAGCAACAACTACAGAAGACCAACCGAGGTTTTACATAACCTCAGTTTCCCAACATCAACACATTTCGTCAACATGTCTGTCGGGTTCTTTGCACCCTCTATCTTCTCCAAGCACATATCACCATCCTCCACTGCCCTGCGAGTGAAATGGTATCGCCTTCTGATGTGCTTTGTCTTCGAATGATAGACTGGATTTTCCACCAACTATATGACACTCTGGCTATCTGAGTAAAGAATCTTCTCGCTCTGCTTCTTGCCCAATTCCTCAAGATAATCTGCCAGCCATATCATCTCTTTCCCTGCTTCACCTATTGCCACATACTCAGCTTCAGTAGATGAAAGAGAAACACACTTATGAAGTCTGGACATCCAACTCACTGCTGTTCCACCTATGGTGTAAATGTACCCGGATGTACTCTTGCTCGAGTCAACATCCCCACCAAGATCAGCATCCGAAAAACCCTGTAGAGTCACCTTGCCTTTGCCAAAACAAAGTGAATTACTGGATGTACCTCTCAGATATCTTAGAAGCCACTTCACAGCTTCCCAATGCTCTTTCCCAGGGTTCGTCATGTACCTGCTAACAACTCCCACTGCATGTGCTATATCAGGTCTAGTGCAGACAATAGCATACATCAAACTACCAACTGCTGAAGCATACGGAACAAGTGCCATGTGATCACGCTCCTCGGCAGTCTTGGGTGACTGCTCCTTTGACAATTTAAAGTGATTTGCCAATGGAGTAGTGTTGGGTTTAGCATCATTAACCCTGAATCTGCTCAGCACCTTCTCAATGTACAACTCCTGAGATAGATTTAAAGTGCCAGCAGATCTATCCCAAAAAATCTTCATCCCCAAAATCTGCTTTGCTGGACCCAAATCTTTCATCTCAAACGCTGCAGACAACCTTGTCTTCTGATTGGTAATCTCCCTCATACTAGATGCTGCAATCAACATATCATCCACATACAAGAGTAGAAAGACATATGAATCAGTGTATTTCTCGAAGTAACAACAAGGATCATTTTCAGCTTTGTAGAATCCACTCTTGGTTATGAAGGAGTCAAACTTCTTGTACCACTGCCTTGGTGCTTGCTTTAGTCCATACAAGCTCCTGGTGAGCTTGCACACCATGTGTTCCTTGCCTGGAACCACAAATCCTTTCGGTTGCTGCATATAGATCTCTTTGTCCAGATCTCCATGTAAAAACGCTGTTTTTACATCCATTTGCTCTAGATGCAAATTTTTCGATGCAACAATACTCAACAGAATTCAAATAGATGTTAACTTCACAACAGAGAGAATATTTCATCATAATCAATACCTTTACTTTGTGAATATCCTTTAACCACTAAACGAGCCTTGAACTTTTTTTGCCATCTGGTTCAGTCTTTATTCTCAACACCCACTTGTTCAGCAAAGCTCTCTTCCCTGCAGGTAACTCAGTCAACACCCATTTGTCATTCTTCTCAAGTGACCTCATCTCATCATCCATGGCTTGCTCCCACTTGATCGAATCCTCCACCTGTAGGGCCTCATCAAAAGACTCTGGTTCCCCCCCATCAGTCAGCAATAGATAGTGTAATTAAGGTGAATATCTATCTGGTGCCCTGATGGATTTCGATGCTCTCCTTAACACCTGCTCAGGTGTAACTTGCTCGACTTCAGATTCTTCAGTAGGAGTTGGTTGAGTATCTGCTTTGACATCTCTGGGGTTACTCTTCTCCAAATCAACTTCAACTCCCACTTGCTTTGTAATCTCTAGAACCTTCTGCTCTCTGTCCTTGTACAAGACAGACTCATCAAATGTCACATCACAATGTCTCAGGATCTTTCTGTTCTTGTCATCCCAAAACCTGTAACCAAACAAATCAGAACCATATCCTATGAAGTAACACTTCACAGCCTTGGCATCAAGCTTGTCTCTCTTTTCTGGATAAACATGAACATAAGCAGTGCAATCAAAAGTCCTCAAGTGTGAGTACGTGAGTTCTTTTCCTGTCCACACCTCCTCTGGAATCTTGAACCCAAAAGGAACTGATGGTCCCCTGTTGATCAAGTATGCAGCTGTGCTCACAGCATCCGCCCAAAGTGTTTTGAGCAGCCCACAGTGTATCCTCATACTCCTTGCACGCTCATTCAATGTTCTGTTCATCCTCTCAGCAATTCCATTCTGCCTTGCCTTACCAGGAACTGTTTTCATCAATCTGATTCCCTCAGCTGCACAGAATGCCTTGAACTATGATTTGTCATACTCTCCTCCTTTGTCAGACCTTAGACATTTGACTTTCAAACCGGTCTGATTCTCAACTTCAGCTTTCCACTTCTTGAAAGTTTTAATCACATCTGACTTATGCTTCAAGAAGTAAACCCATACCTTCCTGCTGAAATCATCAATGAAGGTAACATAGAATCTGGATCCTCCAAGTGATGATACAGGAGATGGTCCCCAAACATCTGTCTGGACCATTTCCACCCGCACTTTCTTTGGCTCTCTAGGAGTCTTTGTGAAGCTTACTCTTTTTTGTTTGCCCATAACACAGCTCTCGCAAAAACCCATATCAACAGACTTCAGACCCTCTAATGCTCCTTTTGCAACCAGCATCTTCATTCCTTAAGTACTCATCTGTCCAAGTCTGTTATGCCACAGACATGAACCGGAAGCACCTTCTGCAACAACGGCCATATTTATAGACCCTGCAGTTGTGTACAAGGTTCCAGATTTGGTGCCACGAGCTACAACCATAGCACCTTTCACGATCTTCTACGAACCTTTCCCAAACTCTGCTGCATATCCCGTGCTATCCAACTGACCAGCAGAGATCAGATTTTTCTTGATCCCAGGAATATATCTGACATCCTCCAATGTCCACTGGTTTCCCGAGGTGGTCTTTATGCAAACATCCCCCTTTCCTTGAATCTCTAAGGCTTTATTGTCAGCAAGATATACTCTTCCAAATTTCTAGATTTGATGTTTTGGAACAACTCCTTGCTTGGAGACGAATGGAGAGATGCACCAGAATCTAAAATCCATGATTCAACCGGGATGTTCACACTAAGGATTAGAGCATCCCCAATGTCCTCTGCTGAATTTACAGAATCATTGTCATCTCCAAATTTCTGATTCTGTTTTTTCTTTGGCTTTGTACAGTTCGTCTGAAAGTGCCACTTTTCTCCACAGTTCCAACAGGTCACGTTTGATATATTCAGTGATTTTCCTTGATTCTTTGATTTTGATCGACCATGTTGATTTTGGCCTTTCATCTTAATTCTCCCCCTTCGATCAACGCTGAGAGCACTACCCGATGAATCTCCCACTTCTCGTTTGCGAATACTTTCGCTAAGAACAACATCACGAATTTCATCAAACTTCAGTTTCTCAGATCCACGGGAACTGCTAATCGTAGCAACAACAGTATCCCAAGACTCGGGCAGAGATGACATCAAAATCAATGCCTTAATTTCATCTATGAAATTAATATCCACAGAATTGAGTTGACTCACAATCATATTGAACTCGTTTATATGATCAGAAACGGATCCAGTTTTACACATCTGTAAATTGAACAATCTACGCATCAAATATACCTTGTTCATAGCAGATGGTTTTTCATACATGTTTGACAGTGCCTTCAACAGACCGGACGTAGTCTTCTCCTTCACGATGTTGAACGCCACGTGTCTTGACAAAGTCAATCGGATCAACCCTAGAGCCTGGAGATCCTTGAGTTTCCACTTCTCCTCCGTCATGGATTTCGGCTTCACCCCGGTCAACGGTTCATGAAGATCTTTCTGGTACAGATAATCTTCGATCTGCATCTTCCAGAAACAGAAATCAGATCCATCAAACTTCTCAATTCCAAGCTTCGAGCTATCCATCTTCTGTGATCGTGTTGAATCTACTTAGCTCTGATACCAGTTGTTAGGATCGAATTCACGCACACACACTAGATGAATGAAGAACACAAGAACTTTCAAGAGAAAGAGATGAGAAATCTAGAGAGAGAGAGAAAACCCAATATTTCGTGGTAACACCCCGTGAGTAAACATTCACGGCGGTGAGTTATATTTATATTAATAAATCAGAGTATTTTTGGTTGCAGAGAATAAATAGGAAAACCTAAAATAGAGAATAAATAGGAAAACCTAAAATAGAGAATAAATAGGAAAACCTAAAATTAATCAGGCTCCACTACCTAACGTAAACGACCTGTTCTGCACTTCTTTTACATTTAGAGCTAAGGAATGGAACCTAGGCTACTCTAACAATTTTCCACCATTCTTGAGGCTAAATGTAATTTTTCACTCCCCGAATTCATATTTGATATGTAGAACGTAATAGAATGGGTAATTATTGAGGGAGGGATTTTAATCTAGATTCTATGCTGGAAACAACCCAAATTATTGAAAATAATGGGTTTGATTTAAGGTTCATAGGATTGTTAGTGATTTGGGTAATTAGTGCTTGTTTATCAATTCATGTATTGTATTGATTGTTTGTAGACTAAGAACAAGCGGAACGAATCCGGAAAGGGAAGGATCAAATTTTCTAGGTCTAAAGCTTGTTTCAAGTAGGTGATGGTTGTGATTCTATGATTTGGTGATATATGTTTGTTCTTGCTACATTATGATACTTGCATGTATATGAACGTTGCATTATTGATCACACTTGATCTAAATGAGATAGAGGAATGATAAACGCCATGAATCATGACTTAAATATATGATCTTGAGAATAGAATTGTGATTGTGATTAGTGGTGTGTTGAATGGATCGGCTGACACGTTCCAGTATAACTAACTTGGATCAATTACCACATTTCGGCATAACCATATGATTGGTTGCCACGTTCTGACATAATAATTGGATCGGGTACAACATTTCGATATGCTAACTGTTTGGGTTTGGGTTCCATGAGAGGACTAATGACTTGTCATAATTATGTATCTTGAGAAATGTAAAGTTGTTCGTTATTCATAAATGGTGATAATATTGTATATGTTCATTATATGCGTGTGATTATGTTGTTATGATAACTTGCTTATGTTGCACTTAGTGATAGCCGTGTGATCCTATTAGTACACTGTGGTTATTTACTGATACTGCACTTGCTCTTTCTTTGTGTAATACATGCATCTTCAAGCAGCTATTGACATACCTCGTTTAGAAGACAGTGATCAATCGAATTCAAGGGTGAGCCAACTCTTCCAGGCTTCCATGAGTTCTCATTTAATCTATGTCCACATTTCAGACTTTGGCTTGTTGTAGTTAGTATTTATTCATAATTTGGGGTTGAATTCATTCTTGTTTAGACTTGTTGAACATTAGATGTTTTGGTACATTAACTTTCATGTTATAGATTGTGACTTCCGCAATGTTAGTTTTATTGTTAGAATTTGTTGGAGTTTATGGGAACTCCCTATTTCTTTCGTTAGTTTATCTTTAGATTTTTGGTTTGGGTTGTAGTAGTGGTTCTCCCACCATAGAGTTAGTCTGGGTGCCAATCAGGATGGTCTGGGTCATGATAAAGTTTATATCAGAACAAAATTTTGTTGATCTCGATGTACCAAAATGAGTCTAGTAGAGTCTCGCGGAATGGTACGGGGACGCCTTTACTTTTCTTGAGAGTCTATAGGACTTTAGGAAATCTCTTTGCTTCTCTTGTCTCCATTCGTGCTATAAATTGATTTCGATTGGTATTTGTCGATTCAAATTGGTCTCTAATCTCTTACACTCATCTGTCCGATGACGGTTAACACTAGATACAATGGTGTCATGCCCATATCTCTTGTCTAGAGCCTTTTTGTAGTAATATTAATATGTTCTTTTCACTGTTTTACAGGAAAGTTGTCCAAAACTAAAATGTAGAAGGTTGTGAAGAATTAGTGCAGAAGTGACCCACGAAGGCCATCGACGGTCCGTCGTCCCATCGACGGACCGTAGGTGGTGACCGTCGATTGGATGTTCAGGCATCTGAAAGCAACTCGGAGAATTCTGAATAAGTCTCGGACTACGAAAGGATCGATGGTCCTTCGTTTGATAGACGTACCGCCCTTGCAAAACGTCGATTTGATAAGAGAATGTACCAATACCCGATGTTGAAGAAAAGCTAAGTATGAAACGACGAGAAGCATCGACGGACCATAGGTGAATCGACGAACTGTGTTGTTGGTCCGTCTATTGGATCAGAGTAGATGCAAAGTGAAGGCTAAGAAAAGATGCTAAGTATGGACAGACAAAGGCAGTCGACGGTCTTTCGTTTGATCGACGGACTGTCTGTGGGGGTTGTCGATTGAAAACACATTTTGGACAAACTTTCCTTATTTGAACTCTGTTTTCTTATAAATAAGGTGTAAAACCTCATTTTTGGGATTGAATTCTATTACTTATTTGTAACGACCTGTTTACTCGTTTCGAGCGGTAGAACCATTTGTAATAAAAATTGACTGGGCCGACGGATCACGCGACGGACCGTCATGGTCTCGACGCACCGTGATGGACTCCGTCTTCCCACACTTGTGTAATTCTTCTGCTGCTCTTCTTATTACCCTCGACAACAGGTAGGACGAACCTTCATACGCCCGACGGACCGTCGAGCGTCTTCGTGCCAAAACACTTAAACTCTGAAATCTGGGTACGGGGATCAACTCTCTAAACTTCGCGACGGAATTGCGGGACGGACCGTTGTAGATACGATGGACCGTCACAAACCTCTTTACTGAAATTGAGTCTCTGAACTTTGTGATGGACCTGTAGGACGGACCGTCGCAGGTACGACGGGCCGTCACGAGTTGCGTAACCTCGACTGGGTCGGATTTCTTCTAAAAGTTTAAGGGGTGTTTTGGACTATTCATGACAAACTGTATGAAATTAGTGGGGTAAGTTTAATAATTTAATTACTTGGGGGTTAAAGGAGATAACCTTGAAATAAATAGTGGGTCACTTTTATCATCTTTTATACTTAATTATATGATAATTAGGGTAAAAAGAAAAAGAGTCAAAAGAAGAAAAATAAAAAGAACAGAGAGAGGGAGAATGAGCGAGGAAAGAGAGAGGACGAAGAAGAAAGCAAGGACATTGGGAGGTAGCTTGCTTGATCACGATTCTTCGGTGGAGGTAGGTTATGGTTTATGCTATTTCATAGTAAACTCTAAATAGCGATTGATATGTGTTGGGTGGTAGCGTAAAGTCTTCTATATGCTTAATTGTGTGGTTGCATGATGTGATTATGTAATTGTGATGGATTTAGAATGATGATGCTGTTGAAATCTTAAACCTTAAATCCTCTCTATTAATGATGATGCCTTGACATAAAAGAAGGCTTGATGAACTAAAAATAATGAGAATTAGGGGATCGGAGAGTCACGTTCCGACACGTAGCATTAGGGGATAGAAGTGTCACGTTCCGACACGTAGTATTAGGGGATCGGGTGTCACATTCCGACACGTAGTATTAGGGGATTGGGTGTCACATACCGACACGTAGTATTAGGGGATCAGGTGTCACGTTTCGACACGTAGTATTAGGGGATCGGAGTGTCACGTTCTGACACGTAGTAGTAGGGGATCGGAGTGTCACTTTCTGACACAAGAAGAATAAAGAGAACGAATCTTGAATTATGTTAATATACTCATATTTAAGAAACCTATTTCCCAAATGAGTATGGTGTGGAGGCTTGAGTCCTCATAGGTGTGCTTGGTGTTGTGGCCAATGGTTCTTGTACTTGTTGTTGTCACCTGTGGAGTATTGTAGTTGATTTTATATTATTATTCGATATATATTGCTTTCTATTTTGAGTTGGCCGTTGATACCTACTCAGTACGTGTTCCTTGTACTGACCCCTACTTGTATTTTTCTCTTTGTTATTTGTGGAGTGCAGCAAACGTGCCATCGACTTCGACTCATCCGCAACTCTAGCCAGTCTCCAGCATATCAGATTTCAGGGTGAGCTATTGTTCCTAGCTCGGACTGGATTCTCTCCTTCACGTCTTGATGTCTTGATGTTCGGACATGGACCATTTCTTTTACTTATTTTAGCTTCTTAAATACTCTTAGATTAAAAATTTGAGGATAGATGTTCTTGGTGTGATGACTTCCAGATTTTGGGGATAATAGTTGATAAACTTTACAAGCTTGTTATTTGGTTATATTAATAAGATTTTGAGTCTTCCGCATTATAGTTTGTTCAATATGGTTGAAATATTTGTAAATGTTGGGGTTTAGAATTGTTGGTTCGCTCACATAGTAGGATAAGTGTGGGTGCCACTCGCGACTCGTTTTGGGTCGTGATAAACTTGATATCAGAGCATTAGGTTCGTTGGTCTCATCAAACTAGAACGAGTCTAGTAGAGTCTTGAGGAACGGTAGGGGGATGCCTTTACTTTTCTTTGAGAGGCTATAGGACTTTAGGAAAATTCCATTCTTTCTTTCTTTCGTGCTATTACTTGGATCCAATTAGTATCTAGGTGATACAAATTTGTATCTGACATACTCACTCTATTTCACAGATGGTTAGAACTAGAGCAACAACTGTGCCAACACCTACACCGGCAAGACAGGATGCGTCTAAGCCAGCCACTGGGGCTGTAGGTCGAAGAGGAGCAGTGGCAAGAGGCCGTGGTAGAGGTCGCGGGAGGACGTCCTCTAGAGGTAGAGGACAAACACCTGGTCCAGCTAGTACTAGGGCGGTGACTCCTCAAAGAAAGGGTAAAATGAGCAAGTGCAAGATGAGGAATTACCACCCCAACCTACCCCAGAGATGATTAACCAGGTTCTTGCTTATCTTAGTGGGTTATCTGATCAGGGCAAGACATCTCTAGTGTTTTCTGCACCAGCACCTCAGGTTCCGAGAGTACAACATGCAGCTGTTGTGGCTCCCCCATGGATGCCTCATTAGAAGTAGGCACGTTTCCTCGATTGACCACAGGGCCTATAATCACGAGTGATCAGCATGAAATTTTCACTAAATTCTTGAAGTTGAAACCTCCAGTCTTCAAGGGTGCTGAATCTGAGGATGCCTATGATTTCCTGGTTGATTGTCATGAGCTGCTACATAAGATGGGCATAGTAGAACAATTTTGCGTTGAGTTTGTGACCTATCAGTTTCAGGGGAACGCCAAAATGTGGTGGCGCTCATATGTTGAGTGTCAACCAGCACAGGCACTACCTATGACTTGGGCATCATTCTCTAGCTTATTTATGGAGAAGTATATACCCCGGACTTTGAGGGATAGGCGGACAGATGAGTTCCTGAGCCTGGAGCAAGGCACGACGTCGGTTACTGCTTATGACGCTAAGTTTAGTGCACTATCCAGGTATGCCACCTAGCTTTGCTTCAGTCCACAAGAGCGGATTCGCCATTTTGTGAAAGGGTTGAGGTCAGATTTGCAGATCCCAGCCTTACAGGTAGTTGCTGCAGCAAAATCCTTTCAGGAAGTGGTTGATTTTGTGATAGAGGTGGAGGGAGTGAATCCAGACGACTTCACCTTGGCGTCGACATCTAAGAAATTCCGTAAGGGAGGTGAGTTTAGTGGTTCTTACTCCAGAGGGCAGAGTTCAGGAGGTTAACCAGCCCGACGTATTCAGTCTTCAGTGCAAGCTGTAGCTAGGGGTCCATCACAGACCAGCCAACATTCCTCTGAGTTTGGAGGTTATCCCCAGACTTCGTCATTCTCACAGAGACTTATGCTTGACCCTAGATAGTGTTATGGATGTGGGGAGACTGGACATATTTGGAGATATTGTCCAAAACAGAGTTACAGACCCCCAATAGTCAGAGGTAGAGGTGGTCATGGAAGAGGCCGCCATTCTGGAGGACGTGGTGGCCAAGGTAATGGAGGTCACCAAATCAACCGGGGTTGCGGGCAAACTGGAGTTACTGCAGCGCAACATGGTAGGGGCAACGGGCAGACAGGTGATAGGGCCCATTGTTATGCTTTCCCTGGGAGGTCTGAAGGGGAGACATCTGATGATGTTATCACATGTAATCTTTTGGTTTGTGATTGCATGGATTCTGTATTATTTGATCCTGGATCCAAGTTTTCATTTGTATCTTCCTCATTTGCTACTGGTCTTGATTTACATTGTGATTTGCTTGACGTGCCCATTCGAGTCTCTACTCCTGTGGGTGAGTATGTGATAGTTGAGAAGGTGTATAGGTCTTGTCTTGTGACTTTTGTGGGGAACAATACTCATGTAGACTTGATTATTCTAGAGATGGTTGATTTCGATGTAATTCTAGTATGACTTGGCTTTCTCCAAATTTTGCAATCTTAGATTGTAATGTTAAAACTGTGACATTGGCCAAGCCTGGGACAGATCCGCTAGTGTGGGAGGGAGAATATATTTCCACTCCAGTTCATATCATCTCTTTTCTTCGTGCTAAGAGAATGGTTAGTAAGGGTTTTTTAGCTTTCTTGGCACACCTCAGGGATGATACTTTCCAAGTACCTTCGATTGAGTCTGTCTCGATAGTCCGTGAGTTTCTAGATGTATTTCCTGCACACCTTCTTGGTATGCCATCGGATAGGGATATTGATTTTTGTATTGATCTGGAGCTGGGTACTCGCCCCATTTCCATACCCCTTATAGAATGGCTCTAGCAGAGTTAAGGGAGTTAAAGGCCTAACTTCAGGAGTTGTTAGATAAAGGCTTTATTAGACCAAGTGCATCCCCTTGGGGTGCTCCTGTTTTATTTGTGAAGACGAAGGATGGAAGTTTTCGGATGTGCATAGACTACATGCAACTGAATAAGGTAACTATTAAGAACAAGTATCCTATTCCTCGCATTGATGATTTGTTCGATCAGTTACAAGGTGCTTGTACCTTCTCAAAAATTGATTTGAGATCTGGTTATCATCAATTGAAAATACGGGCAGCAGATGTGCCAAAGACTGCTTTTCAAACCAGGTATGGGCATTATGAATTCTTAGTAATGTCTTTTGGGCTTACGAATGCCCCTGCTGCTTTCATGAGCCTGATGAATGGGATTTTTAATCCATATCTGGATCTCTTTGTCATTGTATTCATTGATGATATACTGATATACTCAAAGAGCAGGAAAGAACATGAGAAGCATTTGAGAATTGTATTAAAATTGTTGAGGGAGAAAAGGCTTTATGCCAAATTCTCCAAGTGTGAGTTTTGGCTAGATTCAGTGTCCTTCTTGGGACACGTGGTTTCTAAGGATGGGGTGATGGTGGATCCTTCTAAGATTGAAGCAGTGAAGAGTTGGGTAAGACCTACTAATGTTATAGAGGTAAGGAGCTTTGTTGTTTTAGCTAGCTACTACCGTCGATTTGTCAAGGGATTTTCTTCTGTTGCCTCCCAACTAACAAATTTGACTAAGCAGAATGTTCCATTTGTATGGTCGGACAAATGTGAAGAAAGCTTCACAAAACTCAAGACCTTGTTGACTACTGCACCAATTCTTACCTTGCCAGTGGAAGGCAAGAATTTCATTGTTTATTGTGATGTATCTTATTCGGGTTTGGCTGCAGTGCTAATGCAGGAGAAGAATGTAATTGCTTATGCTTCGAGGCAATTAAAAGTGCATGAACGTAACTATCTGACCCATGATTTGGAGTTGGCTACAGTCGTGTTTGCATTAAAGCAATGGAGACATTATCTATATGGGGTCAAGTGTGAAGTTTACACAGATCATCGTAGTTTACAGTATGTCTTTACCCAGAAAGATTTGAATTTGAGGCAGAGGAGGTGGATGGAACTACTAAAGGACTATGATATCACTATTTTGTATCACCCAGGAAAAGTTAATGTTGTGGCAGATGCTTTAAGTAGAAAAGCAGGGAGCATGGGAAGTCTAGCCCACTTACAGGTTTCTAGACGCCCTTGGCTAGAGAGGTCCAGACTTTGGCTAACGACTTTATGAGGCTGGAAGTATTAGAGAAAGGAGGATCTTTGGCCTGTGTGGAGGCGAGCTCTTCTTTTCTTGACAATATTAAAGGAAGGCAGTTTGATGATGAGAAGCTGAGCCGAATTCGGGATATGGTGTTGCGAGGAGAGGCTAAAAAGGCAATGATGGATGAGGAAGGCGTTTTGAGTATTAATGGAAGGGTATGTGTGCCCCGTGTTGATGATTTGATCCACACTATTCTAACAGAGGTTCATAGTTCAGGATATTCTATACATCCTGGTGCAACCAAGATGTATCGTGACCTAAAGCAACATTTTTGGTTGAGTAGGATGAAGCATGACATTGCTGATTTTGTTGCCCAATGCCCGAATTGTCAGCAGGTAAAGTATGAACACCAGAGGCCCAGAGGAACACTTCAGAAAATGCCCATTCCTGAATGCAAATGGGAAAGAATTGCAATGGATTTTGTGGTTGGTCTTCCAAAGACATTGGGTATGTTTGATTCTATTTGGGTAATTTTTGACAGATTAACTAAGTCTGCTCACTTCATTCTGGTTAAGGTGACTTACAATGAAGAGAAGTTAGCCAAACTCTATATCTCAGAAATTGTTCGATTGCATGGAGTTCCCCTTTCCATCATATCAGATAGAGGGACACAATTTACTTCTAAGTTTTGGAGAACATTGCATGCTGAATTAGGTACTAGGTTGGACCTTAGTACTGCGTTTCACCCTCAGACCGATGGTCAGTCTGAGCGAACGATTCAGGTTTTGGAGGATATGCTTCGTGCATGTGTGATAGAATTCGGCGGTCATTGGGATAACTTCCTACCCTTAGCAGAGTTCTCATACAATAATAGCTATCACTCAAGTATTGATATGGCCCCATTCGAGACATTGTATGGGAGGAGATGTAGGTCTCCCATTGGTTGGTTTGATGCATTCGAGGTGAGGCCCTGGGGTACTGATCTTCTGAGGGAATCAGTAGAGAAAGTGAAGTTCATCCAAGAAAAGCTTTTAGCAGCTCAAAGTAGGCAGAAGGAATATGCAGATCGGAAGGTTAGAGACTTGGAGTTCATGGAGGGTGAACAAGTCTTGCTGAAGGTTTCACCCATGAAAGGGGTGATGCGTTTTGTAAGCGACGTAAGCTTAGTCCGAGGTATATTTGTCCATTTGAGGTTCTGAAGCACGTGGGGGAGGTGGCTTATGAATTGGCATTACCTCCAGGACTCTCAGGAGTGCACCCGGTGTTTCATGTGTCTATGCTGAATAGATACCATGGGGATGGAAACTACATTATTCGTTGTGATTCAGTTCTTCTTGATGAGAATTTGTCTTATGAGGAGGAGCCTGTTGCTATTCTAGATAGATAAATCCCCAAGTTGAGATTAAGGGAGATTGCATCCATCAAGATTCAATGGAAGAATCGGCTAGTTGAAGAGTCCACTTGGGAGAAGGAAGCGGATATGCAAGAAAGATACCCACATCTTTTTACCGATTCAGGTACTTTTTCTCGCCCTTGTTTTCCTTCTTGTGATTGTTCGAGGACGAACGATGGGTAAATTGGTATCTATTGTAACGACCTATTTAGTCGTTTTGAGCGGTAGAACCATTTGTGATAAAAATTGACTGGGCCAACGGATCACGTGACGGACCGTCATGGACTCCGTCGTCCCACACTTGTGTAATTCTTCTGCTGCTCTTCTTATTACCCTCAACGACAGGTAGGACGAACCATCATAGGCCCGACGGACCGTCGAGCGTTTTCATGCCAGAACACTTAAACTCTGAAATCTGGGTGCGGGGATCAACTCTCTGAACTTCGCGACGAAATTGCAGGATGGACCGTCGTAAACCTCTTTACTGAAATTGAGTCTCTAAACTTTGTGACAGACCTGCAGGACGGACCGTCGCAGGTACGACGGGCCGTCACGAGTTGCGTAACCTTGACTGGGTCGGATTTCTGCTAAAAGCTTAAGGGCTGTTTTGGACTATTCATGACAAACTGTATGAAATTAGTGGGGTAAGTTTAATAATTTAATTACTTTGGGGTTAAAGGAGATAACCTTGAAATAAATAGTGGGTTACTTTTATCATCTTTTATACTTAATTATATGATAATTATGGTAAAAAGAAAAAGAGTCTAAAGAAGAAAAATAAAAAGAACAGAGAGAGGGAGAACGAGCGAGGAAAGAGAGAGGACGAAGAAGAAAGCAAGGACATTGGGAGGTAGCTTGCTTGATCACGATTCTTCGGTGGAGGTAGGTTATGGTTTATGCTATTTCATAGTAAACTCTAAATAGCGATTGATATGTATTGGGTGGTATCGTAAAGTCTTCTATATGCTTAATTGTGTGGTTCCATGATGTGATTATGTAATTGTGATGGATTTGAAATGATGAGGCTGTTGAAATCTTAAACCTTAAATCCTCTCTATTAATGATGATGCCTTGACATAAAAGAAGGCTTGATGAACTAAAAATAATGAGATTAGGGGATCGGAGTGTCACGTTCTGACACGTAGTATTAGGGGATCGGAGTGTCACGTTCCGTCACATAGTATCAGGGGATCGGGTGTCACGTTCCGACACGTAGTATAGGGGATCAGGTGTCATGTACCGACACGTAGTATTAGGGGATCGGGTGTCACGTTCCGACACGTAGTATTAGGGGATCGGAGTGTCACGTTCCGACACGTAGTAGTAGGGGATCGGAGTGTCACGTTCCGGCACAAGAAGAATAAAGAGAATGAATCTTGAATTATGTTAATATACTCAAATTTAAGAAACCTATTTCCCAAATGAGTATGGTGTGGAGGCTTGAGTCCTCAAAGGTGTGCTTGATGTTGTGGCCAATGGTTCTTGTACTTGTTGTTGTCACCTGTGGAGTATTGTAGTTGATTTTATATTATTATTCGATATATATTGCTTTCTATTTTGAGTTGGCTGATGATACCTACTCAGTACGTGTTCCTTGTACTGACCCGTACTTGTATTTTTCTCTTTGTTATTTGTGGAGTGCAGCAAACGTGCCATCGACTTCGACTCGTCCGCAACTCTAGCCAGTCTCCAGCATATCAGATTTCAGGGTGAGCTATTGTTCCTAGCTCGGACTGGATTCTCTCCTTCACGTCTTGATGTCTTGAAGTTCGGACATGGACCATTTCTTTTACTTATTTTAGCTTTTTAAATACTCTTAGATTAGAAATTTGAGGATAGATGTTCTTGGTGTGATGACTTCCAGATTTTGGGGATAATAGTTGATAAAATTTAGAAGCTTGTTATTTGGTTATATTAATAAGATTTTGAGTCTTCTGCATTATATTTTGTTCAATATGGTTGAAATATTGGTAAATGTAGGGGTTTAGAATTGTTGGTTCGCTCAAATAGTAGGATAAGTGTGGGTGCCACTCGCGGCTCGTTTTGAGTCGTGACATTATTTGATACTTTTGTTCTTGGAGATTTGTCGTTGCAACTTGGGTATTAATTCAAACTTCTGGATTTGATTTTTAAGATAATTGTATGATTTCAAGTTGAATTTCTGGATTTTCTTCGAATTTGTCAAAGTAAGTTCATGATTTATTATTTATCAATTATGAATTGTGTTCTTCTAAGCATGAGTAACTAAATCCACAACTAGGGTTGTGGGCACCATGGGTGATTAACAAAATAAACCTAGGTAAATAACAATTCTCAAATAGGTTATTGCATGCATCAATAATTCTTATATTTAGAAGTCTTTTTTAACGAGTGCATGTGTTAGAACTTACCTTATTGCTACTTGCGAGACCAAGGGGGTAGTTAATAGGAAAAGAATTATCGACATAGATTTAGTGAAATACTATCTAATAGGCTAGTTTTGATTGATGCGTAGTAACAACTAAGTCATACATCGAATATGATGCTTAATAACTAGAAGGAAAAAGGCATTTCCCAACAAAAAAAATTGTTGTCATATATTGAATGTTGTTGCCAAAAGTACTTTTGACAACGAAAAAAAAGTTGTTGCATGTTGTTGAAATAAATGTCGATACGGAAAAGTTTATGCAACAACAGAATAAATTATTACAAAAAAACTAACTTAAAGGAACCAAAAATACTTGTTGCCTTTAATTATATTTTTTTGGTAAAATTTCATGTAGTTGTGGCTTATAATAATTTTTTACAACAAAACATATCATTGCTAGAAATTATATTTCACCTACAATATTAGTTGTTGCAAAAAGTTGGATGAATCTCTTATTCAAGCTTTTAGCAACAATAATATCTATTGTCACAAATCATATATTAGCAATAACTTGTGAATCGTTTCTGTCTATACTATGAATATTTTTTTTTTTTTAAATAACTGATCAAATATGAATTGATCAAATATGAATTAAAACTTGTATATATATGCAAAAAGAAATACATGCAACTAATGTACTGCATATATACAACTTCAAAAATTAAATACTACTAAACATGTGTTTTTATACTTATAAGACCAATAAAAGAATATAAGCAAGCTCTTAACATTCTAATCTAAATAATAATCTAAAAAATCTTCTTCACATGGACCATGTCATCAATAATTCGGGTTTATGCATGTTCAACCTGCAAACAAAAATTAAATATAAATAAATTTTGACAAAGTTAATTAAGTAAGCAAGTATTTATGTAAAAGGCAAAAAAGGGAAACACGTAATATTAGACTACTAACAGAACACTGCAACTATCACATCCCTTAAAGCTTACATTCAATAGAATTATTTGGTAGAAACATTCAGCTAAATAAAAATTTTCAACCCAAGTACATCACTAGTTTTGTGTGAGGTATACGGTATAATAATTCCATGAAAAAATGTAAAATTATTTTATCCCACCATTTATACGTTAGTGATGTAATAAGTTATTCCATATACATGATGGAATAACTTATTTAAGAATAATTAATCTTAGGTTCCCACCAAAGACCTTAAAGGTATCAAATCAAGAGAAATAATGCAAAATAAACAAAAGCTGAAAATCACTCAAATCACAACAGCTAAATATCTACCCAGAAAACCTGCACCAATCAATAACTATGAAATACGCCTAGTAGAGAAATTCCCGCTGGAGAACAAACTGATGTCTATCAAGTATACTAAAGAATAGTATCTAGTTAACAAAAGTGATTGTGTTTGGGCTGTCCAATTAAGGGGTCGTTTGGTATAAAGATCAATAATGTAGGGATTAGTAATACATGTATTGATAATGCAGAGATTGGTAATGCAAGGATTAGTACTGCAGAGATTATTTTTATAAGTGTTTGATTCATTGTTTCTTACCTAATTTTGTGTGTGACTTAAAAGTTCACAAAAAGTTCTTTCCAATTGTACCCTAGAGTTATTATGAGATTTTTTATTTCAAATAATTGAGTCAAGGTAGATAATTAACAAAGAATATTTTTTTTTTTTTACATTTTTAACTTGCTAGGAGAATAGAAATTTTTTTGTCATGTTCACTGTTTTTTTACTTAAATTATTTTAGAATAAATAATTGACATCTTAATAAATTGGGGTTAGTATCTTAAAAGGTCACACAACTATAATGATTTATAGAGAAAAATTATTGAACTTTGTTTTGTATAAATAAAGTTTAAAAAGACTCTTTGTCATAAAATAAAATAAAATAAAATAAAATAAAATAAATAAACGTAGCAAAATAATTTAAACTTTTTTTATAATCGAGACGTGCTCTATTTGTGTATATTCACTCTTGTTTAGACTACTTGTGTAATTTTAATGGACTTTCATTAAGAGAAATTATTTTATTTATGAATTGTTCTTAAATTCATACATCAACATTAGCATATTAGTCGGATTATAATATTTTATATTAATAATTAATAGATTAAATAACTATTATTTTAGAAACAAAAAATAATATCTAAATAATAAAATTTGTAAGATAATTGATTTAAATAAATTTATTAGTATAAATATAAATATGAAATCAAAAAAATAAACAAAATGATTAAAAGGATTTGAAGAGGTATTTTTGTCTTTACCTAGATTAGTCTCATGGTATTAGAGATAATACCACCAAATGGAAGGTATTAATTATACACTCTCTAATACCATGTAGGGTGTATAACTTATCCATGGATTGACCCAAAATTCCTACCAAATATAGTATTAAATAATATAATGCATAATACTTGGGACTATTTCTCCTAATACTCCCTACCAAACGACCCCTAAAAGTTTTTAGTCAAAATTGTCCCGCACCTTTAGGGGTAAACTTCATCCTCTAAATATACTCTCGAGTAGATATCCTTACAATTTGCAAAACATGAGCAGCTTTAGTCCAACTAAAAAATCGTGGCTAAATCATTTAACGTAAAAAAAGTTACTCATATGACAATATTAAACAAAGTTTTCTCTTGGATATTTCCCCCCAATGTTTCACTTCCTATGTTCCGTGTCTTACTTTGAAACCTTGTTACAATGGTAAAAAGAAAAAAATTCTTGGCATCTTGATAAATATACAATAAATATAAAGCTCTATTTTTGTCTTGCATTTAATATCATGATATTAACCACTACATAATCTTAAGCTAAATAACAAAGTAGTTGAAGCTTGGAACTTAAGTTTGTGTAGAGGAGACATTATGACTAACTTTATACTTTATACACTCCTATAAGTTTTGATTTGACTAATAGTTCTATATTCTATGAATTGCAAAATTTCATTGAGGTGTTAGCAATAAATGTTTCTAAGACTCATAGAGCAATTAAAGTGAAGTCATCTGTTCTCATTTCTCTTTGTTAGCTCTTGTAATATCTCTAATATCTAAAAGTACTGTATTGTGCTAGTTCTAAAGCTTGATCTTATTACAAAAAAAAAATATGATGTACAACTATAAAACAAGAAGAGTCTTTATCCAGATTCTAACTCTAAAGATATAAAGCTATAAGCATTTAAAAATCTATTCAAGCTTTAAATTTTATACCTATATATATTAGTAGATATAAATTTTAGGCATATGATATGGTTGATTCCAACTCTTATTATGTTACATTTCTTTAGCAACTTAAATTTAGCATTATAAAATTTTATGATGGACTCAAAACTCTTAGAATATATTGTAATTGTTCACTTAAAAGAAAATGATTAAGCAAGAGATCCTTTTCGAAAATTGCCAAGGCTAGGTAGAAGTGTATTTTGAATAAATGAGGAAAATTATTTACTGGCCAAGGTTGAAGAGATTTTATTTCTCGTTAAGATGTAGGTGGTATGTCTCTAGAAACTAACATAAGTATGGGTTGTCAGTTAGATTCAGATAATTTACAACAGAGCATAATAAAAATTATTTAGACAAACATTTACATATACAACCAAGATGAGAACAACTTCGAGACATATTACTATAAATATTACAGAACATACCAAAATTTAATCAAGTAATTAACTGACTCATTAATGCATACGACCAATAAACTAATTTTACATGAGTTGATAGAAGTCTAGTTGAATTAGCAACCATAGTGAAAATTGCAGCCGGAAGTCCATTCTATTAAATATGGCATAATTTAAGTACAATATAACATATATTAATACTACCTGCATAGAGTGCATTAGAATGCAATACCAAATCCATAGTGTCTAGCAAAGTGATAATCTGGTAATATAGTGCACATAAAAGACTTCTGAAGATGAAAAGTTATATCATTAGTAACTTTAACAATAAGGAAGATATGTGTTTTCAATATGAATTCATTTATCATCTAGAATTTTAATGATGTGAGTGTTTAGATATACAGGAATTCTGAGTGACATAAGGTATCAACGTACGGCTTCCTAGATCATTCTTGTGGTAGTTAAAATTTATTCCTTCTCATTGTTTGTTCAGAAACTTTTGACAAGTTCATTAACAAGAGGATTGATCTCTACTTATTTCTGTAAAAAAATGTGATAAGGAAATCAAAGCAGCAGAAATAGAACCGCAGTCCAGGCTTGTTGTATCTGGTAAAATATCAACATATCATTTTTCGCAAGTTTTAGATCCTTAATCTAAGGATGTAGAGCTTGTACAATTAAGAAAATGATCAACCTAATAAAATTGAAAAGTATGCCATGAATAGTATGAAAAGAACATACTCCCTCCGTTTCAAAAAGAGTGGTTTAGTTTTACTTAACACAGAGTTTAAGAAAATAATGAAAGACTTTTGAATCTTATGGTAAAAAATTAAAGTTTTGTCAAATGTATGAAATTGCCCTTTAATCTTGTGGCCTTAAACATGTCATGTTGAAAGTTGCAACTGAAATGTTACCAAAAAAAAGAAAGAAGTCATTCTTGTTTCAACAGACTAAAAAGAAAAGGAGACTATTCTTTTTTAAATGGAGGGATTACTTGTTTTCTCATACTAAGACCAAAACCCTGGCCATTGAAAATTTTGACAACATAGTGAAAATCTGGCTTCTCATAGACTCAGAAGAGAGTTTTTATAAGTGTACCAAAATTGCTGAGACACTCTAAAAAAACTAAACATAAAGAGAGCAAAAGAGAGAGAGAGAGAAAGAGAAAGAAAATAATATTGGAGCTAAGAATTATGTAAAGGGCAATACTCCCTAACAAGGTTATTCAAACATATCAAATTATCCTTTGGGTGCTCTTATCAAGAGAAATAATGTAACCATAAATCAGATGAAGCTGAATCAAAGAACAATAGTTTTTACACTAATGAAGAATGAAGATAAAGAACCGAGTAGTGTGGCATGTTTTGACTCTTCTCGCACTCAAGAGTGGAACGAGAAAAATATAAGGACTGTCAATCATATCCATCACTTGAAAATAATGAAGGTCATAAGAGAAGAAAAAGAAAATTAAGTAAAAAATATATAAGATATAAACACTTAGATAAAATATTTTCCGAAAGAAAAAGTTTTAAATTAAACAAACAAATGAAGTACGTGCGGCAAGAGATACCAAGAACGAGCTTTTTATTTGGGAATGGACAAGATATGTTTAAATTCCAATGGAAATATGAAATTAGATGGTTTAAGTGATAAATATTTTTGGTGAATGTGAAGTAGGGGTTGGTATAAAATCAAAAACTAAATCAAAATTGAATTACTTCGCTCTTTTGTTTTTGGTTTTCCATTCTTTCCGTTGGTTTTGATCTCTTATTGGGTAAAAATCGAAACCAAATACTAGATCGTTTAAACAATCAAAATAGATTGTCTACTTTCATAGTCCTAAAACGTCCACCGTATATTACCTTCATTGCAATAGTAGACATAGTTATTGAAACAATTGTCACAAGAATAACAAAAAAATGATTATAATCAAGCCCTTCAAGTGCCTCTACTATACAAGTTCTCTGTAACATAATTGAGTATAATTTACTAATACAAATGAATATTAAAGTAAAAAGAAACTCTAGGTTCTAGTTGAACCTTGAAAATCAGATACACACAAAAATAGAAAAGATCCACTAATGGGTCGAGGTGTATCCCACCCAATTTTCATTCTATAGTGCTTTTGTGAAGTTTGATACACAAAAAACTATTCTGTTTTGATTTGTTGTTTTCTGGTGCAAACTATACCAATGAATCCATGAATATTTACGACAAATTTTCTCCTAATAAACTCAAAATTAGTTCCTTTAGTGTCAGATTTAAATACTTGTAAAATTCGAAACTAAATCAAACTTTTCTTGTTCAAAAGTTTTGAGCTCGTATCACAAAGGTAAAAGACACTTCATAAACTCCGAGACGGAGCCATAAAATAATAAAGAATATCCTAATAACAAAATTATAAGCAAGAAATCACAAAACTAAATCACGAACAATAACTCACCAGTCTTTGGACTGAATGCAGCAAAAGAAATCAAGCAACAACAGTTTGAGTAAATTCGAATATGAGAAATCTAGAGGAGATATCAGCGAAATAAGGAAAAAAAGAAACCTAGCATTGCTTTTGGTGGAAAACTTAAGGCACTAAAAATTGGGGGAAGTAAATTAGTCCACATTCTGTTTTGGCGGCCAACTAAATAATATAATTTATTACTATTGCAAAATTAATTACGTTAGCAACAATTAAAATTTATTGTTGCCAAATACTAAAATTAGGCAACAATATTATAATTGTTACTAAAAAGTTGTTGAATTTATTTATATATAAAAATCAATATATGAACCATAATATATGGCAACAAGATAAAAAGGTTTGCTAACAAAATTAAAATTGTGGTTAAAAGATGTAAGATATATCAACAACAAAATTAAGTTGTTGCCATTATCAGTATAAGCCAACAATAATTTAGTTGTTGCTAAAAAGTTGTTGTAAATTCTAGATTTTCTTGTAGTGAATATGAAGTAAAGGTAAGGGTTAGAAACTCAGACACACGTAGCCAGACCAAGGTACGGGGTGAAATTCTCTAAATGTCAGAACAAGGATTTAGAGATACATAACTTATCACTTTGCATGCAAGACACTAGGGAAGAATTGTTATAGCTAGGATTATGGCGTTATGAACCTATGGGGAACACTTATACCCTAGTTTCTATCATGACTTGATAAACACCAATAATTCACTCTTGCTACTTGTTTGATTTCGCAATATTACAATACATTTGTTTCACAAAGCCACCCCCTCTTAAATACTAGTTTTCAGAAAGGACTTGACTAAATAGAGGTAATCGTACATTGAAGTTAAGTCTAAACCATTTTCCTCGTGGGATCGACCCCATCCTAATAGTTGGGTTCTTTACTTGATACGAAGTTGGTGTCTGCGCCCATAATTATTTTCCCAGATTGGAGTAAGCCATTTGAGGTGATGTGTGATGATAGCGGAGTTTCTCTTTGTGTGGTATTGGGACAAAGAAGGGATAAAATCCTTCACCCATCTATTATGCTAGTAAGGCCCTAAATGAAGCACAGAAGAACTACATTGTGACTGAACAAGAGTTCCTTGCGGTGGTATTTGCTTTTAAAAATATTTGCTACTATTTGCTTGGCATGAGAGTTATAGTGTATATTAGCCACTCCGCTTTGAGGTATTTGATGGCAAAAAGGGATGTGAAACCAAGGTTGATTATATGGGTGCTACTATTGCAATAGTTTGATTTTGAGGTGAAAGATAGAAAAGGGACTGAAAATCAAGTTGCTGATCACTTGTCCAAATTAGAGGATGAAGTTATGCGAGAGTTGGGTGAAAAGACTGGAATTTATGAACCCTTCCCTAATGAACATGTACTGGTTGCTTCTTATGATTAGATTCCACGGTTCGCCGATTTTGCAAATTATCTAGCTAGTAATACAGTCCCATCGGACTTGTCCTTCCATCAGAAGAAAAAGTTCATGCATGATGTGAAAAAGTTCTGTAGGGATGAGGCTTACTTATATCAAAGTTGTGTTGATGGGCTTATTCGTCATTGTGTGCCGGAAGTGGCGATGCTAAGGGTTTTGGAGGCATGTCATTCCTCGCCTGTGGGTGGTAATCATAGTGGTATCCGGACTTGCCCATAAGAATTTTCAGTTTGGGTACTATTGATGAACCATCCACCAAGATGCTCATAAGTTCACCAAGGCATGTGATAGGTGCCAAAGAGATGGAGGAATTTCGCAGAGGTAAGAGATACTTTTAAATCCTATTCTAGTGATTGAGTTGTTTGATGTATGGGGCATTGATTTTATGGGCCCATTTGTGAGTTCTCATGGGATGAAATATATTATTCTGGTAGTTGATTATGAGTCAAAATGGGTGGAAGCCATAACACTTGCCAACAATGAAGGGAAGAGTGTCACCGCGTTCTTGAAAGAGAACATCTTCTCCTGATTTGGCACACCTAGGGCCATTATTAATGATGGGAAATCTCAGTTTTGCAACAAGTTGTTCAACAGGCTATTGGAGAAATGTGGGGTTCGCCACAATGTAGCCACTCCATTCTATCCACAAACTAGTGGGCAAGTTGAGGTGTCCAACAGAGAAATCAAGCAGATCTTGTCGAAAACGGTGAATGCCAATAGAACAGATTGCTCAAGGAGGAATGATGATGCTCTTTGGGCTCACCGGACTACATACAAGACCCTTATAGTTATGTCTCCATTCAAACTTGTATATGGGAAGACTTGTCAAGTAACATCTAGGAAAATTACATATCTAGTGAAGAGCCCAATAGGTCTTTAAGAATGCGTTTTGGGGATACATAGGCCTTCCAATGCCCAATATTGAGAAATATTGGACATAGTATAGAAAATTGGCTAAGGGGTATTAGCCAATTTCTATATAATGCCCAATTAAGCATAGTATTGGGCATACTAAAAGATATTAGCTTAAACGGTGTTAGCCAATTTTTTTAAATGTTAATGAGCTTGTTTAAGAGATGTAACTGTAATAAAGACCCTAAGATAAAAATCTTCATTTTTCATTTCTCACATAAAAGGTATGAGGCATCCAAGTGTCAAGCCTAGATACTATAACACATGATCAATTAAAATGATCATGTAGATTAAATAGTGCCCAAGGACATAGTGAGGGTCCTTGGGACAATAAGTAAACATTCCCAAATGAACCATAAATAATAGTTAGTTAGAAAAGTGAAACCAACCCATGTGCAAACACATGTGCAAGACATGTGAAGAAGCTGCCAAAGAAGGGGACCACCATAATCGAATTCGGTTAGGGTAGTTATGGGGGAAAACATGCATAAGGGATCACTCCATGTGGGGACTAAACCCCCTACAAATTCTAGACTAACATACTTCCCTCAATAACTAAATAAACTAGCACTTACCGAATTGGACCCATTAGTGCACCCGACAACTAGGACCAAAACCGGGTTGATACTTACCTACTACTAGTTAAAGAGACAACCTAGTACCTAACCTAGGATGGTCCAAAAGGTTAGTTATGGTCCTAACAAATTAGGGGTAATTTAGTAATTCCACTATGTTACCTAATTAATTAATTTAGAAAATTAATTAATTAATTAGAAAGGGGCAAAACCGAAATAAAAAGGAAATTTTCAGATTTCGGTTAAGACAAGAAAGGGACAACCTAGTACCTAACCTAGGATGGTCCAAAGAGTTAGTTAAGATCCTAAGGACTTAAGGGTACTTTAGTAATTACCCTAGGATACTAGATTAATTAATTTAGAAACTTACTTAATTAATTTAAAGGGCAAAACCGAAATCACAAAGCAATATCAAGACTTCGGTCAAATCAAGAAAAAGACAACCTAATACCTAACCTATGATGGTTCAAAGGATAAGTTATGGTTATAACGACTTAAGGGTAATTTAGTAATTACTCTAGGTCAATTAATTAATTAAATTAACCATTTAATTAATTAAACTAAAAGGGTCAAAATGAAATTCTTACACTAACCAAGTAAAATCACGAAACATCCTAGTACATGACCTAGGATTGTCCAAAAGGGTTAATTTTTGTTCCAATAATTTAGGGAAACTTTAATAAGTACCCTAGGTACCTTAATTAATTAAATTAACCATTTAATTAATTAATTTAAAGGGTCAAAACGAAATTCTTAGAAAAAATTTCAGATTTGACCAAGTATTGTGTTTTCCTAGCTCTAGTCAATCTAGGAGGGGTTTTTTAGTAATTAATTAATTAATTTATTTAATTAAATTATTAAAACTAAGTTGAATGAGTCAAGAACCTAAAAATCAATTTCAAACTCATAGATGAAAAATCGGCAAAAAAGTAAGCAACAAACACAAGATAATGACAGAAAATTTATCGATTTCTCTAGGGAAATTTCAAGGTTTCTTCAAGGTTTCATTCAAGGTGGTCTTCGTAGATTAATTTCTACATAAGATATGGGTTTCTATCCTGGACTTCTTTATCCAATAGAACTTTCTTTCAAATGATTCAAAGATCTTGAAAAGTAGGGCTGTTTCCCGTCATTCTTGTCGAACTCCTTTCCCTAGTATCCTTGTTACGGTTTCAATGTTGAATATGTTAGAAATCATGTTGTTGGTATGTGGTGATGGATGATATTAAAGTGTATTTGATTAAATAATGATTGAATGAATCTATTAATTGGACTCATTTGATGCTAAGTATTATTATGTGAATTAAGAGAATGATACTATGTTAAAGATATGTCCGAAAATATTATGTATGAAGATGTTACAGTCCGTTGTGCATACTTGATGTTAATATGACGTTATAAAGATGATATATTCATCAAATTCTAATATGATGCTGTCCAAGATGTTTAAAAAAATGTTATGCCTAAAGTTATGTTATAAGGTTAGCTAAAAAGGATCTCTACGCAATCATAATTTGAGTGAATGTTTGCCTTATGTCAATAAAATGGCTAACAAAAACATTGTTCAAAATTTGAATGGGAATTAGCTATAATGTTATCTCTAAATAAGTAAAATATTGGATAATGTATAATGCATAAAAACTTAAGCATGTTGCACATGAAAAATTGACTTATGCCAACAAATATGGTTATGAAATATATGCCCAATTGTTTATGCCAATACTAATCGTATGCCAATAAAATGGCTAAAAATACATTGTCTAAAAGTGATGTATGTAAATGGCTATCATATTATGTTAAATAATTAAAAAATTGGCTAATGGTTCATACATATTAAATTTAAATATGAACATATGCAGAATTGGCACATGCCAACAAAAATGGTTATGTAGTTTAATATTCAAAGGTTGAGGCCAATACTAGTCATATGCCAATCTTGTGTAGTTAGAGCATCAAATTATAATATAAGCACTTCTAAACTAATTCAATGAACCCATGATCAAGGGCATGCCACTCATTGGGACAACTCCCAACATTCTCTAAAAGAATGACATGAACTCATGAAACTCATTGAATGAAGTGCTCGTCATCCATAAACGATTATATGAATCTACAACACTAAAGTAAGTAAGTAACGTGATTTATAACATAATTAAAGGGGTATAAAGTAAGTGACCAGAATGGGGTGTTAAAGGAAGTGAAACAAGTCTCAGTTACACCTAAGCTACTATGTTTAAAGAATACTAACGTATGAAGGTGTTAGAAGGTGAGAGCCATTTTCATTAACAACAAAGGATGATATGTAAGGAAAATTCACATTTCATCAATGTAAAGTAAGGATGACCAGTCATCAATAGAGTAAGTAAATCTAAACCTAGAAGCAAGCCTCAAAATGCTTGAGTCAACAATGGAAGATAAAGAAGAAATGACCATTCACGTAAAGGGGTGAGTAATTATGAAAAGAAAATGTGCTAATGTTAACAACATGATAAGAGGCTAATATGAAAGATGAGAGCAATCTCAAATGAGCCTAAGTAAATGTTACCAAATCGTACTCACCTATGAGAGTGTAAAGATAACGAAGAGACCAATCTATATGTACACTCTAATGAAAGTATTGAGATTGATGTATACTTAATACTAATGATGAGATGAGAAATAATATATTGAGCTATAATGTCCTCATACTAGAATCCAGCTTCCATGACATATGAGTTGAAGGATGTGGGACTTTATACTGAGCACCGATAGACTAGCTATGAGCGGTAATGCCTTCTTTCGGGAAGGGTGGAGGTTCACGTAACTCTCATGAGATGAGAATCTTCGGCATGATGGGTATGAGTTTCCTTATATCTCCTAGTATTCGAACCTATACTGCCAATATAGGAATCTGGCGGGGTTAAATTCCCATGTAGGCAAACATGTTTTGGGTCACTTTGGCCAGTGATTCCACCTCTTTTAAGTGTGGGGTAGACACTGGATTTCATTATCCTCACATTATCTATGTTGGTTAAGGTTGGAGTTCCTCAAAGTATTAAAGATAATGAAATTAACGATACCAAAGGTGTTTGTGCAAGACAATCAGGAGGTGAAATCAGATTCAAATAAATAACATTAGGTCATTCTTAGTCATTGCACTTTATGATCCCGATAGAGTCTTAAACTTCATCCTAGGTATAGCTGGTGTTTACATCAGCCTACGAATGAAATAAATGAATAATGTGAAGTACGAATGAACAAATGAAGCAGACTCTGTGTTTGCTAAAGAAGGCCCTCGGGTTAAGGTCCCATATGTTGGGCCCTCACTTGAGATGTCTTATGCTACATCAACGATTCCAAAGTGTCGTGTATATGAAATGTATAATATATAAAACATCAAAGTAATGAAAAAATGGTGAATTACTTTTGAAAGGTAATGAATATATAGTGTAAAGAATGATTCTCTATAAGGTAGGGAAATCATTTCTTAGTCGTTGGATTACTTACATCGATTCATTTTGGGTATGGGACTAAAATTAATCATTGCACTTGTAAGTAACACATAGGACCAAATGAATCATTGAAATACACAACAACAAGAAGAAAAAGACTGAAAAATAATCTAAGTATGTAAAAAGGAGCTCTCGGCCTAAGAGGATCAAAAATCTCAAATCTTTGCCCGAGTTGTTCTAAAATTGTGTTGATAATACTTATGTCTTGTAATTATATATAAAATGAGTTGTGTGCTTTCAATGCATTAAAATACATCATATTCATACCACAATTCACAATTAACGATTTTGGGAAGTCTACTGACTAGGTTTCAAAAAATAGCATGTGGTTTAGCCTTATGTGTATGTATGCATACACCCATACTTAGTACAAGTGGTGTACTAACCCCTACTATTTAATATTTTATAGATGCAGGTTAAGGGACAGATTGACAACTCTTGCAATGATTTGGACATCAGCGTTTCTCAAGACCATTTAGTAGGTCCTCTTAATTTTGAAGATGCTACAGTTTTAGTCTATACTTAGATTAGAAAAAGGTAGTGGATTTTGTCCTTAGCATTTCTTTCGTACTTTCATTTAGAAGCTTTTGTAATAAGGTCGTGTTTGGCAAACGAATTTATGAGATATTCTTATTCTATTTCAAATTGATTCTTATGATAGATGGTTGTTATCTTTATATTGAGCTTAGTATTTGATGAATTCATAAAACAACTATATGAAGTCTATGTATACTTTATACATTTAGAAGTTTTAAATTTTCCGCTAAAAATAACCATATGAATGTGATGAATGCAAGATGAGGCTTTTCTATGACCTCTAAGAGGTCAAAGATGCTGATTGCGATTCGAATTCAAGAATCCAGGTCATGACATGTCACTTGCCGGTTGAATTATAGCACAAGGCCATGTGGGCGATAAAAAAGCTAAAGATGGATTGGAATTAAGTTGTGGAACAGAGACTTAATGGGTTTAATGAGGTTGATGAGTTTCGCCTAAAATCATATGAAAGTTCAGACATCTACAAAGAGAAGATGAAGAAGTACCATGACCAAAAGATTGAGAAGCGCAAATTTGCGATTGGGGACTTGGTTCTTATTGCGCTTTTTTCCAGGAAAACTCAAGGCCAAATGGACTAGGCCATACTTGATCACTAAATTGTTCCCACATGGAGCGGTTGAGTTGGAGAACAAGGAGGGTTCAAGTTTCACAGTATATGGTCAATGAATCAAGATCTATCTAGGACATGCAGAGAGTTTCCATAAAGCGGTTGAAGAATATTGCCTTGATGTAGTCTGAGTAATCAAGGATCTTGCGTCATGACGCAACGTTAAATCAAGCACTTATTTGGAGGCAACCCAATGTGTATCCTCTATCCAGCAATAGGTTTTTCTTTTCTTTGTAGGAATATTTGCATTCTTTTGTTTCGTTTTGTTTTACTCAATTTCATGTGTTAATTTTTTTTAGTGTGTTGGCTAGAGAGTAGTTTAGGGTTACTGTCTAAAAAGTGTCCAGAAAAACACAAAAAGAATGGCTTAATGGTTGCACAATATGTAGGGACAAACCACAAGAATCTTGCAGCAATTGGTCTTGTGCACAGATCTACGGACTAACCGACGGGTCGTTGTTCAATCGACGGACCGTTGATGGTGCCTTTAAATCCAAGGTATGTCTTGAAATTTTGTCTAAAGTTTTGTCACCATTGATGGACCACTCAACGATCCGTCGACTGACTTACTGATCGATGGGGTACCATCAGTTCACAAAAACCAGTGACCCAACCCGACCTGACCAACTATATTAGAATATACCTATTCAGTTACCCCCACATATTTTCAGATTTCCTCCCAACTGTTTCCCTTTCCTTATACCATTCTTTCTCCATTAATTCCCACAATCACTCCCTTCCATTTTCTTCTGAAAACCAAATTATCCAAAACTCCCAGAAATCCTAAAACGCTAACTACCCAGTTTATACTCTGTCTCCTTTGTGTGTCTTGCGGTCGTGTTTGAAGGCGGGCACATAGGTTGGTGTTGCAAAATCATCCACTCATTCATTCCTCTACAGTTTACAGGTATTTCATTTCCCTTTACTTAATGAATTCTTGTTCATTTGATTGTGGAAACAAATAACTTGTATGTAGGTCTTGATTTAGGGACAAATTTGCATGTTAATCTTGTTAAAATTGGGTTCTATGACCCTTAGAATTATAGAAAGTGAATGGGTTTGGGGTGGAATCTATATAAATTCAATATGCTTGTTGATTTTCCGACATAGGTCTTGATAGTCTCATAAAATCCATAATCAAAATTTGTGAAATCGAAGCGCTTCGGATGATGAATTGGTCCTTTAACTTGTACTATGTGTTGGGTGTAACTTGTGATGTGCTTGAAATTTTTCATATGAGGGTGGGGGGTGGGTTAAAACCAAGTCATACAACCCTGTCTCTGACCAACAGAACGAGACCCCATCTACGGATCCTCGGTGGGGTCTTTCGATGAATAACCTCTGAATATACTTAACTTTGGAATGACAGATGTGGACTAAGATCCGTCAATTGATCGATAAACCATTCTACACGCCTGTCGTTTCTAACTGAAAAGTTGATTTTTGAACAAGTCTGAATTTTTCTAAGTGTCAAACGGTTCAAGTGGACTACGGTGAGTCAACTCATTGACGAGCTTTTTTGCACATCATTCATTTCTAACAGAGAGGTCTGTGAATGTAGACTTCTAAAATTTTCTAAGTGTCCACCGACGGACACTACCGATGGGCCGCCAATAGTGACCATCTCGCAATTTCACAATTTTTCACTAGCCTCGGTTTTGTGTATCCAGGGTCTATTTTGATCATTTCGCTTATGTAGCTTTATTAAATTGAGACAAATAATATGATTTTCAGGTACTTATGGCCCCAAAATAATACCTCATTTTTCAAAGGGGTAGGTCCAAGTCTGTAGCACCTTCTCGACGGTTGATAGGTATGTTCGATGATGACCAAGATTTGGAATACGTGCCCCCTAGCACCCGGACCCCTACACAAGTTGCTAGCCACTCACGGCACCCCCAAACAAAGGTGGTGTTAGGCATAATTATTGACTCCTGGTCTGATAAGTAGTGCACACTTACCGGCACAACGTCTAGGTCAGCCTCGGGTTCTGAGGGAGCATCTGTTGTTGGGGAGGCTTCAGGTTCAGAGTCGGCCCACTCCACGGGGTTGAATGAGGCCATTGCCTCTGGTTCTAGATCATAGGGATCCACTCTCCTAGTTTCCCTTCCCGCAATGCCTCATCTAATAAGTCTCAGAGTTCAGAGTCTACTCCGGCACCCCAGCGTAAGACCCCTACACCAGTTTCTTATGGAAAAACAGGGGTGCGTAGATGACCAGTACCAGGTCTACAGAGATGTAAAGTTGTTAATTGATAAGTTGGTGATGACTCGGTTGGTGACAGTCGAGCGGTGAGTTCTTACTAGGAATCTACACACAGTTCCTGCGGTGCATGACTTGTTACCCACCACCGCCTCGAGTGGATGGCGAAGAGTGTGGGGTCCTATAGTTAGGAGATTGTGCGATAGTTCTATGCCTCATACACAGATACTTTTTAAGGTTCTTTGGACAGGCGGTCGAACCCTGCCAAGCACGTCCTATTGATAAATGTTTAAGTTCAAGGCTGCCGGGTGGACATTTGTTCTACTTCTTTCTTGTATGGTGGGTCCATTGATGCCGCAAGGGTTCCCCTCACTCCTAAGTTGGACTACAAGTGGGAGTTCGTCCACAGTGGCCTGTTTCAGCGGAGTAGAGACCAGTGAGAGTCCACCAAGAGATGGATTGCACAACTCTCCATTGACGGTGAGGGAGCAGACTTGGTGTTGGGCCCCAAAGGCCTTATCAAGAAGTCCAACCTCACCTTTGCAGCCAAGTTCTTCTGGTTTTTAGTCCACCATGTCCTTTCCCCCACGACAGTAGATATTATCTTTACATGGGATATAGCGGTCTTGGTAGAAGCACTTGTAGTGGGTTGAAGATCGACTACAAGAGGTTGTTGATCTCTGTGATACATGAGAGGGCCTTTAAGACCTCTACCACTACCCGTTTGCTTGTATACTTTTTGTAGTTATGAAGGGATGCTGTAGCACCCATCGGAACTGTGATGTCCTTCGTACTCTGACCGGGATTGTGGATATTAATATCATCAGGGATGAGGCCAATGTGGCGTCACCACAGCGAGGCCCAAAGTTGATTTGTAGCCATTCAGTGAGAACTTGGTGGATATGGTAGAGCAAGCCCAAGTGGCTGATCCTCCCACTTCAGAGCCTACCAATACCATCCCGGCCGAGTCTACCCCTAGCACTAGTAGGGAACCTAGTTCCTCCCGGTCTACACCACCATCAGCAGAACTGGCCCCGATTGCTAGGGTCTAGAAGCTAGAGGCCCAGATGGCCACATTGTTGCATCATATCCATCCTTGGATGCAGAAATCCATTCCCAAGGTTGAAGACCGGATTGAGAATATGGTGGCTCAGCAAACAGAACTGAAGATTCAAGCTGTCCACCTGCTTCTCGATGCATTCAAGCTATGAGTTCTAGCACGCCCAGCCCCCACCATTGATCAGACTATTCTTTAGGATGCTATCGCGAGTCTGCAGGCAGATATGGACAGCATAATGGAGATGAGAGGACCTGTGCCTGAGACTTCACTACTTGAGTTGCTGCACTTTTCACTACTCTTATTGTACCACCACCTTAGCCTCGTGAGTGTGCCAAGCGACACCATTCCAATCATATACTTGAGGGAGATGAGGCTCGTGCTAGGAAGAAAAAGCGAAAAGATCTTTTAGGCGGCGAGGAGAGCCTTTTTGAATGATGAGAAGACCCGTAAGAGGAGGGTTCGAGAGTTGGTTGCTGGGACTTGTAGCTCCATAGTGGAAGTTCTTGAGAGGAGCACAACTGAGGATGCGAATAGTGCTGTGGGTACTACTGAGGATACTACTACTGAGAATGCGGGTTCTGGGAAACCAGACCTGCCTGCTTGTTGATCTTCGGCGCTACGCACCTCAGGCTTGCTTCACCTACCACCCTTTGTTTATATTTCTGATGCATTAGGGAAAATTGCATGTTTTTTTTGTTGTGGGTGGGGTAAATGGAAAGTGAGTGCTAGGGCGAAGTCTGAGTAGCCGAACTCACGACCCTCTTTTTGTGGTTTTCTTGCTTGTCTTCTTTTGCCCCAAGAGACTGATTACTTTACAGTTGAACCAGCATGTGTCGTAACTTGTAAAAAGTATGAAAGTAAAGAATGAATCATGATGGCTAAACTTGAATAATATCCCGTTCTATGAAAGTGCTTGCATGAATAAGTATAATGAATGTTGAATGTTGGCTCTAATCATGACATAGAGATGCACCCACTGCATGATCCTCACTCTAACACTCAAACTAGGTGACCGATAAACAGATAGTGTAATGAGGGGCCAAGAGAGTGTGAGGATATTTGATTGTTCCCCTATTCGTACCTATCTAGAACTCCTGCAAAAGGATTTTTTGTTAAACAATTCGGAAAGGATCATAGGCCCTTGTTAAAATTAGCAAACATCTGGCCTAAAGTGAAGTGAGCTGAATGAAATTGTTATCCTTTTTTTTTATCTAAATAGTTTTAGACTATAATAGACCTTTCTTTTCTTTACCAACGCAACTTCCCTATGTATAATGTGTTGGCCCTGGTCCCTCCTTGGACACGTGCACCTCAACTTAGGCCAAAAGCTTACGTTGAGGGTGGCTAATGCCGAAAATAACCCCATCTTGGCCTTGACCCAACCTTAGGTAATATGTACCTCGACTCGTGGCAAAGCAATGAGTTGAGGGTGGCTATTATGAGTGACTACTTTAAAATTGGGCATTAAAAAGATTAACGTGGAAAAGAAAAGGGACAATGAACAAAAAAAGTGATTCAGTCAAAATTGTCAATTGAATATAAAAAAAAGGAGAAAAAGAGTGTTGAACAAAAAAAAGAAGAGTCACTTCCATAAAAGAGAAAGAGAGGAGAAAATAAGGCAAAGATAACAACAAAAGTAGGGCATAATAAATAATGAAAGAGGTAGGACGCTTAGCCGTAATGTAAAGGAGGGAAACAAGTCACTAAAATTTACCCACATGTACCATCCCTGACCCTGGGCCTAAGTTACAAGCCAAGAAAGTCCTATCGTTGTCCTAAGAGTCTAATATAGCGAACTTAAGCTGTGAAAATAAGGGCAAGCCTATGGAGACAAGTTCAACTTGGTGTGAATTTGTTTTGAGCGTGATTGTTGAAAAATGATCCTTATACTCAATGATAAAATCATTGTGTGAAAAAGGAGGATATCTTTAGAAGTGAGGGCACTAGTTGCAATATCGGAAAGTTGGTACTTTGGCGAGAGACAAAAGATTAGAGGTGTCAGTGCATGGTGAGTCTGTGTCATGGTCTGATCCACATGAGTAAACCTATCAAGCCTATGATTAAACACGCACTAAAGTAACAAAAAAAAGTTGGGATTGATAGTCATTTGATTACGGAAGCTTAAAAGAGGATACTTGTGTAAAAAGTGTTGTGTTGAGTCATAGTACGTCGCTTGAGGACAAACAACAAATTTAAGTTGAGGGTGTTGATGTACTGTGGTTTCATGGTACTTTCAATTCTTTTTTTTAAGATTGTTGTGTGTCTAGAGACTTTTTATAGTAATTTTAAAATGTTTTTGTCTTTGTTTTGCAAGAAAGTTTTCCAAAACTAAAATGTAGAAGACTGTGAAGAAATAGTGCAGAAGTGACCCATGAAGGCCATTGACGGCCCTACGTCCCATTGACGAACCAAAGGTGGTTACCGTCGATTGGAGGTTCAGGCATTTAGAAGCAACTCGGGAAATTCTAACTAAGTGTGGGGCTACAATAAGATCGACGGTCTGTCGGTTGAATGATGGACCGTCCTGGCAAAACGTCGATTTGATTAGAGAATGTCCCAGTACCCAATGTTAAAGAAAATTTATGTATGGAACGACGAGAAGCATCAATATATCGTAGGTTAATTGACGGACCGTGCTGTTGATCCGTCGATTGGATTAGAGAAGATGCAAAGTGAAGGCTGAGAAAAGATGCTAAGTATGGACCTACGGAGGTAGTCGACGGTCCATAATTTGATCGATGGACCATTTGTGAGGGTCGTCGATTGAAGCTACATTTTGGACAAACTTTCCTTATTTAAACTACTCTTAATATAGGACCCTTTCTTATAAATAGGGTGTAAAACCTCTTTTTGGGGGTTGAATTCTATTACTAATTTCGTACTTTTGTTTTTGGAGATTTTTCTTTGCAACTTGGGCATTAATTCAAATTTCCAGATTTTGTTTTAAAGATAATTGCGTGATTTCAAGTTGAATTTCTGATTTTCATTGAATTTGTCAAAGTAAGTTCATGATTTATTATTTATTAATTATAAAATTGTGTTCTTCTAAGCATAGAAACCTAAATCCACAACTAGGGTTGTGGGAACGATGGGTGATTAACAAATAAACGTAGCTAAATAACAATTCTCAAAAAGGTTATTGCATGCATCGATAATTCTTTCGTTTAGAAGTCCTTTTAACAAGTGAACGCATTGAAACTCTCCTTATTGATACTTGCCGGACAAAGGGCGTAGTTAATAGGAAAATAATTATCGACAGAGATTTAGTGGGATACTATCTAATAGGATAGTTTTGTTGTGGTGCGAAGTAATAACTAAGCCATAAATCGTATATGATGCTTAATATGAAGTAAATGTAAGGGTTAGTAACTTAGGCACACATAGCCGGACCAAGGTACTGGGTGAAATTCTCTAAATGTCGGACCAAGGATTTTGAGATACATAACTTATCACTTTGCATGCAAAACACTAAGGAAGAATTCTTATAGTTAGGATTATGGAGTTACGAACCTATAGGGAACACTTACACTCTAGTTTCTCTCACGACTTGATAAACAGTAATAATTCACTCTTGCTACTTATTTGATTTTGCAATATTACAATACATTTGTTTCCGAAAGCCCCCCTTTAAGTACAAGTTTTCAGAAAGGATTTGACTAAATAGAGGTAATCGTACGTTAAAGTTAAGTCTAAACTATTTTTATCGTGGGATTGACCCCAACCTAATAGTTGGGTTCTTTACTTGACACGACCTCTAATACTTCTTTAAAAGTGTGGTTTGGGCATATCAACAGCAAGAGGTCGCAGTTGAGGCAAGGGTAGAGGAAGAGCTAAGGGTAGATGTCATAGATGTCGTAGCGCCTTTTGGGAATGGGCTACTGGTTGAAAATTCTCCCTTAAATGAGGCCTATCCCATGCATCATGAATAGGTTGAGAATATTGATGTTGAGAATGTTGAGCAGGTTGTACAAAAGAAAGAGGTGCAGGCTAAGGCTACATGTATACCTCCCACCAACCTAGTGTTATCTAAATAGATCATGTCATTTTTGAAGGGGTTTTCTTGTCCTTGAATGCTTCTATCCGTATAAGCAACTCAAGCTCCCATTAATCCCTCCTATTGCTATAACTACTCCCAAGGTTAGCGGAAAAGTATGTACTGATGCTTTTTCTGTCCTTTGTGGGGTTCTTTTATGACTGGTAATGAGCATGACTCATTGACTAAGTTTTTGAAGCTTAAGCCTCCTCTATTTCTTAGTTCTGAGAATGAAGATGTTATGAGTTTCTCTTAGATTGCTATGAGAGGCTTCATAAGTTAGGAATTCTCCATCAACATGGGGTTGTGTTCGTGACTTTTAACTTCAATGTGAAACTAAGCATTCGTGGAGAACTTATATGGATTAAAAATCTTCAATTTTACGTTAACTTTTCTTGGATCTAGTTTCATGCTTTGTTTTTGGAAAATTATGCTCCTAGAACTTTGAGAGATCGTAAGAAAGATGAATGTCTGGATTTGGAATAAGCTGGTATCTCTGTGGCGCCTACTTTTGAAGCCAAATTCCATCCTTTATCTAGATATGCTACGAAATTGGTGACTACTAAGGGGGAGAAGATCTGCTTATTTATTAGGGGACTAAGTTCTGAGTTGCAAGTATTAATAGTTCATATGAATTCTTAAGGAAAGAGCTTTAATAATCTAACATACTAGATAAGAAAGTGGAGGGGTGAGGCTAGACAATAAGGCTAAGGCATTGGAAATAAATGCAAAGATTGTAGGAAACTTTTAATGTTCCTATTCAAGAGACTAAGGGAGGCCGATTCTTATAGCCAAGACAATTAGTTCCTCATGCCTGCCTCTACAGTTTATTACGTATGAACTCCATCTCATAGTTTTCAAGATTGCCAAGGAGTCGCGCCTTTGACGGGCGACAAAGAACATTTTGACCGTACATGCTACAATTGTAGTTAACCTGGGTATATAAGAAGATATGGTACCCACACACGTGTATTAGATGTCGCATAGCAAGAGTAGCGGTATGCACGGGGAATGGTAAAAATGGTCGAGAGAATCCACAAGGTGGGCGAGGAGGTAGTAGTGAGGTTGTGGAGGAAGAGGAAATGGTAAAAGAGGTAGGGGAAATATGCAACCAGGAAGGGAAGTGGCTCGTTAGGAATATAAGGCTCAGGGTTATGGTTTTAAAGGAAAGAATAAGGCATAGGATTCTGTAGTGATCACATGTATTATTCTTGTTCATCATCAGATGGCTAATGTGTTATTTGTTCTTTATCTACTTATTCTCATGTATTCGTGAGATCTGTCTCAAGGTTTGATATTATTTGTGATATAATTGATGCCTTTTTCCATCTTTTACCCAATTTGGAGAGTCAATCACAGTTACTTATGTCTATTGTGCCTATTTTGTTTATCGATTTTTAGACTTGGGTTGATTTGGTGATTTTGGAGATGAATGATTTTGATATAGTCCTAGGCATGGCATAATTATAATAGTAATTCCCTAACTCTAGAAATTTTGTAAAGGAAAAACTATAGTTGAAAGGGGTGTACAAGGCTAAGTGAACTAACATCATATCCTCCATTCGGGCAAAGAAATTGCTAGGGCAAGGTTATTTGGCTTATTTGGTCATATGACAAATGTTGAGTTTGAAGCTACATCAATTGATTCTATTCATCTGATGTTAGAATTTAGACAAGTGTTTCATAATGACTTGTCTGGTATGCCTCCGGATAAAGATATTGACATGTGCATTAATTTAGAACCTGGTACTCATTCCGTTTCTATACCTCCATATCGCATGGCTCTGGAAGGATAGGAGAGCATAAGGCTCAAACCATAAGCTTCTTTATAATGGATTTGTTTGTCCTAGATCTTTTCCATGGGGTGCTCCAATTTTGTTCGTTAAGGAAAACGATAGTAGTATGAAAATCTTTATAGATTACCGACAATCAAATAGGGTCTCTATTTGAAACAAGTATACTTTGCCTCGAATAGATGATTTTTGTACAAATTGCAAGGTGCAACAGTTTTCCCTAAGACCCGGTTACCATCAACTGAAAATTAGGCCTGAGGATGTGCCCAAGAAAGCATTTAGAACTCATTTTGTGCGCTACGATTTTGTAGTTATGTCCTTTGGATTGACTAGTTCACCTCCAGCTTTTATGAGTTTAATGAATGGGGTGTTCAATACATTTCATGACTCTTTAGTCACAGTCTTTAGTGATAATATTTTAGTTTATTCGAAAAGTGAGGAAGAACTTTCCGACCATCTTCGCATTGTTTTGGGTATTATTGTGAACAAAGATTGTTTGCTAAATTTTCTAAGTGAAAATTTTGGTTTGACTTTGGTTGCATTCTTAGGAAATGTAGTTTCAAAATAATAGGTAATGCTAGATCCTCAAGACATTGATGCGGTTAAGAACTGAGTTTAGCCTAACTCTGTGACGGAGTTAGGCGTTTAGTGAGGCTCGCTAGCTATTATCATCGATTTAGGAAGAATTTGGCTTCTATTGCCACTCAAATGACTACTTTAACCATAAAAAATATACCATTTGAATGGACTGGAAAATGTTGAGGAAAACTTCCAAAAGCTTAAGACTCTCTTGACCACCATGCCTATTCTAGCATTACCGATGGAAGGTAAAGATTTTATTGTTTATTGTGATGCTTCATATTATGGTTTGGGTGCTGTGTTTATGCAGTATAAGAATGTTATAGCTTATGTCCCATGTCAATTGAATGTGCAAGAGAGGAATTATCCAACACATGATTTAGAGTTTACAACGGTAGTATTTTCTCTTAAGGTATGGTGACATTAACTTTAGGGCGTCAAGTGTGAGGTATTTACTGATCATCGTAGTTTGAAGCATGTGTTCACTCAAAAGGGTCTGAATTTAAGACAACGAAGCTGGATGGAGTTACTTAATGATTATCATATGACCATTCAATACCATCTGGGCAAGGCTAATGTGGTAGCAGATGCTTTGAGTAAGAAAGTTGTGGGTATGGGTATCTTAGCTTGATTAAGTATAAGAAAGTGACCTTTGACTAAGGAAATTCATACCTTAGAGTATAAGTTAATGCAATTGAGCATCTGACAAACAGGTGGGGTTTTAGCTAACATTGAAGTGAGGATAACATTTTTTTATGAGATCAAGACAAAACAATTTGAAGATGAGAATTTGGAGGACTTTAGAAATAAGATATGAATGGTAAGGCACAAGAGATCATTGTTGATGTGGAAGGTGTACTTATTCTCAAAGGAAGAATTTTTGTTCCTCGAGTTGATGACTTGATTAAAAAAATATTTATAGAGTTACATGGTTTGTGATATTCTATTCATTCGGGTGTGACCAAGATATACCGAGATTTGATGCAAATTTATTGGTGACTAGGCATGAACAAGGATATAGCGGACTTTGTGGCTAAGTGACAAAATTGCCAACAAGTGAAGTATGACCATAAAAGGCCAGCAGGTTTGCTTCAAAGAATGTATGCAAATTTCGGAATGTAAGTAAGGATAGCCACAAATTTTGTTGTTAGTCTTCCCAAGTCTAAGGGGAAGTTTCATTCTATTTGGGTAATGGTTTATAGATTGACTAAGTCAGCCCACTTTAGTCCGGTAAGAAAATATTATAATGCTGAACAATTGATAAAGTTTATGTTAAAGAGATAATGAGGTTACATAGGGTGCGCCTCGATATCATCTCAGACTGTGGTACCCAATTAATATCCATGTTTTGGAGAAAATTACATAATGAATTGGGGCACACACTTTAGTACAACCTTCCATCCACAAAAAAGATGGGTAGTCATAGAGTACTATTCAAGTGTTAGAAGACATGTCAAGAGCATGTGTAATTGATTTTGGAGGGAATTGGGCTAAATTCTTACCTTTGTGTGATTTCACTTATAATAACAGTTTTCACTCCAGCATTGATATGGAACCATTTGAGGCACTTTATGGGAGGGAATGCAGATCACCCATATGATGATTTGAGGTTAGAGATGTGAAACATGAGGGGCTTGATTTAGTGAAGGATACTGAAGATAAGGTGATGAATATTTAAGCTAAGATTTAAGCAGCCTAGAGTAGACTTAAGAAGTATGTGGATCATTTGTTAAGAGACATGGTGTTTAAAACTAGTGAAATTGTTCTTCTTAAGGTATCACCAATGAAAGGGGTGAAAAGATTGACAAGAAAGGTAAGCTAAGTTTGTGATACATTGGCCCCTTTGAGGTTCTTGAATGTGTAGGACCAGTAACATATTGATTGACTTTACCTCCTAATCTATTGAGTTTTCATTTGGTATTTCATGTGTCCATGTTGAAGAGGAATCATGATGACGGAGATTATATCATTAAGTGAGACTCAGTTGTATTAGACAAATACCTCCAATATGAGGAGGAACCGGTTGCAATTCTTTATCCTAAAGTGGGTAAGTTTAGGACCAAGGAGATTAACCTCGTGAAAGCTCAATAGAAGAGTCATCCCATTGAGGAAGTTACTTGGGAGACCGAGAGGGACATGCTTGGAAAGTATCCCCTATTTTTCGTCGATTTAGGTACTACTTTATTCTTTCCCTAGCCTATTTTTCCGAAGTGTGTCACTCAGGGAAGGGTGATGAGTAAATTAGTAACTATTGCAGTGATATATTCCCATTGTTATAGAAATGCAGATTGGAAATAATTGGGACCGAAAAACCTTTTTGTAGTATTTGGTTTTCCCAACATTTTCCAACTTTAGACTACATTAGAGTCTTTAAGATGTAGGAAAATTTGGTAATAATCGGATGAGTTAATTATGATTTTGATTACATGATTAGTTAGATACCTCGATAAAGAATCTGCATGACTTTATGAAAGTGAATTCGGAAGACTATAGCACCCGAAATTGATCTTAGCGTGAAGGGAATTTTCTATGTGTCTTTGGCTAGAGGTGTGTTGCGAAATAGGGTTCTTGAAATTATTAAAATAGCTCACTGTATTGTGCAAGCCACTTTGTCTCTTGATTTTGTCGGTCTGGTGGTACCGTTGAGCGGGGTAAGGATTTTTGTTGCGGGCCAGACGCGACTTAAGTTCGTAATTAAACCCTTAAAGGACTTCATTATATACTATTCTATCTATAGAACTAAGAAACAAACCCATGCAAATCTTAATTGTTTTTTTATCATTCTTTAGGCTAAAGGTAAGATTTTTACTCTCGAATCTATTTATTGATCTGTGAACGTAATATAATGCGTAATTATTGAAGGGGGAGAAATTTTGATCTAGATTCTATTGTGGATCCACCCCTAATTGGGATAATCGGTATCATGGGTTTGATCTTGGTTTCATAGAATTGTTAGTAGTCCGGTTAGTTAGTGATTGTTTATTTATTTCCATATTATATTGATTGTTTGTAGACCAAGAACAAGCGGAACGAATTCAGAAAGAGAAGGACCAAGCTTCTTAGGGTTTCAAGCTTGTTTTGAGATAAGTGATGATTGTAATTCTATGATTGTGTGATGTACATTTATTATTGATTCATGATGATACTTGCATGTACGAATGTTGCATTATTAATCACACTTGTTGTAAATGAGATATAGGAATGATAAATTTCACGAATCGTGACTTAAATGTATGATCTTGAGAAAATACTTCGTGATTATGATTGTGGTGTGTTAAATGGATTGGTTGTCACATTCCGACATAACTTAATACAATATATTTTCATCTTCCGACATAAATATAGAGTCGGTTGTCACATACTTACATAATTATTAGATTGGGTACCAAGTTCCAATATGTTAACTATTTGGTTTTGGGTTTGGGTTCCATGAGAAGACCAATGACTTGTCATAATTGTGTATCTTGAGAAATGTGAACTTGTTTGTTGTTCATAAATGTTGATGATATTGTATATGTTTGTTATATGCATGTGATAATATTGTTGTAATGACTTGCTTATGTTGCACTTAGTGCGATATCCGTGTGATCTACAAATACACTGTGATTGTGTACTGATACCGCACTTGCTCTTTCTTTGTTGAGTACAGAGCATCTTCAAGCGGCCATTGACAGACCTCATTTAGAAGACAAGTTATCAATTGAATTCAAGGGTGAGCCAACACTTCCGGGATTCCATGATTTCTTCTTTCTTCTATGTCCACATTTCTGACTTAGACTTGTTCTAATTAGTATTAGTTCATTAGTTTAGGGTTTCATCCCTTCTTTTTTAGACTTGTTGAACATTAGATGTTTTGGTATATTGATTTTAAGGTTCTAGGTTTTTTTTCCGCAATGTTAAGTTTATTGTTAGAATTTTGTTGGAGTTTATGGGAACTCACAATTTCTTGCCTTAGTTTATCTTTAGTTGATTGTTTTGGGTTGTAGTAGTTGTTTTCCCACAGGAGAGTTAGTGTGGCTTCCGATCACGACGGTATGGTAATGACATGTAGAGATCCTGAGCACACATAATAGTTCTTTTAGTATGCTATAAATATTAATGCCGAAAATAATTTATCATCCTTTTACTCAAAAGGAATTTTTTAAAATTTAAATATATCTTATTCTTTTAAATATTGTTTTTATATTATTTATTATTTGATAGAGTTGTTTCAGTATTACCACATGAATTTGAAATAATTTTCTATATGATGTAATAGTTTTCAATAATATAATACCGATAAATCTAGGGTGTGTTTGGCACAAAGGAAAATGTTTTCCTAGAAAATATTTTCATGGTAAATAAGTAGATTTTTGCTTATTTTTTTCGTGCTTGGTTGGTGAGTAGAACATATTTTGCGGATAAGATTTTTAGTCTTTGATTTATGAATCAAAAATATTTTTGGGAAATATATATTATTTTTACTAGAGTAGAAAATAAATTTTGAAATTGAATATAATTTTTAATAACAAACTTATGTTTTTTTTGGGGTGTGGGGTGTGGTGGGAGATTGTAGGGGGGCGGGGGGTCGAGGGTACGAGTGAAAAATAAAAATCTGAAGTAGAAAATATTTTTACAAAACAAACTTAAAAGTTTTTTGGGAGGTAGAGGGAGTTTGAGGTTAGGGATAAAAAAATAATAATTTTGAAGTTGAAAATATTTTCTAAAATAAACAGAAATCTTTTCTTTTGAGGGGGGGGGGGGGAGGGGGAGGGGGTCTAGAAGGGGGGAAAGTTATTCGAGTGTAAGGATGAAAAAATAAATTTTCAAGTTCTAACTGTTTCATAAAATAAACGTAAATCGTGCTTTTTTTGGGGGGGGGGGGGTGAGGTTGGTCGGGGGGCTTGCCGGGTGGGGGATCGAGGATCGGTGTGAAAAACTAAAATTTTGAAGTTGAAAATATATTTTAGAAACAAACTTAGTTTTTTAGGGGTGGGAGAGGGGGGGACTCCCGGGGGGTGGGGGTCGAGGGTAGGGGTGAAAATATAAAATATTTAAGTAGAAAATATTTTTTAAAAAACTAACTTAAATTATTTTTATGATGGGGTGGTGGTGGTGGGGCAAAGAATATAAAAAATTGGTATTAGAAACATCATTTAAAAATAACTTTTAACATTTGTATGTGTGTGTGTGTAGGGGGTTGTGGTAGGGATGAGGGTGAGGTAAACAAATTGAAGTAAAACATTTTTTCCAAACAATCTACAAATTAAAATCTATTTTTTCTGGAGGGGTGCTGGTGATGGTTGGGGGGCTGGTTTAAGGTTAGGAACAAAATAAACTGATTTTTTCAATCAAACGATAATTGTAATTTGAAACTGAGAGAGAGTTTTGGAAATGTTTTGCTTTAGTTTTGATAGAAATCATTTTCCTTATATTTGAGGAAAATTAGTTGATTTGGAAAATATGCACCCTAGTCTTTTTAGTGTTGGAAGTTATGTTTGATAAATTTTTATTTTTAAAACAATTAAGTCTCTTAATAACAAACTCCTTTGTTACTTTTTTATATGAAATTGAAAAGGCAACAAATAAAATGTACTATCCTTTGAATAATTTATTTGATTATAATAAAAAAATAAATTCAATTTTAAATAATATTTATCATTTTATAAATGTAATTATTGAATTCACACATGATTCATAAATTCAAATAAAGTAATGATGTTTAATTTCTACTGCATTTTCTTTCAATTTTTTTTTACTAGATCTTTAATTAAGTACACTAAAAAAAGGGTGAGAAAATAATTTTTTCTTTGACAAATTTAGATTATATCATATATTTTCACACTTAATCAAATAATAGAGAATAAACCAAGAAATATTGAATATGAATATATATATATATATATATATATATATATATATATATATATATATATTCTCTTATATTAGAAAAGGGTAGTTCAACATGCTGTCTTCATTGTTTAGGAGCATTGATGTCTTTTCAAATTTCTCTAATTGCTAGGTGTCATCTTGATGTTTAAGCAATTTTTGCCTTTTCAATTTCCTACTTCAACGTGTCTTCCAAGGCTGATATCAATGTATGCATGTGTTCCTCTATGTCTTCCTTTTATTCTTCCTCTAATGATATCACTATTTTCATATTAAAGTTCACTTATGCTCTTCAGCATTTACTAGGTAAGATATAGCATATTTCAATTGTGCTTCTTTTTTTTCATATACAGAGATATACACACATATATATATACACACACACACACACACACACACACACACACACACATATATATATATATATATATATATTAGAAAAGGGTATTTCAACATGCTTGCTTCATTGTTTAGGAGCATTTATGTCTTTTCAATTTTCTCTAATGGCTAGGTTTCATCTCGTTGCTTAATCAATTTTTGCCTTTTCAATTTTCTACTTCAACATGTCTTCCAATGTTGATATGAATGTATGCATGTGTTCCTCTATGTCTTCCTTCTACTATTCCTCTACTTATATCACTATTTTCACATCAAAGTTCACTTATGCTCTTCAACATTTACCAGGTAAGATTTAGCATGTTTTAATTGAGCTTTTTTTTTCGTTATCTTTCTTTTCATCAAAGTTGAAGTTCCAAATTTGATTTGGCTGTGTGAATATTCCCTTATTTTCCCATTTTAGATTCTTATTGATGTTGTATTATCCTTTTGGTTGGGCGATTAAGTTAGATTTAGATGTGTAAATATTCCAAATTTGATTTGGTTACGTGAAGCTCTTTTTTCCGTCATCTTCCTTTTCATCAAAGTTGAAATTCCAAATTTGATCTAGGTGTGTGAATATTCACTTATTTTTCCTTTTGGAATTGTTATTGATGTTTGCTTATCCTTTTGATTGGATGATTAAGTTTGATTTAGGTGTGTCAATATATGAAATTTTATATGGATATGTGTGATATAAAGGTTTATAAGAGATGGATTAGAAGGAATAAAAGTTTTATGTGTCAATTGGATTCTATTGCCAATGTAAGAATCCTTTTTTTAAAAATGATTTAAAGCTCTCTGCTTGTTTATGGTGTGAAAATAAGAATGAAATTGGATTTCATTTTTAATATGGTGGATAGGTGTAGTTTATCAATATCCTTTCTTTGAGCAGTTTTGTGTTTGTTTGAGTCTATGTTCATATATGAAAAATCCATATATTTTCACATGCAATATATTTTGATTGTGTTTTGTTACATGTATAGCTTAATTTTCTTTATCAAAATTCTTTTCAACTTCCTCCTTTCGTATGGTTTTTCTTCATCTTAATTAATTTTCTGCATCTTTGTGATCTTCGATTTTTCTTGTGTTTTGGGGCCCCAATAATTTTGTATAGTCAATACGGCAATAGTCATCGACTACTTATCAGCACAAACAAACTTCCCCAGAGCCTTATTGTTGCTTTCCAGCATCAAGACTATTGTTGGACAGTAAATACAGAGCATCTACTTCACAGGTTGAAACGACCATGGCTTTAAAATCATTTCATTTTATTTTTTAGTATGACTTCTACACCATTAACTAAAGCTATGCTGTCCCAAAAGGAAATTAAGGAGATATAATAGTATTTTACAGTAATAACGGATTTTTTTTATTCTCAAAAATTCTTAAACTACATCCATTTAATGTGGACCACCATAGTTGCAAGAATTAAATTTCAAACTTTGACAGAGACTTCCCCAACCCAAATTTGTACAAGCAGTGTAGTACATTATGAGTTGACCAGTGCTTGATCCAGATGAGTCCCAAAATGCTCAAGAGGTTCATAGAATGCCTATAGTTGTCCAAGTTATACACTTCTGTTCATTTTCATTTAGAATGGTTCATCCCATTTCTATTTCGATCCAATTATAATAGTGAGATCCATTTTCATTAGAATCATTCTTAACTCTATGATTTTTGTTGAGTGATTATGGTTTTTGGTGTTCTATTCTTGATTTCTTTTACGTTTTATTGTGTTTTAATAGATACAGTAACTTTTTGTTTATCAAAATTCCTATTGTTAATGTGTATTTTGACACGACCTCTTTGAACAGAAAATTTAGCAACCGTTAACTGTGGGACCAACATAATTGTTTATATAGATAAGGTCAAATAGTATAACAACTGTTGTTTGGTGAATACAAATTACAAAAATACTAAATTCATTCTACAATTATTTCATGGTGCAGCGTGAAGTTAATGATTTGTCGTTATTATAATTAAGGCTTTGGCTATAGGTATGTTTTTACCTATCCGTTATTGTGATTTCTTTTTCTCTCATTCCTCATTTTATCTCCTTCGTTAGTGCATGTCCAGTCACTCTATTCTTCTCCATTTTGATTGATAAAACATTTGGGTGTGTCTGAGGAGTTTAAAGGATACAATGTTATTGTCTTGCTACCGATGAAAAGGAAAATAACTAGAAAATAAATTAACAGAAATGTGTCTAGATAAAGTAATAAACTATTAGTAGCTGGTATTAGTGGAAACATGATGTTACAACCATAGTTATATCACTTAAATTAATTGAAAGTTTAATATAATTTTTTCAATCAAACTTCTTACTTTCGCAATGTGGATTAGGCATTTTTTGATTTTTGGATGGGCTGAAATTCACCAAATCATTGATGTATTGATAATATTTTAGTATTTCCAGCAGATTGTAATTTATGACTTGATATCATAGACAGTTTATGACTTGATAAAAATTTAAGAAAATGTAATTTGCCACTATTGTTTTCTCCCAACTTTTAAAATAACTCAAGCATCCAGATCAGAGAACTTCTAGAAAATTAACAGTATCTAGACAAAGCAAGAAACTATTTGTAGCTGCTATAAATGGAAACATGATCTCAAAACCATAGTTATATCATTTAAATGAATTAAAAGTTTAATATAATTTTTCCAATCAAACTTCTTATTTTCACAATGTGGATTAGGCATTCTTGATTTTTGGATGGGCTGAAATTCCATAAATCGTTGGTGTATTGATAACATTTTAATATTTCTAGCAGATTGTAATTTATGACTTGATATTATAGGCAGTTTATGACTTGATAAAAATTTAAGAAAATGTAATTTACCACTGTTATTTTTTCCCAATTTCAAAATAACTTTAGCATCCTTATTAGAGAACTTCTATCAACTACGGTAGAAACAATTATACTCATTATCAGCTCATACAAACTGCAATATGCTAAGAATGTTATTATGATTCGCCGCATGACACTAATATTTTTATTTTAGTATTGAAGTCCAATAAGTTTGTTATTTTGTTTGTCTAAGCTTCCATATATTCATATGGATATGCACTAATTTCATACATTTAAGGTGAACTATTAGATATGATATTTCACATACACAAATTGTAGAAAATATTAAATTCATTTTGTAATTATTTTTGCGTGCAGTATGAAGTTAAGAATTTGCAATTATTTCTATTGCGGGTATGTTCTTTTCCCCATATTATTATTATTTGTCTCTTCCCTTATATATTAATTTTTTTCATCTTCACTGAATTCTACAAAGAATTTATATAATTTATATCTCACATTCTGGACAGATACAAATTCTCCAAATGTCAGGAAAAAGTAACATAAATGATCTGATTTTTGAAAAGTTCAGGCTATCTAGCTGTGAGACGGGCAAACTCAGCCATGGAGAATAATGTCTCCATTGATGTGTCCTTGGAATTTCGGTTTAGTCTAGGGGGGTACTTGTTCATTTTCCCAGATAATTAATGTCACAACTATGAGAATTCATAATAGTATAACTAAAGAATCTTAAAGAGTATGAATAACATTTGCAATAATTAGAATTAACTAAGAGAATTTATAATTTTATAACTAAAAGATGAATGTACAACACTGTATTTCTAACTAATTCTTTCTTGTATAAATAAATAGGACTTTTAATTTTTGTAGGAATAAAATGTATATGTTTATTCCATATTATTGAATATAAATTTTATTTTGTAATTGATATATTTTCAAATGATTCAGATATATTCATATATTTTTCGAAAAAGCTTATGAGATACAAGGAAAACAACCACCGTCACCATCGAACCTTAGCTTTGTTTACACATTCCGGTGGCCATGGCCTCCACAGCCACCAGTCCTCCTTCACTTGAGAAAGGACAACATGATATTTGAACAACCAAACCAACCTATGCATCCCACCTAAAGCCACAATAAAATAACAAAAAATTTATTCCACTAAAGCCAGTATCATGTTTACATGGAGAATCAAGGATTATATCAGAGCACGAAGAGATTGAACAAATTATTATTAATTGTTACATCTAGTAAATTCAGAGATTTAGGCTAAGGCTTCATGAGTAGTTCAATGAATTGACAAGGGTTATAAAGTTGTTAGAGGTCTTATTTAATGATATTGAACTTATTTTGGGAAGATAGGTTGATAATAAATTTAAAACGACCATGACATCCGATGAACTAGTAACATAGAGTAGTGTGGTGCTAGCGGTGCTAGGAGGGTTTCAAAGAAGTGTCTAAAGGGTTTTTATAGGAAGATGATGGGAGTAGACGTATATTCCTAACAGAGGGTTTAAGGATTCAAGAAAAAGGGAGGAGTGCCAACCATGAGGGGCAAGCCAAAGGCCAAGGCTTCCCCAAAAAGGGAGGCAACTACCTCAACCTTCACGAGCATGACCACAACCCATGATCATGACCACTGACAAGTGGGGGCTCGTGAAGATTCCTTGGCCATGACAGGGGGAGGTCACCTTGGACTAGATATGGTAAATGGAACCACGAGAAATTTCACGCCTCGTGGTGCACTTGATGGACGGAGAGGCTTGCTCGTGGTTTTGCCTTAAGCATTTTGGAAAAGGGTAGTTTTGGGGGAGCTACAGCCCATATCACCAATACCCATTTTATCGGCCGTGGTGCATGTCCACGAACATGGGGAGTGGGTTGTGAACTTTACTTATAGGTCCTTCGGGATGGAACTTTGGGGGAGCTACCGTCCCATACTTTACGACCAGCATGGGCCGTTAAGCACTTCACAGCTCGTGAAGTGGGGCGTGAAGGTGAACGAGCTTAGACAATCAAGGTCAAGTTGCATTTAATTTTTAAATTTCTAACTTAATGAGGGGTATTTTGGGTAAATTTGGGTTGACTATATATTGGTTTTAGTTCATTCATCACTCAATTCCCACTTCAAACCCAATTTCTCCCACTTCTCTCTACAATCTCTCTATACACCAACCTCCATTTAATAAACCTTGTAGATTGAAGAGGAATACCAAGTACCCAATTTTTCTTCCTTAATTTTGTGGATAAAGTCTCCTAAAGGAATGGATTCTTTCCCCAAGTGGTCAATTCAGTGTTGGTTTAAAAAATAACCCAAATTACATTATTTTCTCTACAAATGGGTTTTCTTCCAAAATTGAAATTGATGACTAATTAGATTAATTATGATTACTTATGGTTGTTTAATTGTATATTGATGCTAAGTTGTTGGGTTTGACCTAATTCTCAAGAAAACCATAGATGTCTCTTTTTCCCTAACCCTAATCTATGAAGTATGTAAATAGGTGGCTTGTTATAATGAAATTAATGGTGCTCTTGTGTATATATATATATATATATATATATATATATATACAGGAAGACTAGCTAGTAGATCTACCTAGATTCTATTATGATGTATAGATCCTACCTTGGCAAGTAGGTTGCCCTCCTTTTGATGTGAGGGGATAACATCGGATTCTATGTTTAGCTCACAAGGTCTATTGTCAATTATAGCGAAGTTTCCCGAAAGTAAATGAATGAATAAATGATAATGGTAATATGAACACTAACTAGGACTAATTAAGGGGTATCACTTAGTGTAGGTATGAGATGGGGCTTTACCTATACATTGCACAAGTGGACCTTAAAGGGAGTTCTAGGAGGGGTTCTTTATGAATAAATGATATATGTGATGTTGTTCTTACATGATGATGGTTTTACTTATTTTACATAATGTTGGTCTAAATTGTTATATATGATGTTGACTACACTTGTTATGAAGTTACTTGATGTAGATACAATGCTTATGGTCTCTTTTCTAGTTGACTTGGTTATGTGGGTTTATGGGGCTTCATGTAGACATTGCACTAGTTGGCTTGAATTGAGGTTGTGAGTAAGGTAATATGACATATTGATGAAAGGTATTCTAAATATTAATTGTGGATTATACGTTTCTAATGATGTAATTTTTAACATGAATATTGATATGGTTCTTGTTGTTATGTTATGAACTTGAATATGCTTGAATGTGAATAAAGGCTTTTCAAAAGTTCATTTAGCATATTTATACTAAAATGTCCTTGTGTGCATATTTTATAAATGTTTTACTTGCATATATTCAGACTTAGTACATGTGTGGTTAGTACTAACCCATATTCTCTTTGTTTCTACAATTATGTAGGTTCGGGCCATTGAAGAGATTCAAGGCCAAGATTCAAGAAACTTGGATAGATTCCCAAGTTGGTGAGTCTTCAGGTCTGAGGATGAAACCCAATATTCTAGTTTTAGCTATTTGACCATCTCTAAGACAATGTTCTATTTTCTTACTTTAAGACTTCATTGTAAGTTCTATATGAGATATATTGTAATAGTGTAAAGCTATGTCCAAAACCTTGCATTCGGATATTGGATGGTTATGGTGAGACAATAGTAGATTATGTTTATGAGTTTGACTATGTTGGTAAATCAGAAGTCTATGTATACTTGATATGCAAAGTTTGAATAATTTTTCTGTATTTTCTTACCTATGATTTGCAATGATGTATGTTAATGGCTTGTCTAAGGCCTATAAGAGGACAAAGACGCCGCTTACGACTAGGGGTGCTCCTCGGTCATGACATTAATGAAAATCTTGAATATGTGGTGATTGGAAAATTTTCATCAGGAAGACCAGACATTCAAGATCTAAGAAGGCTCATTGCGAAACAGTGCGAACTAAAAGGAGACTGTAGTATTGGATTACTAAGAAATTGGCATGTGCTGATAAGGGCAACACAATTGGAGGATTATGTGAATCTATTGTCCTAACCAACATTCTATTTTATGCATCAGAGTTGGTCGTATCCAATGAGAACATTGTCCCAGACCCACTTTTTGATCCAGAAGAACAAACTACTACGAAAAATGCATAGATATCTTTTTTGGCATTGCCATCAATTGTTTTAGGTAGAGAAGCTATTTTCTTGTTTGAAGTAGCTATTGGGAAGCCATTACAAGTAGATATGGCAATAAAAAACCAAACACAACCAAATTGTGCAATAGTCAAGGTAGAAGTAGATTTGTTCGGGGAATTTCCCAAGCGCATCAAAATTGGCATGAAGAAAAAGGGTGGCGAAAGTATTGTAAGACATGAATGATACAAGGAAATAATGAGGAACAATGCTATGTAATTCATCCTAAGTTATATCCAAAGGCGGAAACGTAAAACAAAACAGAGGCGCATCACAAGGTAGAGGAAAATAAAAAGTAGGAAACAGATGGTGTGAAGGAATTGAGGAGCATGACAACTGAACTGAACAGGCAAAAGGACAATGAAAAGTTACAAGAAATTAAAAAAGAAAAGGAGGATGGAAAGGCAATGCAGGAAAACTCAGTTAATGAAGTGGGATAAGGTGGGGGTGGTCTCTCCCAATCAATTTGAAGCCCATGGCGACAAAGAATAGAGAAGAAGAAACCAGAGATGAATGAAATAATAAACATCAACCACCACAGTCATCCAAAGTGTGGGTAAAAGAAACTTTTGACAAGAACACGCCAAAGGAAAACAAAGGGAATAGGAGTAAACCGGAATCCAGCGACGTGATAGAGACAGAAGCAACTAATAAGAAAGGTAGTAACATGAAAACCCCTATCGAATCACTTGGAAAAGTGAATGCACAAAGATTGGAGTTCCCTAAAAAGATTGATAAGAGAATCTGAAAATACTCTCATTGAAGTGAGCATTGTGGAATCATCTCTGAGGGTTGATCATAGTATCTCGACACGAGTTGATTGAGATCAAGAGTTTATTACAACCTCAAAAGAGAGTAACATGTCACTACGATGAGCGCCAAATCTGATAGAGGAGTTTGAGGAAGAAATTCAAAATAGAAGAAATTCAGAAGGGGATGATAATTTAGAGGAAAACATACAACACATAAGTATAGCTGGAGATTTATCTCCTAGACACACTAGTAGCTTGAAGAGCACAGTCAAAAAAGAAAGATCTATACTTTCTGTACAAGTTCAAACTATGAGAAATAAAGATATATCTACAAGTTTTGAACAATTAATACAAAAATGTTGTTTGGAATATTATATTCGTTAAGTCGCAAAATTCATTTGAGAGGTTAATGGAACTTAATAAAAGACATCGGTATCCTTGCATAGCTTTAGCTGAATTTTTTATGAATCCCATAGAGTTAGATCAATACACAGGTTAGGAACGAGCAATTATTTTGAAAACTATTCAAACAAAATACAAATTTCTTGGATGGATGGATGGGAATGATAAATAATTATTGATTCCTATCAACAAAACACAATGAAATTCAGCAATGATAATGAACCTATACTCCTCACAGTAGTGTATGCAAGGTGCAATGCATTGGAGAGGTTGGAACTATGGGAACTACTGGAAGAATAAAATCAAGGAAATATTTTACCCTGGGTAATAGGGACTTTAATATAATTCTTAATGAAGAAGAGAAGATAGGTGGTTTGGATTTCACTCAACAAGAGGAAATAGATTTTTCTAGTTGCATCATTAATTGTGCTCTTTCAAAATTGAAAACTACAGGAAGCAAGTTCACCTGGTGGAATGGTAGAATAGAAGAAGCATGTATTTTCAAAAGATTGGAGGGTGTTAGTCAATAATGAATTCATCAATATTTTTCCTTCATCAGAAGTACAACATCTCATTAAACATGGATTTGATCAAGCGCCACTTCTTATGAATTGTGAATCTGAGGAGGAACCTATCATAAAACCTTTCTGTTTCTTAATTTTTTGGGTCAAACATTTTCAATTCAAGGAACTTATATGACAAAACTGGAACATATACTTTGTGGGAAGTCAGTTTGTTGAATTCCACGAAAAATTTAAAAAAATCTAGAAGACACATGCAACATGGAGCAAAGAAGTTTTGGGAATACATTTCATCAAATAACCACCTTAAAGGATGTAATAAGGGTGAAAAAAATACAAATGGAGATTGAACCCATAGGCTCAAACAGAGGAGAATTAAATAGGACAGAAGTGAGTTAAATATTTTTTTGAAAATTTAGGAAGAATACTATAATTAGAAAGCAGGAATGAGGTGGTTTACTTATGGGGAGAGATACACTAGGTTCTTCACTCTTATTTAAAAGGAAGAAGAAAAAAACTACATATAGCATAAATCACTAGATCAAGGGGTAATACTTGAATCAAATAAGTGAATTGGAGAGAAGGCAGCTGATTTTTTTGCGGAACACTTTAGACAAAAAAATGAAGAGCATGATCTGCCTATATTAAACATCATCCCCAAAATGATATAACATGATCCTAATGAAGAAATGACTAAATTACCTAGTCATGATGAAGTTAAAATGGTGGTTTTCATACTAAATGGGGTTAGTGCTTGCGTATAGGATAGATTTTTTGGGCTGTTCTTTCAAAGATGCCAAGAAATAATAGAAGAGGACATCACCAAATTGGTAAGGGCTTTTTATGTGAGGTCATGAGCTACCAAAATTTGTAACAAATGCCAATCTTGTCCTAGTTCGTAAGAAGGGAATAGTGAAAACTTTCACTGACTTAAGACTGATATCTCTAGGTACCTTGATTAACAAATTGATCTCTAGAGTGGTCCATGAGAGAATAGCAGTTGTACTACCAAACACTATCTCATAAAATTAGGTAGGTTTTGTGAAGGGCAGAAGTAATACTGAGAATATTCTACTAGCAAAGGAGATTATAAAATATATCAATTGGAGGAATAAGAATGTTAATGTAGTTGATAATTATAAATGGCTAAAGCATATGATAGAGTATCATGGATTTTTTACCAAAGTATTAAAAAGGTTTGGTTTTTCAGAAGTAATTATTGATATGGTTTGGAGGTTGGTCTCAAATAATTGGTACTCCGTACTAATTAATGGACAACCCCATTGTTTTTCCACTCCTGGAGAGGAGTTACTCAGGGTTTTGTTTAAGGGACTTAACAACCTTCGTGGAGATGATAGATTTTTACGTTATGGATTGCATAAATGGAGTCCAGGAATCAATCACCTATCTTATGTTGATGACACAACATTATTTTGTTCAGGTGATAGATTTTATGTGATAAAAATGATGAAAATTTTGAAGGAATAGAAACAAGTAACTAGACAATTGATAAACAAGATAAAAAGTTCATTTTTTCTGCCTGATTGAACCCCTTTAATTGTAGCAAACATATTGCGAAGGTTGATAAGTATCAAGCAAGAAAATTTTACGTTCATATGTTTGGAATGTCTAATCTTTTATGGGAAAGATAAAAAATCTCAATTTGAAGACTCGGTAAAGAAGATAACCAGAAGGGTACTCTCATGGCAAAATAGATTTCTATTCTTTGGAGAAAAGTACACTCTCATAAACTATATTATGCAATCAATACCATTATACCTTTTATCGATAATTAACCCCCCTAAGAGGATTAATGAACAAATTCATAAGGTTTTTGCAGAAAAATTCTTGGGAAGCACTGGTGGTCTTAAAGGTAAGCGTTGGGTAGCTGGGGAGGAGATCTGTTATCTAAAAAGGGAAGAACGGCAGGGATTTACATCTTTATTTGAAGTTTCTAGGGCCCTAAAGAGAGAAGTATGTTGCCTTAAGCAATGTTTTGTATATTACATTAACCATCTTTAAATACATAAGGGGGAGCAGAGATTACTACAATACAAAGGACACTAAATAAAAATAATCAGAAGATTACATGAAATAAGGGAAATAAACAAGATATAGAAGATCTAAAAGATTGAAAAATAAAAAGAGTAAAGAGAACATATCCTGAGATAGTCTTTTCTCATTATGCCCCCGTAAGATAGGTGGTGGTTCAACTACACCTATATTTGATCAATGAGAGCGAAAAATGGTAGTAGGTACAATCTTCAAAAGAGAGTTAGTTAGACACAAAGATGATGAAACATGACGGACAATAAGAGACTTATGTTGAACCAATTCTAGAACAAAGTGATAATCCAAGTCAAGATGCTTCATACATGTGTGGAAAGCTGGATTTTGGCAAAAAAAAAAAAGTGGCATCAAGGTTATGATAACAAATGGTTGGAGTGTTTGAAATACAGAAGTGGAGTTCTTTGAGAAGATTGAAAATCCAAATTGTGTAAGCACTAGCATTAACAATGGTTTTGTACTCAGCTTCAGTAGCGAAGTGAGATACTGTCCAACTGATAGGAGAGCCTCCAACTAAGACAACATATGCACCAGTAGAGCATCAGTCATCAGGATTCCGACACCAATAAGATTCTGAATAAGTGGTTAGGTTTAAAGGTGCAACTGGTCGAATGAGTAAATAGAGGTGATTGGTAGCTTGCAAATGTTGATACGAGGTTTTGTGCATGAATTGAGAAAAGCGATTGAGAGAAAAGGTAATGTTGGGCCTTGTGATAGATAGAAATTGAAGAGCGACAATGAGCTACCCGTAGATTTTACAATCAATAGAGGAAGATCCATCATCTCTTTCAAAATGGTTGAAGGATCAAGAGGAGTAAAGACTCCATTGTCCTCTATCATGTTGAAGCCCTGGATAAGATTAGTAATATACTTCTTTTGAGAGAGATGCGGACTGGAAGATTGACGAAAAGCTTCAACACCAAGGAAATATGTCAAGGGAGATTAGTCCTTCAGAGAAAAAATGACGAGCCAATGCATCATTAACATGGTAAAGCTTGGAGTTTGAATATTCTATGAGTATGATACCATCCACATATAGGAGAAGAAATACAACAGAGTCTGTGCCATGGAGAATGAATAGAGAAGGATCTGTTTGTGAGCATACAAAACCAATAGAAGAGATAACGTTCTTGAACTTTGTATACCAGGCACGAGAATCTTGATGGAGTCCAAGAACGTCCATGACGTTTGAAAGGTTTTCCTTGAAATGACCTTGTGTGTCTAAGAATGTTTCGTTGAGTTTTATGTGTTTGTGTTGGATAAAATATATATGGGAGGTCCTAACTTGTATACAAAAATATTTTGATTGGAAACGTCCAGGAAAGCATCCCCAAGGACCAACCAAGGGTCCTTCAGAAGTACCTTCATTTGAGTCAAAGGTTGTCTTGGACCAGCCCAATCTACTGAGGCAAATGATATACCGTGTTTTCACGGTATTATTAATACTTTTCCTTAAAGTTTACTGTTCCAAAAGAATTTTTGTGCTAATTTTTATATAAGTTTCTCTTTATTTGCAGGAAATCTGTCCAAAGATGAATGTGGAGATTTTGAGCGAAGAAATGCAGAAGAGACCACCTACGGAGCTTGTGACAGTCCGTCGTGCTTGTGATGGTCCGTAGGTGGCAGCATAGTGCAGCTGTTGATGGAAGATGGGGAAGTCTGACCAAGTGTGGGGTTACGGAGTCCATGACGGTCCGTCATGTCTATGATGGTCCGTCCTGCCGGTTCTTCATGAAGTTCAGAGAAGTAATCCCAGTACCCTGATTCCAAGAGTTTAAGTATTTTGGAACGAAGACCCTCGACAGACTTTTGTGCCTATGAAGGTCCATCATACTTGCCGTCGAGGGTAATGAAGAGAGAAGCTGAAGAAATTGCACAAGTATGGGACGACGGAGTCCACGACGGTTCGTCATGACCACGATGATCCGTCGCGAGGTCCGTCGACCCAGCCGCGTTTTGACAGATTTCCAGCAAATAGAGTCCTTATTTAATTAGGTGTTTATTTTCTATAAATAGTTCAAAAAACCTCATTTTTAGGTTAGACGCCGTATTGTTAGACTCTGGATTATTATTAGACTCTGTGTATTAGTGTTAGACTCTTGATTAACTTGTAGACTCTTTGTGAGATTATTGATTATCTTGAGACTTTTATCATTGATTGTGATTAATCAAGCAAACTTTGGGGTTTTACTCTTTTCATTGAAGTAAGTACATGAATTCTTATATAATATATTTGAATATTGTGATTATGACTATGGGTAACTAAACTCCATAACTAGGGTTGTGGGAACCATAGGCAAATAATGAGATAAAACCTAACTAAAATAAAAATTCTAGAACAGTGTCTTGCATGTATTAATAATTCTTTCGCTTAGAAGTCTTTTTAACGGATGACCAACATTAGAACTCACCTTAATGCTACTTGCCGGACAAAGGAGGTAGATAATAGAAAAGAATTAACAACATAGATTTAGTGTATACTATCTAATAGGCTAGTATTGATTGGTACGAGGTAATAACTTAGTCAAATATCGAATACGATGCTTAATATGAGGTAAAGATAAGGGTTAGGATAGCAACACACATGTAGCCGGACCAAGGTGTGGAGTGAGATTTTCTAGATGCCGGACCAAGGATTTAGAAATACATAACTTTTCACTTTGCATGCAAGATACTAGGAAAGAATTGTTATAGTTAGAATTATCAAGTTATGAACCTGTGGGGAACACGTAAATCCTTGTTACTTTGATTAATTGATTAAACTTCAACATTCAAATGTGTGAAGTGTCTTCTTTAAATTTCTTTAGCTATTTTTATTCATTTAGAAATAGAAACCCCCCTTTTATTATTTTTACTTTCCAAGGAAGTCGTTGACTGAACAATAGTAATAATAGATTGAAGTTAAGTCTAAACAATTTTCCTTGTGGGAACGATCCCAACCTCACTAGTTGGGTTATTTACTTGACATGACCGCTTTACTTCTTATTTGAGAAGTAAGTTTGAGCGTATCAGCAAACGACAACTCATTGTCCAATGGACGCCCTGTATATGGTAGGCATGGGTCAATACTTATCCTAGATATCTCAAGCTTCAAATGGCTAGTCTCTGAACTCATGGACGGAGGACAGGACGGTCCGTTTGTGGACTGACTCCCCGTCGTTTGACAAGTCATCTGTAAGTTGTGTTCCTATGCAGTTGACAGTTGAGTTAAGGGGTGGAGTGGTATATTCACCCCAAACCCAAATAAGGGAAAGGGAGGTTGCTTAAGCGTATTTTGGGTATTTCAAACATCTATATAAGTCCCACATACCTAGATGAATTCATCTTCAAATCAAAATCCTAATTCCCTAAGAAATTCTCTAAAAACTCCATTGAATCCAAAACTCAAAGAAGAGCTTTGATGGACATTTTAGTGGTTATTTATCATTAATTTAGAGGACTAACAGCATTGAGGTATAGTTTTTTATCCTTGAAACTCTATTCATCAAGGAGTCCAAAAATTCAAAGGGTTTTCTAAAGTTTTCAAAGATGAACTTGTCCAATTTTATGATTTATCCATGGGTTCTTGCATTAAGGGGTTGGAATCATTATATATACATTATATTTATTTTAATTAGATTATTTTATCTAAATTAACTTATGAACCCTTGTAATCCATGAACCCTAGATTTTGACTACTTTGTGGTTGACTTGATATTCAATTGATGTATAGGTTGTATTAGATTAATAAATCTATTTTATTTTACCTAGTTCGCTGAGTATTATGATTTTTGTATTGAATTGATGTTCATGACAATGGGTAAGGGCATTACGGTATTGAATTGGATGATTTAGACAAGGTTTGAAGTGGAGAGAATGGATTGGTGGTACGATTCCCTAATTCCCTTTATTTTATGTAATTTAGATCTTGAATTACTTTGTGATTGGAATGGTCCACTTATGGTGGAGGTGTGATGTTAATGTTGTGTCCTTGTCTCCGTTACATTATGTATTATGATGATCATGACCTTTTCGGTACTACTTGAAATATTGTTATGCTTTGCGTAGTTGATTACGTGAAGTTTTATCATATCTACCTACGTGTTAAGTAATGTGAGAGTATGTGTTTCTTCTATCGATGTTAGGTGATCATGTTAGACTATGACTATTTCTTTATGTGTGTAGTCTTACAGTTGGTGCATGATTCTCGACATTTGGTTATTAAGTTTTATGATGACTACATTGATTATTTTATGGAAGTGTATAGGGTGACATAAACATGATAATGGTTATTCCTATGTGCTTCTAGTATAATATGCTATATGTGATAAAGTGAAGTTTTGGTGTGTCTTGTGTGGTAGAATCGTGTCCCTTACTTTATGTATGTATGAATGTGAATATGATATGTCTTGACTTAGGATGCTAAATCCTCTTAATCTTGTATGTATGAATGGTATGAGACCTTTAATGTTTTTAAGAGGGTCCTTTATATGAAACCTTTAACCTAGTGGTAAGCTTCTGAACCTTGAAGTCGAAAGCTGTAATGATGTCCTTCTTGTAATGAATGGTGGACTTAAGGTTTGTTGGATAGAAAGGCATCATATCATTCTTAGGAAAGTCATTAAGCTATCTTCGATACCATTGTAAGGCAGCCCTAGTGGACCTCTTTGGTAGGGTGAATGTAATTAGGTTATGAACTAGATATGGAACCTCTTCATGTGATCCTTAATGTGAATTACTCTATGAGAACAAAGGCTAGCACCGAGTGAGTATGGTAAGTGAAGTAGCTCTAGTGAATAACAAGACTAGAGTACAAAGTACGCCCTTTATATTCCTTAACCATGTGCCTACACGGGATGTGTCCAAGCTCTACCATTGGCAAATAAAACATCCTCCATTGGAGGAGGTTACAACTCCTGATTCCACGCTTTAATACCATGGTCTATGTAGGTTATTGCCTATTCTCATCTCATGGGATACATATTAGTATTTGAGAATCCTATGAAGTTTAGGTGGTGGTATGGGACGCTACCTAGACATCGCACCTTTAGGCTCTAAAGATGTTAGTGAGAGTCAAAGGTCTTCTCCAAGACCATTACTTGAATGTTCTCTATGTGATGAATATCTTTTAATGAACTAATCAAAATAATTGATTTAAGTTATAAAACATGTAAATGAATGAGCATAAGGGATGATCTTTTCATGTCTTATCTAGGGAAGTCTTGAGAAATAATCTAGTTAGAGAAGTTGGTTGATACTTTAGGCATGATATGAACTTAGGAAGTCTTAAGGATTATTTAGGTAACCTTGAAAATGGTGTATGGGCGTTCTCTTCTAAGAGTCCTTAACTAAGTCTTTTGATAGCCCTGGTAAGGAGAAATGTCATATTATAGATGTTATGCGTTTTGGTGACTTGTAAATGTATATGTCTCATTATAAGTAGTCTTGAGGGTCATTTAGGCATTCTTAGAAGTGAGTCTTAGGATAGGTTTTAGTGAGGGAATTACATGTTATAGAGCGTCTATGGTGAAATTAAGAAACTTCACTATAACATTGGAGTTGTTCACTCTAGAGTGAATTAGTTCTCTGTAAGGTTGTTCCTAACAATGTGACAAATTGTCTATGTGATTTCTTATGTGTTTGTAAGTTGTTAAATGTTGTTATTATGATTATATTTTGATATTTAAATCAAAAGATGCATATTTCAAATAAATGTTCGTTTTCATGATTTTTATGCATTTTGTCGTACTTAGTACAGGTGTTTGTCCTAATTCCACATATATTTATATCTCTATAGTGGTTGGTAGGGAAAGAGCATTGAGAAGCAAGGATGGAGTATAGCATGATTTCAAGTGAAGTTGAAGTATGTTCTCTCTTGATTGAGGGCATAGTATGGAAGTTTTCTTTTATATTGAAGTATTGTAATAGAGTAAGTATTTCAATATTTTGATGTATGGGTCGTGCCCCAAGTATTACCGTATCTAAGCTTGATTAGATTGAGACTTAGTATTTCCTATGATTTCTAATGAAATATGTTATTAAAGATATTCTAATGTTTTGTGAAAATTTTTAATTCCGCACTACTCTACATTATGCATATGCGATGAACGATATGAAAAGGCTTGTACAAGACCTCTGAGAGGTCAAGTACGCTGATTGCATTCTGAGAGTGTCATCTCTTATAGGGTGTGGTCTTGGTATGTGACAAGTCAGTTAAATTATACATCAAATGTCAGTAGGAGATGAATTGTAGTTTTCTTGAACAATGGGATAGAAGTAAAAGTAAAATCAACACCTAACTGTTGATGAAAACCCTTGACTACCAATCTTCCTTTGTATTTGTCCATTGACCCAGCTTGTTTGTGTTTAATTATAAAGTACCACTTGTAGATCATTACATTTTATGCTTGAGATTTAGGAACTAAACTCCAAGTATTGTTTTAACAAAGAATAATAATCTCATCACACATTAAATCACACCAAGGAGCATGTTGAACTGTCTACATGTAAGTTGGGGGAAGTACTGTTGTGTCTAAAAAAAAATCAAATCAGAGTGGTTAGTAGGGTTTTAAGTCATAAAAATATTATGCTGAGTGTGGGTAGCAACACGAGTAGGTGGTTGTGGGGAATTAGAACTTACTAGTTGCAAAGGAGAGGTAGGAGCATTTTCACTCAAGGCAGGAACAATCACAAAGGATAAGGGACTAGTCTCTTCATTCTGGGTACCATTAGGAGATGTGGAATACAAATGTGTTTGTAATGGGGATGAATAAGATGATGGCGGTGTGTTCTCCGTCATTAAAACACCAGCTGACATAGGAACTAATGGAACATCTCTTAGAGGCACGGGAGGATATATGGTTTCAGGATGACACGGGTGGTTGGTGGTTGAGTTATCAATCCATGAATGTATTCCTTGTGGTGTAACCTGAGGTAACCCATGCAAAATACATTCAAAAGAAAAACTCTTTTCCTGGAATAATACATTATGATATAGAAATATTTGGGTAGCAGGTGGATCAAGGCATTAGAACAGTGGTGGGTGACAGAGTAACCAAGAAAGAAACAAGGCAATATTTCTATTCAGTTTATGGTTATTATAGGGTTTTAACCAAGGATAACATAAGCAACCATAGGTAGGAAGATAGGAATAATTGGGGTTGACATGAAAATGGCTTCAAAGGGAGACTTCCCTTGAAGGATAGATGTGGACATACGCTTGATGAGGTACATGGTAGTTTGACAAGAATAAGACTAGTATCTAAGAGGTATAAAGGATTGATGTGGTAAAGTTAAAGTTGTCTCAATTATATGTCGATGGTGATGTTCAACAGTACTTATTCATAGGGGTGGATAAGGGGGTGAAAACAGATGTTGGATGCAACGTTAGCTATTGTCTTACTTAAGCCGTCGTACTCACCACCACTATCTAAATATATAGTGAGAATTGTTGAGTGAAAATACCTTTCTACCAAGAGTTTGAAATAAAGGAATATGGAAGTTACATCAGATTTGTGCTTGAGTGGGAAAATCCATATATATTTTGTAAAATGGTATATAAATATGACATAAAATCAAGTAACATTTTTAGAAGGAATGGGAGACGGTCCCCAAACATCGGTATATAAAAGTTCGAATGGACAAGAGCTAGTTAACGTGGATGTAGAAAAAGGTAACCGATGACTTTTATTGCCAAGACAAGAATTATAGCTCTCTTGAGAGGAAGAAGAAACAAACAACTTATATATAGAAACAATGGAATTAAGAACTTTATGGTGTGGGTGACCAAAATGACAATGCCAAAGCGTATGAGATGAGAGATTTTCAGCAATGGTGAAGTAGGTAGCTGGCGCTGGAGAAGAGATAGTCCACTAATAAATCTGCGTCCTATTCGGGCCTTGAGACAGAGGTGCTCACATTCTTAAATCCTTAACAACAAAAAAAAGTAGGGAAAAATTCAATAGAAATTTTATTTTGCTAACAAAATAAAGGAAAAGAAACAAGATTGCGATGATTAGCTGGAGCTCATAAAACATATTTTAGAAAAATATTACGAGAGGAAGTGGGGAAATTAGTATGGCCTATGTGGGTTATTTTAATACCATTACCATTACCATAACAAACTATAATATCATCCGTCCCTGTGTACTTAGAGTAAGCCTATAGATTCTAGTATTTAAGGTTATGTGATGTGATACAACATTATCTATGACCCAATCAGTATTGGTTGATCCATTAGTCAATAAAAAATTACCTGGTGACTTATTCATATTGTGACTGCGGGAGCAACAAACACAAGCAATATGTCAAGATTTGTCACATAGTTGGCACAAAACTCGAGCTCTATTGCTGGAGTTTTGAGAGTGTTAATTATTATTATTAGAATTTCACTAATTGTTTTATCTACTTGAATTGTGGTTTTTTTGATGACCTCACCAGTTACCACTAGATTAGTTGGTAGAATTGTTGTTTTGGTGTTGTCGATCAACTTATGTCGAACACTTATTAAACTACATAGTAAGAGAACCGGTAAGAGGTGGCATCTCAGGCTTGGTTGTGTGAAGAAGGAACAATTCGTGGCTCATGATTTTTTAAAAATAACTACTCATAAGTGTTGGGTTTTCGAGAGCACAAATGGTCATCATATTCTTGTCGAACGCCGTTGAGCACTTTCATGACAAGTTCATCTTTGCTAATGGGAGAACTATCAACGACAAGTTCATATATGATGGATTTTATCTCATTGAGATATTGATCAATGGACTTTGTTCCCTTCATAAGGTAGCTGAGAGAATCACGAAGATAGTTTGACTTTTGTGGGCATGTTGCTGTGCTAATTTCGTCAAAGCGATGTGCGCAAAGATGCAGAGGCAATCAGAGGGGGTATGGTAGGATCAACACACGTCATAAGAGCATGATGAAGAAGGTCGTCTTGTAACCTCCATGGTTGATAGTTTGGATAAGTTGGAGATGGACAAGGAGGTACCATCAATATGTCAAATCATAGTCAAGGCAAAGAGCATAAAATTGAGCCTTCTAGGTATAACAATCCTGAAAATGGATATGCTAAGTAATGCTTAATGTGTCTAGAATGCCTACGATTAGACCGTTCACACAGATTGATGCGCGTAGAACCAGACCTCTGAACCCTTGTTACAGCCAAGCCAACTAACTTGTGGAGTTAGTTGAGATAAGAAAGGTTGGTTCCAGCCATTAAGGGCTCCCGAATATGAAGATTTACCTGAATGAGTCTTTACCGGATTTAAAAAGGGGAAATCTTAAGTTCGGAGAGTCTAGGGGTAAAATGGTCTTTTTTCCAGGCTAATAATAGTATCATAATTACCTAAATGTATAATTAAGTATTTAATTAATAAGGTGGAGTGGCATTTTGGGGAGAGAGGGCCAAAAATTGGCCTTTGAATGAAGTCTTGTTCAACCCGGGTTTGATCCTAGGTGGAAGCAATGATTTAAATTGTTTTTATTAAATTGGTAAATTAATTTAATTAATTAATAATTATTAGCTGATTTAAGAAAAAGGAAAAATCATATTTTTAAAGGTTTGAAAGTGTCCTATCTTGACTAAGTCTTTACCTAAGCCTAAACAACCTTTCATGTTTAACTCTCTCTCTCTCTCTCAAGTCAAAACGTCTCTTTCTTTTAACATTCTCTCTGCCAAAATACAAGAAATTACCAGTGACTAAGAGTTCTTCACAGTTGAAGAACATTCACGCCAAAAATATAATAAAAACATATCCAAAAACGTTAGGAAAATGGAGTGTTTTTCCGTCGAAGTTTGGTGCTGAAGCTCGGATTTGGACGCGAGTTGGAGGAGGTCTTTGGGCAGAAAGTTCAAGGTTTGAACGTCAAAGTAAGTATGGTTTTTCTTACTCTTGGTCCCTTTCTCAAGAGACCCTTAAGACGCAGATAAATCTATTCCGAAAACTGGGGTTGTTCTCTGTTGCATGTCCCGGTCACAAGCTCATATCGATGCTTGTAGGTTGGTATGTTTGCTGGTAGATATTAGGCTAGTAATGTGTTTTCGTGATAAATATGTTCATGAATGTTTTTTTTAAATGGTACGAATGATAACCTATGTTTTCCAAAAAAATGTGTTTATATGTATGCAATGTGTAGCCATGACTTTGAACACAGATCGTAGCATAAAAATGACTTGTTTTATGGTTGTATTTCACGTGCACAATCTTGTATAAATCGTGATGTTCATATGATGTATAATGTTACTGATTTGAGTGAAGACAATTAGCTAACTGAATCCATTAAAATGCACTCAAAGATTTGCTACATGATCCATGAATCACCCTAATAACTAACGTGTATTGTTGATCAAAAGGATGTTGAAAAACGTACATACTTTCCAGCTATATTTTGATGAGTTTCGGTCAAGCTAAGTGGTTTAGTAAGTTATGAATAATATATTAAATAAGTGAGGTCGTTGAGGATGGAACCCATAACCTCACCATGTTAAAAGTCATACAAATAATGTAAGTTAAAAAGAATGTGGCAAGGGGGGATTCGAACCAGTGACCTCGATGAAAATGAAGTACAAAAAATAAAAATAAGAATGAGAGGAGTGGGATTCGAACCCACCACCTCTCAATAAAATTTAAGGAAAAGTTAAAAGAAAGATAAAAGGTTAAGGTGTGTGGGAATCGAACCCATGACCTCTAGGCAGAATGAAGGGAATTTAAGGAGAAAAATTGAAGTGGGGCTGTGGGGGTTCGAACCAACACCTCTCAGCCAAGAAAGAGAGGAATTAAATAAAAGAAACTAAAAGGAAATGAGGTTGTGGTGGTTCGATACCACATCCTCTCAGTCCCAATAAACAAAAAATAAATAGAGAAATTAAGGAATATAAAAAGAAGGCGTTGGGGCTCGATCTTGGGTCCCAAAGCCGTGTGGACAAAACAAAAATAAATAAAAATGTAAGTTTTGTCCAAGGGATTCAAAATCGGTTTACCTTTCTCAAATTCCGTATTGATACATAAGTCATACGTGAATAAATGTTCAAAAATAATGTTGCCTACATAGATCGAAATCGAGATCTTGGCACACTTACACGATGCATAATTCTTGTACCACATAATTTTAGGAAGATACGAATCACTTGAATGAACTATGAATGAAGCCTCATGGCTTGTATGTATAGACCCATAAGTCTAGCGTGCGTTTAAAGTAAGTAAACCTAAGATGTATGTAGCGAAATGATGAAACCCTAGAAGGGTCAAGTAAGAGTGTGAAACACACTAAATGGTCAAGTGCATTGACATACGATGAAATGAACATTCACGTAAAGGGGTGAGTAATTATGAAATGAAAATGTGCTAAATTTAATGAATGAGGTGACAACATGATAAGAGGATAATGTGAAAGATGAAATCAATCTCTAATGAGCCTAAGTAAATGTTACCAAATCGTAGTCACTTATGAGATTGTAAAGTTAATAAAGAGACCAGTCCTTATGAACACTCTAAGGAAATTATTGAAGTTAATGCATACTTAATACTAATGATGAGATGATAAATCATGTAATGAGATATGATGTCCTCATACTAAAAGCCATCTTACATGATGTCTGAATTGAATGTAATGGAACTTTATACTAAGCACCGATAGGCTAGCTATGAGTGGTGAATCCTTCCTTGGGGAAGGGCGGAGGTTCACGTAACTCTTATGAGATGAGACTGTCCGTCATGTTGAGTATAAGTCTCTTTATATCTCCTAGTCTTTTAAACTATACTGCAATTATAGAGATCTAGCAGGGTTGAATCCCCGATATACGCTAGCATGTTTGGGGTCACTTAGGTCGGTGATTCAACCTCTTTTCGGTGTGGGGAAGACACTGGATTTCATGATGCTCACATGATCTATGTCGGTTAAAGTTAAAGTTCCCAATTAATGAATGAGGCCAACCACAAATGATGCACATAATGAAAAGAATGATACCAAATGTGTTAGGATAGGATAATAAAGAGGTGATCTAGACTTAAGTAGTGACACTAGGTCATTCATTATCATTGCATAGAAAACCCGATGAAAGTCTTAAACTACATCCTAGGTATAGCTGGTGTTTACACTAACTTTTGAAGGTATGAAGTGAAGTACGTATGAATGAATGAAGCAGACTTTGTGTTTTCTAAAGAAGGCGCCCTAGTTGAGGTCCCATATGTTGAGCCCTCATTTTTGGGATGTCTTGATGTCATGTCCATGATTCCAAAGTCTCATGGCATATGAATGAATGATATGAAAGATGTTATGTGCTATATGTAGTATGTTATGTGCTATGTGTAAGACGTTATGTGCCATATGCAATATGATACGTATGATGATGCAAGTTACTCTCATGGAATGACTTTCCTAATCTGATTGGATAAGTCCACTGACTTTCCTAATCAAAATTTGGCAGGTCCACTAACTTTCCTAATCCAAATTTTGCAAGTCTACTGACTTGACTTTCCATAAATCATGTTGTTAGGAAAGAGCTATTCTTACTGATGCATGTCCTTGGTATGTGCTTGCATATACACATACTTAATACAAGTGTGTACTAATCTCATACAACTGTATATTTTTAGGTGCAAGCATAGGTGGACATTAGAGCTTACAGGTCGACGTTGAATCCATTTGGATGTGGAGCATTCATCCGAACTTGGTAGGCTCTCATGCATTCGAGGACGCTTCCCCATTTTATTCTAGCTTAGTTATAGTTTTGAGCTAATGGAGTATGTTTGACTAGCGTTTCTTTCCTGTTTTTGTTTCAGACATTGTATTGGTGCCATTTTGGCAAGTATACATATAAGGCAACATTGAGCTATTTCTTTCATTTGATGATCTTAATGTTAGATGGTTGATGAATAACGTATATGAGTTTAAGTAGAATGACTTACATGCATGTTAAGAAACAAAAAGTTCATATTTTCCGCTAAAATTAACCTAGATGAAGTAACGATGACATATGTAGGCTTGTCTGTGTCCTCTAGAGGTAAACAACGCCGGTCTCGTCTGGGGTCTAGACTCCGGTTGTGACACCAGGTGACATAGTTGGTGCTTCTAGCAAGCAATATAGGCAGTTGGGTGGGCTGATTGATGGAAACAAGTTGACTTCCTTGATTTAATGGATTCATGACTATTTGAAAGGGGAATATACCTGAGTTTTGGTTACTGGTGGTGGGATTGGCTGGAGTTTGCACAACTGAAGTATTGTTGTTCAAGTAGTTAGGCATAGTGGGAAAAAAAAGAACAGGTGCTGAAACTCGTTGCGTGAACTGCTCTGATACCATAAAGAGAAAAGTGTTCTGCAGAAAGTTGTGTTTTTGTATATTACACTAGCCATCTTTATATACATAACGGAGATCAAATATTTCTACATTACAAAGGAAACTAAATAAAAAGAATCAGAAGATTATATTAAATAAGGAATACAAACAAGATATCAATATATGAATGATTGAAAAATTAGAGTGAGTAAGAGACCACATGCTGAGATTATCTTTCCTTATTACTCTTTGCTAAATTGTGGTGGAATTTCAGAACCGCTCCATCATTTGGATTAGATATATGTGAAATAAATATTGTAAAAAGTCATCCTATAATCACTACAAACACAGGTTTTCTCAACTATAGAGGAAAATGGTGGAGGTAAGAGAAGAAATTGAACATGATATATGGTGACAAGTAAAATCAGGAAATTTAAGTTTTTTGTATGATAATTGGATAAAGCAAGGTGCTTTTTATTTCAAAAAAGGGGAACTAGCCAAAGAGAAATAAATTGAGGTGAATGAATTTCGAAATGGAGGGGACTGAAATATCACCAAACTTCTTGAATGAGTATCACCTTAAATGACTGCTCACTTTGCCAGAAACTATCAAGCCTTTAAAGGAATCAGATATTGACAAGGCGTGGTGGATGGGAAATTCAAAGGGAGTATTCACAACTAAATCAACATATCATAGCATGAGACGTAGCAGGAATGAATTAGAGTGGATGAACCAATTATAGTTAAAGGACTCCTCTTATGGTTAGTTTTCATGGGATTCTTTTGAACAATTATGTTTGACCATTCAATAAATTGACTATGCCTCCAAATTATTTTTTAAAAAGAGAAATATATTTTCATTCTTGAGAAGTTTAATGATTTTAAAAAAATATGTTCATAAGCATATATTTACATCAAAATTATCTTACACCCAATAAAATATAGTTCATATACTTGTAGACGATTTTCAATTTATTCAATCAAGCATTATTTATCCAAGGAAATAGAAAACATCATTTTATCACTTTTATAGAGGCGATGTAACAGTATGAAAAGTTATTGGTCAAAAGATAATACAAGAAAATATGAAATATAGAAATAAATAATGTAAAAACTATGAGAATTCATAATATTATAACTAAAGAATGCTAAAGAGTGTGAATTTTTTTTTTGCAATAATTAGCAATAACTAAAAGAATTTATAATATTATAACTAAAGAATTAATGTGAAATAGATGTATTATAAATTATATACTATCATAAATAAATAGTATTTTTAATTAATGTTACTATTTATACTTACAGTTATTAGATTTTAATTTAGTGTAGGGACAAAATAATTTTTTTTTATTTTTTATTACTTATTATAAAATTTAATTGGTAATTGATAAAATTATATATGATTCATATATATACATATAATTTCACTCTTGAAAAGTTTAATTTTTGAAAAAGATGTTCAGAAGCATATATTTATATCACAAGAGAATTGTCAGGAAACACAAATGAATTTAGACTACATCATGTTAACTTCACATATTGAAATATTACATACTAATGTATATATTAAGCAAAAAAATAATTGTTATATCATAAAAGTTATTTCCCTCAAGTAGTCAAGGTTATGGAATGAACAATCTTTTGATAGAACAATTTACTTCATTGGAATAGTGGCACCTCATAGTCCGCTAAACTTCGAACACACTCTACACGATAAATCACATGAAAGTTTTTGATATTCAATAAGAAGAGTTGGAGATTAAAAATGCTATGGTTGAAATATGAGAGGAATTCCCTCTATTTTAGTCAACAAAGGGTAGTATGAACAAGTGTTTTTTGTGTCTTTTTTGAAAAGTAATGACCTTTTCGAGAAGTCACAATCCTTTGAAAAAGTCAGAACATATTAAAAAATCACAACTCTTAAAAATAATCACAACTCAAAAAAAAACACAACCCTTTAGAAAAAGTCACAACTTATAGGAAAAGTCAGAATTCATCGAAAAAGTGACATTTTTGAGAAGTCTCAACCCTTAGGAATTGTCACAAATTTTGAAGAACTCACAACTTATCAAAAAATCACAACCTTTTGAAAACCGTCACTACTCATCGGAAAAGTCACAATTCATCGTAAAAGTCACAACCTAAGGTAGGGATATTATAACAATTTAACATTCAAGTTACGAATTTATGCTTTTAAGGTTATCTAGAACACACACACACACGTGCCCGCGCACAGACACACACACGCACACACGCACACACACACACGGACACACGCACGCACACGCACACGCACACGCACATGCACACGCATACACACACGCACACACACACGCACGCACGCACACACATACACACAACTAGCAATTTGATTAGAGAGATCATGAAACCTAAATTGGCAGATCACAAGAGTAAATATACACCATCTGACATTAGAAATATGTGAATATTGATCTTGTAGATGTTATATATGTAGTCAAGAAAAAGCGATGATAGACACATACGATTATACCGATTCAGGGGCAGTCTCTTCTGCAACTTATGCAATATTCTAACTTGTGTATAACATTGCATTTAGGGGGAATTTTTTGATTTGTGTTTGAACATAAATCTTACTCCACATACAAAAATGAAGATAAAAAGAAATTCAATTAAGTGTTATATATAATTATAGTATTTTCTACAAAATTAAAAAATTGTGTAAATAAACTATATTTGTATTTTTAATTCCTTTGAATGAATCTATAAACTTTTATCTCCAAAACATTAAAAAACCTGTGTCAATCAATTATGTATATAACCCTTAATATACAACTAACAATCTACATACCCTCAAATAATTTATAGTAACTTACGGGATATATAAATTACATTATACAATTGTGATTTAGGCATGAAACTGCACTTATAATTTCAAGTAAATTTTTATATAACTAAACAAATATACAATAAGAAATACAAGTGTGACTTAAGCATGCAATATATGGTATACATATATCTATATATAAATATGATTTTATTAGAATACTTATATTTACACATAAGACATGTTATATACAATATCTATCTAGAATTTTGTTATAAGCCAATACATGATGTTTCTGATGTTCTTCGGGTTCATCCAGATCTGATGAAGCAGATTTAATGCCTCTGAATCACTCTTTATGGCTTTCCTCTTTCTTCCTCCTACATTAATTTAAATGCCGCTAGCCTTATCAATGTTGACGACTTTCTGAATTTTTCATGGGTTATTTTTTCTTAGATATTAATTCTTCAATAGATTTTTCACTTTGAACTTATTTAAATTTTTCCGCGGACCCTGCACTGACCCCAAAATCATGAGTTAATTCGATTCAAAATGATGGTGGATTATCAAGAACTTTGACATGCAATGACATACCTCTAGTACTCGTCATAGCTGTAGAGGAACCATCCATAATGATGTTAATCTCATAACAAGAACAATTTTTTTTATGAAAACCTAACAAACAATACATATACAATTGTTGAAAAATGAAAAAATATTCACCCATGATTTTGGTGCTTACCTACGTAAAGCAAAAAGACTAATGGAGGGAGAATGTGGAATTTGAAATTCATCTTAGAAGTGGAAGAGTGATTTTAGGAGAAAGATATTGAATGAAAATAGGAGAGATAAAAGAGATTTTTTTACAAAAACTACTGAATGACTTTATTGATTCGGAACACAAAGAACTGGTGAGTCCCATTAATTAAGGCAAATATTTGAAACTATATTTATTGATGGTAAACGAACGAACTAAATTGTAGACCATCAAAAGTGACTGAACGGCTAGCCAAAGATTCTTGATAAATTCAACTATACGCTTATTAATTATTAACATAGGGATGTTTGCAAACTCATATAATTTTCCCTTTTATTTTTCTAGAGTCGCCACATAGAATTGAGTTAGGGTGTGTTTGATATTTGGTTGGTGAGTAGAAAAATATTTTCTCGTAAAAAGTTTCAATGTTTGATTGAATGGAACATATTTTTCAGAAAATACTTTTATTTTTGGCTATTGACTAAAAATTATTTTATTTATGAAAATAATTCCTGATCTAAAAATCAATCAAAATAATTGATCTAGGACTCGACCCCGATAGGCAAACTAGGAAAGATCATAATAAATGTTTCAAAACTCAACTCTGAGATTTGATCCAAGAGCTGAACCAGACTTTTTTAAAAAACTTTGACTTGTGGGGGCTAAGGTTAAGGGGGTTTAAGGGGGGAGATTTTTTATAATTTGGAAAGTTAACTTGTAGGTTCAACCTATAGTTGCCACCGACGGACCGTAGGATCACAGTTCATGCTGGTGGTTCATGGTTAACCACCTGTAACCCCTCCTAGAAAAGGTCCAGAGATCCAACTAAAGGTGGACACATACATACAGACAGTAGGTCAACCACGATCCGTGGGTTAGGCCCTAACTTTAGTCCTAGAACTCCACAACAAATTTTTTAACTGTAGATAAAATCACGGTGGTGGTCTAGGGCCGTAGGTCGGACCCCAGATTTTCAGCCTCAAACATCAAATGACGGTTGACCACCGTAGCCCATCGGACCCTCCACGGTCCATTTGTAAGTCCCGTCGATGGACTCAACAACTTATAAGTCAGAGCTTTTTTGGTTTTTTCCTTATCCATTGAACCCCTAAAATACGACGTTACGGTCTGTTTTAGCCTAGTAAACTAATAAGAACATACCCTAGTCAACTCATTCTCTAAAATTCATCCAACATAGAACAAAAGAGGAGAAAAGAGTCGAGAAGCCCTAGTTTAAAAACGCAACAAATTTCCATCAATTTTAGCCCCAACATTGAAATATTTCTCTGTGGAATTTGTCAGCAAGTATGTGGGTGTTATGACTCAAATTAGCCCCTAGACGTAAACGGCGTCAGCGTCCTCTTAGAGGACTAAGACAAGTCTCTTAGCATTCGTCATAGCAAATCATAAGTCAAAATCGTGGAAAATTAAAACTTTTGCTTATATAGCTAGGAAGTTTACATAGACCTCTACATAGGAAGCATATATAGGCTTCTCACAATAGACCATAACAACTCATATGAATTTAGTCTAATACTTTGTCTTATATCAACCATCTAAACAAAGTCAAACAATCCTGGCAAGGCCCTTACACAAATTAATAATTTTCACGTAAGGCGTACAACAATATCTTCAACAATAGGAAAGAAATGAGTTTCTATTAGACCATACAAGTACTACTAATATAGAGTGTGTGGTAGCATACTCGAACTAGAGGACATACCAAAACGTGGAGAGTCTGGTCCAAGTCTTGTTGCTTTAGCTTCAATGATACCTCAACTTCCAGAACCTATTATGTTTGGGAAAAAAGGAATGAAATATGAGTTAGTACAAACCACATGTACTAAGTATGGTTCCTATGCATAAAAATCTTTAATTAATCAAAAAAGGCACAATTTATTCAAAACTATGCAAAAATGACCAAAAATTAAATATAAATATAAAACGAACATCATAATCATATCAACATATAAGTAACTTGAGCAAGACTTGTGCAATGCCAAGAATAAAGCCCCATAACCCTATCAAAAACTCAGTATCACATTAACCAACCCATTTCATACTTACAACATATTCTCATATATAACATTCTTCATACATAACAAAAACATAATCATCATCGTAATATAACACTACTAGCATCATCCTATAGGATCCAACATGTGCAATGTGTAAGAGAACTCCCATACCCTCCTTCACACTGTGTAGTAACCATTAAGAAAACCCTAACAAAATTTCACATAAATAACTTGTTCATACCTTTAATTTAGGAAAATAAGTACCATAACCGACATGAGACCATGTGAGAAACATGAATCCGATGTTTTATCCCCACACCGAAAAGAGAGGGTTAACACTTGCCTAAGGTGTAACCATCCGTACATAGCTATTCTAGGTGGATCCACTAAGCTAGATTCCTATGTGGGAACATAGTTAAGGGACAAGGATATTGTTTCTAAAAACCTTGACTAATAATCATGAAGGTTTCCATCTCATGAGACAACATATACCTTGGGAATCCATACTACTAGTCGTGAAGAAGTGCGAGGCTGGACTTACTAACGTGAGACCTCTTTCTCATTTACATTCCCTTTTGGTGCTAAGAAATTATTCCCTTTATTAATAATCATATAACATCATACAAGTTCACATTAGTCTCTTTTATACCATTATGTAAACTTCTTATCATAATGTCTCACAGGTGATCACAAGTGAGAACTAGCCTTTCACTTTAGACACAACATTATGATCATGAGAAACTACATTCAATCATATAATGATAACATCCTAACATAATTACATACTTCATAGACAATTCATAGATCTAGGGTTAGGGATGAAGGATTCTTGTCACCAACATCACAAAAACACAATTAGCTATAGCATCATTATCACAAAAGTAGATTTCGCCTTGCATAATTGAGATCAAAGGAGAATCAAGATCATACCTCATTACCCTTCATGGGACTTCATATTTCAATACCCAAGAACTCACAATCAACATATGAAATAGGGCAATTCAAGAAGTATTACATAACTAAAATAAAAGTAAACAAATGACATGTTTATCACCCTCAACAATTAACCTTAATTAATCCATGAAATTAGGGATTTGGTGGAAAGACACGGGTCAAGGGAATACTCTTACAAATTCATCAATTTACATACATAAAAAATAATAATTCATCATAATTCATGACAATTAACTCACAATTTCATTTTAGAAAGAAGACTCATGTGAGAAGAAAAACCCTTGTTTTGGGGGATTTAGAAATCATTTTTTAACTTGGGGAAAAGATTCCAAAGATTGAAAGAAATCATACCTTATAGAAGAGAAATACATGAAATTGAGTTGGAAAACATGAAGTCTTGATCTTCTTCTTGGAGTCTTTTGGAGTTTTAGAGGCAGAGAGAATTTCAGGAAAGAGAGAGATTTTTGAGTTCAACTGGTAAGAGTTGATTTAAGTAATAAAATTGACCTAAAACTGACCCTAATACTACTCACCCATTAAATTATCCAAAATACCCCAGTTAAATGAGTTTGTTTGTGATGTCAAAACACCAAAAATACGACTTCTACGATATCTGGGAAGTAGGTGTGTGTGACGAGGCTATTCCCCATTTTAGTTTCAAACTTTAAGTTGAGGCATTAGGTCCATGTGATCCCCAAGTTGCGAGGAAAAATTCATATTCCCTCGTGATGGCTACGCGATGTGCAACAGCCACCAGAATCTTCCTTTGCGCAGCTGCCTTGGCAGCTTGCTTGCCCAACTACGGGTCTTCCTAGGACCCTTCTGGTGGTCCTTGGGGTGTCATGACTGTACGTTTTGACCCTATATACGACATTTTACGTGTTACAAGTCTTTTTAAAATGTTTTGGACTCTATACGACCCTCCGAAACCTTCAGCAAACATAGTGACGTCAACTAGTTAAACTTTGATAGTTTCCTAACGTTAAGGCCTTTTTTTAATGTTATGGCTCCGAAACCTCTCAAACAATTTGTTTACACTTATTTAGGTCTAAAACCATCATTACTCAACATATTAATCTCTAGTATAGGTCATAGAAATTTCAGGGTGTGTCAATGGGATTTCACTTGTGGGTTCCTTTTACCCATTAGGTCCCTTGTTTTCAGTCAAAATCTTATTTTCCTTAATATTATATAGATTTAGGTTTTATTGAATGCTATAAATTGTTGGATTTTAGCTGTTATAATGATCGAAATAAGATTGTCATGAATTTAGTATCGCTTTATTTTATGATACGCTCAAACTTACTTCTCAAATAAGAAGTAAAGCGTATCAAATTTTGGCGCCGCTGCCGGGGTATTTAGCTTTTAGATTAACTTGAACTTATTACTATAGTTTAGTTGATATTTTCTTGATTTTACTTTGTTTTATTGTTTTTGATTTCTTTTCAGAACTATTCTCCTTGTATGCCAAATACACGGAGAGGCCGAGAACCCTTGCTTCCCTACGATCACGAGCTAGAGCGTACACTGCGCAATATGAATCGAAACTTGGGGTTAAATGATGATGATCCGAACCAGAACATCCCAGCTCCGGTGGATGTTCATGGTCAGATGTTATCCGATGCTCCGGGTGAACATCAACAGAGGGGACAAAGTCCCGTTCCAAGGCCCCAAGCATACCATAGAGGGTATGATAACATAGCAGACTCGGATGGGCCACTTGTCTTTCCCCCTCTACCCACATGCCACACCTTTATGGTAACTAGTAGCCTGATGCAAATACTCACTGCCAGAAGTTTGTTTTCAGGGCTACCTTCTGAGGATCCACATGCCCATATAGCTAAGGTAAGGGCAGTGTGTAAAAGTTGTGTGGGGAGGCCTGATTTGGATCTAGATGTGATAGGGCTCCGAGTGTTTCCTCTCTCACTGACGGGAGAGGCTGCTATATGGTTAACTGAGCTTCCATAAAACTCAATCTTTACTTGGAACCAGATAGGGGATGTGTTCTTGGCACGCTACTATCCGGTCTCAAAGAAACTAAACCACAAAGACAGAGTGAACAACTTTGTGGCACTACCAGGAGAGTCAGTTAGTAGTTCTTGGGATAGATTCACCTCATTCTTGAGAAGTGTTCCAAATCACCGTATAGATGATGAGTCATTGAAGAAATACTTCTATCGGGGACAGGATGATAACAACAAAGCAGTGTTGGACACTATAGCAGGTTGATCTTATGGAGAATGCCCTTATGCTGAGATCGCAGAAAAATTAGAGAAAATCTCCCGAAATAACAAAGCTTGGAGTACTAGGAAGTTCGATATAGGGAGAAACACTTTTGTAGTGCAGTCCACTCATAACCCAGCCACAAATGAGATTCGTGAAGAAATGGCTCAGATGAGAACTGAGCTTGGGTTGGTACAAAAACATGTCACTGGGGGTGCATAAAAGATAAATGCAGTCAACTACTTGGCTAAACCACGATCTCCTAATGATGAATTCTATTATGCGGAGGACACTTATGCAGTAAATGAGCAGATGCGGGGTTTCCGACCAAGCGCTCAAGGCGCAAATCAGGAGAATTGGCGCCAAGGTCAAGGGAACCAAGGTCGGAACTATGGTAATTACAACCGTGAGGGAATTATGTCTGAGATGGTAACCGCGACAACAACATCAACAGAGGTAACTACGGTAACAAAAATGATAGGAATAGGCCCTATATCCCTCCCCAAAATCGTGAAGTTACTCCTACGGATGGTCGAGATAGTATGGCGCGAGTTGAGGATATGTTGCACAAAATGATGAGGAGATTCGATGCTACTGATGAGAACATCAAAGAGTTAAGGGGTGACTTAGCTAGTATTGGGCAAAAAGTTGATACACATGCAATTTCAATTAGAAGATTGAATTGCAAATGGCCCAATTATCTGCGACAGTGAACACACGGCAACCGGGCACTTTCTTAGCAACACTGTCCGAAATCCAAAGAATGATGCACACTGTATGGCAATCACTACTCGGGGTGGTAAGCAAACCATTGACCCACCTATGCCATATGCTGAGGAAAATGTGAGAAAGGATAATGATAATGTGAAAAAGGATAGTGGTGAAGCAGTGGAAAGTAATGGAAAAGATGCAGAAGTACCTATGAGGGTAATCCCTATGCCTAGGCCACCACCACCTTTCCCTCAAAGACTAGTGCAAAAAACCGAGGATGGTAAATACCGATGCTTCATAACAATGTTGAAGCAACTTTCTATCAATGTCCCTTTGGTAGAAGCGCTAGAACAAATGCCCGGTTATGCCAAATTTATGAAAGATCTGGTCACCAAGAAAAGATCGGTCACTTTTGAGGATGATGATAGATTGCAGCATTGTAGTGCTATTTCTACAAGATCCCTAGTATAAAAGAAAGAAGATCCGGGTGCGTTCACTATACCTTGTACAGTTGGGTCATTACATTTTGCGAAAGCATTATGTGATTTGGGGGCAAGCATAAACCTCACGCCCCTCTCAATTTACAAGAAGTTGGGTTTGGGGGATCCAAAACCCACTGCGATGCGGCTACTCATGGCTGATCGTACCGTTAAATGGCCTATAGGGATACTCCATGATGTGCTAGTAAAAGTGGAGTCATTCATCTTTCAGGCTGATTTTGTTGAGGTCGATTTTGAAGTGCCTATAATTCTTGGGAGGCCGTTCCTTGCTACAGGTAGAGCCTTAGTTGATATAGAGAAGGGACAGATGAAATTCCGGTTGAATAATGAAGAAGCGACCTTCAACATTTGTAAGATCATGAGGCAGAGTGGTGAGCTCCAATCGGTATCTGCCATATCCCACAAGGAAAATATGAAGAAGGAGAATGAACCAAAAATGCAAAACGAGAGTTTATGGTTGGAAACTTGGTGCTTGTAGACAGTTCTGGGTCACCTTGTCTTCCAGTAAAGCTCAAGTCCAAATGGACTGGCCCTTCCTTGATTACCCAAGTATTACCTCATGGAGCAGTTTAGTTAAAAGCCAAGGAGGGAGTGCGGTTTAAGAGAAATAGAGATAAAATAAAACTCTATTTTGGGCATAAATCGTTGGTGAATAAAGTAATAGAGGCAACCCATCTTGATGAAGTCTGAGTAATCAAGGGTCCCCAGTCGTGCCGCGACATTAAATCAGGCGCTTGTTATGAGGCAACCCAATACTTATCGTTTTTTTTTCTTTTTAAGTAATGGTAGCATTTTTCTACTACTGGGTTTTTTAATTTGCGGGCACATCACCAGGAAATTCTGCAAAAAATTACTCTGCAGCAGTCACCGACGAACACATCGACGGACCATTGCGCCTGCGACGGACCGTCGTATGCATCCGTCATACCATGTTTTGTTTTTTGGTTATTTTGAAACTAGGGCACACACGAAGGAACCAACGACGGGTCATCACAACTGTGACGGACCCTCGTCGGGGAACCGTCGCGTGATTAATGATGTATACCCGACCCGACCCGACTGACCCTTTTCCAAAATCAGACCGTTTAAATTCCCACCCCTTCATATTTTCACCCCATTACTTTCTTATTTCTCCCATTACTCTCTCTTTTCAACTTCCCTACTTCCTCCCACGATCATTGCCTCCCCTTCACAATTCTCCAAAGCCCTAAAGTGTTTATCCACTAGTGGAAACTGCTGTTGTGAGTGTCTACCTTACCGCCAAGTACTTGTGCATTTTTTTTCTCCATTTCTAAGGTATATGTCTCGAATTTATACTCATTTATCTTGCATTTTTGTTTACTAGTTAGTATTAGGCTTAGTTCCTTATAGTATTTGGTTTACTTTAGATGATTCTGTCTACCTAGGTTACAAATGTTCGAAATTGCCATGTTTACAACCCTAGACATCGGTGCTTTTGCCTTGCTAGTTTCCTAGGTAGTTGGGTTAGACAAATGTAGGTCCAAAACACTACAAGTTAGATGTGGGTTCATCGGGGCTTCTTAGGGTACCCTTAGTTCTGCCACTGTCACTCAGAACGAGACCCCGATGACAGACCGTCGTACCCACGACGGACCGTCGCAGGGTCCCTTGCCAAAGCCCTAGAATCCTGTCCGAACGGACACATGTGACAGACCGTCGTACTCACGACGGTCCGTCCTGCACAACCATTCCGGTTGTCACAGACCCTGTTTCTAAGGGTCTCTCATTTTTTTTCCAAGTATTCCCCAACAGACACACGTGACGGACCGTTGTCTTAACGACGGTCCGTCCTGCACAACCGTTTTGGTTGTCAGAGACCCTGTTTCAAAGGGTCACTAATTTTTTCCAAGTGTCCTTCAATGGATACATGTGCGGACCGTCATACCCACGACGGTCCATCTTGCAAGACCGTCATGACGGTCAGAGACCCCTCTCCTCAGGGTCTCCATCTTTTTTCTCAAGTGTCCTACGACGGACGTATACGACGGACCGTTGTACCTGTGATGGTCCATCCTACACATACCGTCGTGCTAGTCAGAGATTCTCCTTCAGGGTTCTCTGTATATACACAGCCCAAGTAAAACACGACGAACCTCACGACGGTCCGTTGTAGTCACGACGGTCCGTCGTAGTCACGACGAGCCGTCACCAGGCCCATCGAGTGTCATTGTTTCTACAACAATGACATATCATTTTCAATGTTTTATTTTGTATGGTCTCGCTTGTCTTGTTTGCCACTACTCGTACTAATATTGATCCTTTGCAGGTATTAGCTACTATGGAACCCAAGCAAGACCGAACCTACGCACGCGGGCGATCAAAGTCTGTCGCTCCGTCTGCCCGCATGGTCATCGGCTCTGATGATGAGCGTGACCCTGAGTACGTGCCCCCAAGCACTTCCACAGCTTCCCGTGCTGTACGTTCTCCCAGAGCCACACCCAACAAGGTGGCGTCCGGCGTAGTCACTGCCTCCCAGTCTGATGAGGAGCGCACACTGACCGGCACACCCTCTGGGTCGGCCACAAATGATGAAGGAGCGTCTGGCTCCTTAGGAGTATCATGGTCTGAGGAAGCCTCTGGCTCTGCTGAGGTTCCTGCACCCGCCACCGCTACAGCGTCGGCCTCGTCTGATGAGGCTGACAGTTCAGACTCTACATCTGACACACCAGCTCCGGTCCCCACCCCAGCCTCTGACCAGCCAAACCGTTGGTGTGTCGATGGCCAGTTTCAAGTCTACTCCGATGCCAAGTTCCTGACTGATAAAGGAGTGATGACTCAAACACTCACTTTGGAGCGGCGGGTACTTACAGGGAGTCTCCCGACGATGAAAGAGATCCACAACCTCTTCACCAGGCATCGCTTGGAGTGGACAGCACGTCCGTTGGGACGACACAGCGAGGAAATGGTCCGAGAGTTCTACGCATCCTACGTAGCAACTCTCCGATCACAGATCGATAGACGGACTGCCCCTGATAAACAGGCCCCACTGGAGTAGGTCCGAGTCCGGGGCGTGCAGGTTGACATTTCCCTGCCAGCCATCCGCCGGTTTCTATACGACGAGAGTGTTGATATCACTCGGACTCCCCACACTGCCGAGTTTGACTACCTCTTGCAGATAGTGAAGGATGGCCAATTCTTGCGCGAGCCAGCACTGAGAGGGACCACCAAGAGGTTGATGGCCCTGCACCTATCAGTCGACGGAGAGGGTGCCGATTGGGTGACTGAGCCGAAGGGGGCCATCAAGAAGGCCAACCTCACGTTCACAGCAAAATTCCTGTGACTGCTTGTCCATCACTGCCTTTCCCCCACAGCTGATGACAACATCGTTACGTTGGATCGAGCAGAGTTGATGGCGGCGATGATAGCCGGATTCGAGGTGGACTTCGCATGGCTTCTCCAGGCAGTCATGCACGAGAGGGCATTCAAGGTCACTACAACCTATTCTTTTTCGTGCATGATCTTTGCCCTTTGCAGGTCCAAAGGTGTGCCTATATGGCACGTAGATCAGCTGAAGACCCCTCAGGGCACTGTTGATGTCGGCCTCATCAGAGACGAGGCCAATGAGTTGGCTCCACGTAGAGGTCCTCGTCCAGAGCTGTGCCCACTTGCTGATGATCTTGCGGATACGGTAGCCCAGGCCCGCACAGCTACACAGGCGTCCACTGACACTACCCCGGTCGAGTCTATCCCGGGTAGTAGCACAGCCCCAAGCTCCTCTCACACATCCCCTCTACTGGTACTGGTCCCGCTTGCTAGGGTCCAAAAACTAGAGGAACAAATGGCCACTCTTATGCATCATATCCATCCGTGGATGCAGAATGCAGAAGTCGATTACTGAGTCTGAAGCGCGTCTAGAGAGTAAGATGCAGCAATTTGCCGAGCGGAAGATTGCTGAGGTTAACCAGCGCCTGGATGCCTTTGAGTTGAGAGTGTTAGCTTGACCAGCCCCTCCGGTAGATGTGTCGACTCTTCAGGCTCCAGTCGACAGTCTTCGTGCATACATCAACACGATACTAGAGGCGAGGGTGCCGGATTCTGAGGCCCCTTCTGTCGAGCCTGCTGAGGACACAATATTGGCGGCCCTGTTTACAACTTCTGAAATTCCACCACCTCCCCCTCGAGAGAGTGCCAAGAGGCGTAGGGGTTGAGCATAGGATGAGGCGCTAGCGAGGAAGAAGGAGCGCCGGGAGATGGAGGCTGCGAGGAGAGCCTCACTTGCTGAGGCGGAGGCACACCAAATCAAAGCATTGCAGATAGCGGCTGGGGCGTCTAGCTCCCGTACTGTAGAGACAACAGGAGGCACTAGTGATGGTGCGGTTGTTGCTGAGGACACATCTGAGGGTGTCCAGATTGCAGAGGACGTGGGTTCCAGGGAACCGCGCCCACCAGCTTGTTGAATCGACGGCGCTTTGCGCCACATGTGTGCTTCACCTACCACTCTTATATTTAGATTTTTTTTATGCATTGGGGACAATTGCATGCTTTTTTGTTGGGGGTGGAGTAAATGGAAAGTGAGTGTTAGGGTGAAGTCTGAGTAGCCCAACTCACTATCCTCTTTTGGGGTTTTCTTGCCTGTGTTCTTTTTCCCCAAAAGACTGATTACTTTTTCTTTTGAACCGGCATGTTATATCTTTTGTACATTGTTTAACTCTGAAGCATGATGGCTAAAATAATATCCTGATAAAACTGGAAAATGTTGCATGACTAGGCGTAGTAACTAATAATTGTGTGGCGCTAAGCATGAAATAGAGTTACACCATTGCATTACCCTAAGTCTTCAAGTCGAACTAGGTGTCTGATAATCTGGTATAGTGATGAGATGTAAAGTGAGTGTGAGGAAATTTGAATAGTCTACTGTTGGTACTGAGCTAGAACTTGCCTGGTTAGTCCTGCTAAAAGTAAGCTGTAACAGACAATTAGGAAAGGATCATAGGCCCTTATTCAAGATAGCCCATTTCTATCCTAAATAGAAGAAACCAAATGAAAGTTATCCTTCTTTGATCCAAATAATTTGAGCTTAAAATTAGACCTTTCTTTTTCACCCCAACTGATCTTTTCTGGGAACAATATGTGGCCCTGGTCCCTCCTTGGACATGTGCACCTCAGCTTATTCCAAAAGCATAAGTTGAGGGTGGCTAATGCATATACAACCTTCGTTATGGCCCTGACCCAACTTTGGGTATTGTGTACCCTGACTCATGGCAAAGCCATGAGTTGAGGGTGGCTGTTTTGAGGAATCCTCTAGAAAGTGGGGTTGAAAGAACAAAGAGAGAGAAAGAACAAAATCAAAGTGACTCAAGAACTCGTCGAAAGAAAAATAAAGAAAAAGAGAAATATACAAGAATTACAAACAAGAAAAGAAAAGTGTCACTTACACAAATGAAGAAAGAAGGGAAATAGCAAGGTGAAAGAATAGGAGAAACTGGGCGAGATAAAGTGATAGAAAGTGGAAGGTTTAGCCGATATGTCAAGGAGGGCAAAAAGTCACTAAAGTATACCTAAATATACCCTACCTGACTCTGATCCTATGTTACAAGCTAAGAAAGTCCTATCGTGATCCTAAGGGTTGTATAGCGAACTTAAGGCAGTGAAAATAAGGGCAAGCTTATGGCAATAGGTATGAATGAGTGTGACTCTGTTCTGAGAGCGAGTGTTGAAAAGTAATCCTTATACGCAAACTGAAATCATTGTGTGAAAAACGAGGATTTTGTTTTGAAGTGAGGACACTAGTTGCAATACCAGAATTGTTAGAACTTCGGTGAAAAATTGAAGAGGATAAGTGTTAGTGTATGGTGAGTCTGTGTCATGTTCTAATCCCACAAAATTCAAGCCTAATAGTGATAGCATGCATAGATTTGATGAGATTAATCGGGATTGATAGCCTAATGATTGCAAAGGATAAAACATGGATACTATTGTACAAGGATTGTGTAGTGAGTCATAGTGTGTTGCTTGAGGACAAACAACGAATTTAAAATGAGGGTGTTGATATACCGTGGTTTCACGGTATAATTAATACTTTTTCCTTAAGTTTAGTGTGTCCGAAAGTCTTTTTGTGTTAGTTTTTATATGAGTTTTTCTTTGTTTTGCAGGAAATCTATCCAAAGTTGAATGCGGAGATTTTAATCAATTAATCAAAGTAACTAGGGTTTAGGTGTTCCCCACAGGTTCATAACTTTATAAATCTAACTTTAACAATTCTTTCCTAGTATCTTGCATGTAAAGTTATAAGTTATGTATTTCTAAATCCTTGGTCCGGCATCTAGAAAATCTCACTCAGCACCTTGGTCCGTCTACGTGTGTTGCTATCCTAACCCTTACCCTTACCTCATATTAAGCATCGTATTCGATATTTGACTAAGTTATTACCTCGTACCAATCAATACTAGCCTATTAGATAGTATACACTAAATCTATGTTAATAATTCTTTTCCTATTATCTACCTCCTTGGTCCGGCAAGTAGCATTAAGGCGAGTTCTAACGTTGGCCATCCGTTAAAAAGACATCTAAACAAAAGAATTATTAATACATGCAAGACACTATTCTAGAATTGTTCTTTTAATTACGGTTTATCTCATTATTTGCCTATGGTTCTCACAACCCTAGTTATGGAGTTTAGTTACTAATAGCCATAAACACAATATTCAAATATATTAAATAAGAATTCATGTACTTACTTCAATGAGAAAAAATAAAGTCAGAAAGCTTGCTTGATTAATCACCAAAAATCACTTGTAAGAATCTCAAAATCTAACACTTATCAACAATCAAAAGTTCCAATAATCCAACAATCCAAAAGTCTAATAATACCGAGTCTAACAATAAGGAATTTTTTAATCTAAGAGTCTAACCTCAAAAACAAGGTTTTTCGAACTATTTATAAAAAATAAAAACCTAATTAAACAAGGACTCTGTTTGCTGGAAATCTGCCAAAACGCGGCTGGGTCGACGGAACATGCGACGGACCGTCGTGGTCACGACGGACCGTCATGGTCACGACGGACCGTCATGGTCTCCGTCATCCCATACATAGCAATTTCTTCTGCTGCTCTCTTCATTCCCCCGACAGCAAGTATGACGGACCGTCATAGGCACAACGGTCCGTCGAGGGTCTTCGTTTCAAAATACTTCAACTCTTGGAATCTGGGTACTGGGATCACTTCTCTGAACTTCATGACGAACCTGCAAGATGGACCGTCACAGCCACGACGGACCATCACAGCCACGACGGACCATCACAGCCACGATGGACCGTCACAAGCTACGTAACCCCACACTTGGTCATACGTCCCCATCTTCCTTCAGCAGCTTCACTACACTGCCACATACGGACCGTCACAAGCACGACGGACCGTCCTAAGCTCCGTAGGTGGCCTCTTCTGTATTTCTTCGCTCAAAATCTCCGCATTCAGCTTTGGACAGATTTCATGCAAAACAAAGAAAAACTCATATAAAAACTAACACAAAAAGACTTTCGGACACACTAAACTTAAGGAAAAAGTATTAATTATACCGTGAAACCACGGTATATCATTATACTCCTTCATAAATTCAGAACCCTTGCTATGTAGTTCTTTTAGTTTATGAATTACGCTAGGCCAGTTATTTCAGATACATATACATGCCTCATTTTTCAAATGTTTAATTATTACCATATTGATGTTGAATTCTCAGTTTACTTGTTAGTATTTTGAGCTATCTATTATTGTAGATATTCAGTCATAAATTGTTAATTATATAATCAAATGGGAGTGGCTTAATACGGAGTGGACTAGGGTCAGTCACCCTCATAGTCCCAGAACTATGTGCGCCGTAGGTAAATCCCCTCTGTGGACATTATGCTTAGTGATCACGCCAATCAGCCTCTATAACTTTGGCATGGTATATTGGGTCCTCTCGATGGGGCGCTGTTGACAACCAATTTTTTCCTAACATTCTAAAAATTCATAATTTTGAAGTTTTATTTATTTAATAGCTTAAAATAATTTTTTTAATATAGTTTAAATAAGTTTATCGATAACTATCTTCATTTATCAAAATTAGGATTTTTATTAGTTAATTTTTAAATTACATTTCACATGTCATTAGTTTTGTTCATTATATTATTTTAAAATTTCATTTTATTTGTTATATTTTGTTAATATTAATGTTGAATTTAGCACAGTATAACATTTAGTCAAATACGAAAAAAATTTAGGAATTCTATTGAGATAAATTTGGGCCACAATACTAAGCCCATAACTTAGGCCCATAATTTTTAAATCCCTATATATGCAATATGTGGCTCATGAGGTTGAGGGAGGGTGAATAATTTTTGGTGTGGATAACATTTTGAGACTAGGGGATGAAAATTTTTCAAATTAGAAAACCCTAAAAGTTTCTCCTCCTATTTTTACCAAGGAGGCAGCCACCATCCTACCTTCCATTTTTCTTTCACCTCCACAGCCAAACAACCATCGGGAATCCGTGACCTCTTCTTCACTTAAACCACCCTTTTCCCCACCAAACAGCCACTAGATCACAACAACAACAACAAAAAACCTTTATTCATTTTTCTCATTTTTCCAACAAGACAACAATCGGAAAAACCATCTCCATGTTCTCTTCTAGCTCCGGCAAGGATCTCCAACCTCCGATTAATCGGAGCAAGCCAACGTTTTCCCTTCCCCTATTCCCCTTTCACATCTTTTTCTTTTGTTTTTAGGTGTTTCTGTTCAATATTAATGAGCTCCAGCGAGACAAAGTTCATCCCATTGTTGTTCTGTTTCTTCTCCTCAGAAACACGAGAACTTCAGCGAGATTACACACAATTAGATATGCCCAGCTCATGAATATCCGAGGAAATCCAACAGTAACCTAATTTCTATCCTTCGTTTCATTTTTTTCTGCATATATCATCGTTGTTTTATTATTATTTTTTACAATTTTCCTTTGGTTCTCTTTTATTTTCCATGGTTATAGCTTGTGTAAGTCAATTTGAATTTCCTTTTTGCTTTTTTCTATCTTTTGTGTTTAGTTTGGTTGATTATGTTTTGTTATTTTATATTATTTAATTTGTTGTGTCTTTGTTAATTTTTCATATTTGTAATTGAATGTTGCCATTGTGTTGCACTTTGAAGAAATAAGTATTGATGATTTAAGTTGGTTATTATTTTATATTTGTCATTATTCACTGTTATAGAATTTTGTTGGCTGCATTTTTGCTTTTAATTTTATTCATTGTTATCTTAGTATATATTATTCTTTATGTTATCATTATCTTAATCATCGAATGAGCAAGGCAGTGTTTGAATCTTTTTATTCTTTTATTACATGTTGATTGTTATACGACTCTTTTTCTGTTATTTTTGACTCGCCATTAATATTGAGCATGACTTGTTGATTAAGGGATGGTAATTGTTCGAGAAATGTTTTTTATCATAGTCGGTTAAAAAACCCAAATTACAATGTTATTGTTGCTGTAAAGGTTTACATTGTTGAATGTTTTGTTGTTCTCCCTATTATTTCGATATATCACACTAATTTATTTTGTTAATTTTAGGTGTGGATAATTATATATTTTGTAGTATATTTTAATTCGAGCAAGATAAGCTATAAATTGTTAGGTAGTGAAGCCTAATTAATTTTAGGTTTTCCTATTTATTCTCTATTTTAGGCTTTCCTATTTGTTCTCTATTTTAGGTTTTCCTATTTATTCTCTGTAATAAAAATTACTCTGATTTATTAATATAAATATACCTCACCGCCGAGGAAGTTTACTCACGGGGTGTTACCACGAAATATTGGGTTTTCTCTTTCTCTCTCTAGATCTCTCATCTCTTTCTCTTGAAAGTTCTTTTGTTCTTCATTCATCTAGTGTGTTTGCGTGAATTCGATCCTAACAACTGGTATCAGAGCAAAGGAGTTTCAACATGATCACTGAAGATGGATAGTTCGAAGCTTGGAATCGAGAAGTTTAATTGTAACGACCTGTTTAGTCGTTTTGAGCAACAGATTTTATTTCTGGAAAAACTGGCTGGGACGACGGATGGAACGACGGACCGTCGTGGTCACGACGGCCCGTCGAGGAGGTTTCGTCCCATGACACTTAGAATTCTGAAATTGGATACTCAAAAAATTGACTCTCTGTAAATCGTGACGGACCTGCAGGACGTGCCGTCACATCCACGACGAACCGTCGTGAGTTCCCGTTGCAAAACACTTCAACTTTTGAGAATTTGGTATAAGAAACGAGTTTCTGACCGTCAGGACGGAGGTGCAGGACGGACCGTCACAGGGGTGACGGGCCGTCACAGCTCACCTGGATTTTGGGAAGCTGCGACGACCTGCGTGACGGACCGTCGCAGGCACGACGGCCCGTCACAAGTTGTGCAAATCCCAGGCAGACTAGGATTCCTCTACACGTTTTAAGGGTCGTTTTGGACTATTCTTTCCTTAATTAAAAAGATTGAGGGTAAATATTAATAAGTCTAATTACTTGTGGGTTAAAAGAGGTAACCTTAAGTTAATTAGTGGGTTTTATTGTCCTCTTTACACATAATTATATTTTAATTAGGGTAAAGGAAAGAGGGTGGGAATAAAACAAAAGAAAAAGAACAAGAAAGAAAAGAGAGACACGAATTGAGAGAGTATTGATCGATCGAAGAGGGAAGAGGAATAACAAAGCTTGGGAGATTTCTTGTTGATTCCAATTCTTCGGTGGAGGTAGGTTATGGTTATGTTACGATATTCGTAGTGAACTCTTAATAGTGAATGTTATGTTTTGGTAGTATTGTAACCCTGCTATGTGCTTAAATTGTATGCTTGCATGATTATGATTATGAAATTGTGATGAATTAACAAAGCATGATGAAGCTATTGAATCCCAAATCTTGAAATAACCCTAATTCGCTTGATATATTATATAATGAGAATGATGATGCCTTAGTATGAAAGAAGGCTTGATATATTATATAATGAGAATGATGATGCCTTAGTGTAAAAGGAGGCTTGATGAATTAGGGGATCGGGTGCCACGTTCCGGTACCAGGATAGAATGAATATGAGGATCGGAGTGTCATGTTCCGACACCAGGATAGAATATGAGGATCGGAGTGTCACGTTCCGACACCAGGATAGTATATGGATCGGGTGCCACGTTCCGGTACCAGGATAGTATATGAGGATCGGAGTGTCACGTTCCGACACCAGGATAGTATATGGATCGGGTGCCACGTTCCGGTACCAGGATAGTATATGAGGATCGGAGTGCCACGTTCCGGCACCAGGATAAAAATAGAGGAGCGGAGTGTCACGTACCGTCACAAGAGGAAGAAAGATAATGAATCTTGAAAGATAATGAATATACTCAATCTAATGAACTTAATTCCCAAATGAGTGTGGTGTTGAGGCTTGAGTCCTCATGTGTGAACTCGGTTGTATTCATTGATGAATTAAATATTGCTATTGCTACATGTTGAGTATTGTAGTTGATTTACATTGTTATTGTTATATACTGTTCCCTATTTTGAGTTAGCCGATGATATCTACTCAGTACTTGTGGTTGTACTGACCCCCTACATTCATGTTTTCTTCTTTGTTATTTGTGTAATGCAGCAAACGTTCCGTCGTCTTCAACTCAACAGTAGATCTAGCCAGTCTTCACTTCATCGGAAATTCAGGGTGAGCTAATTCGTCTAGCTTGGACTGGATCTTCTTCTTCAAGTCTTGATGCCTTGAACTTCCGGCATGGACTAGCTAGTATTTGTTTTAGCTTCTTAGACAGTTTTAGTTTAGCAATTTGAGATAGATGTTCTTGTGATGATGACTTCCAGATTTTGGGGATAATAATAATAGTTTTGAATTGTTTATTAATGAGTTTAAGTCTTCCGCATTAATTTCTATTGATATATCTTGAAATGTTAAGGTTTAGATGGGTTGGTTCGCTCACATAGGAGGGTAAATGTGGGTGCTAGTCGCGTCCCTGATTTGGGTCGTGACATTAATGGATTCGATTTCAGTTTTTGGAAGATGCAGATCGAAGATTATCTGTACCAAACAAATATTCACGAACCATTGACCGGGGTGAAGCCGGAATCCATGACGGTGGAGAAGTGGAAACTCAAGGATCGCCAGGCTCTAGGGTTGATCCGGTTGACCTTGTCATGAAACGTGGCGTTCAACATTGTGAAGGAGAAGGCTACGTCCGGTTTGTTGAAGGCACTGTCAAATATGTATGAAAAACCATCGGCTATGAACAAGGTATACTTGATGTGTAGATTGTACAATTTACAGATGTCTGAAACTGGATCCGTTTCTGATCATATAAACGAGTTCAAAATATGATTGTGAGTCAACTCAATTCTGTGGATATTAATTTCGAAGATGAAATTAAAGCATTGATTTTGATGGCAGTTCTGCCCGAGTCTTGGGATACTATTGTTGCTGCGATTAGCAGTTCCCGTGGATATGAGAAACTGAAGTTTGATCAAATCCGTGATGTTGTTCTTATAGAAAGTATTCGCAAACGAGAAGTGGGAGATTTATCAGGCAGTGCTCTCAGCGTTGATCGAAGGGGGAGAAGTAAGACGAAAGGCCAAAATCAACATGGTCGATCAAAATCAAAGAATCGAGTAAAATCCCTGAAAAGATCAAACGTGACTTGTTGGAACTATGGAGAAAAAGGGCACTTTCGGACGAACTGTACAAAGCCAAAGAAGAAACAGAATCAAAAATTTGGAGATGACAATGAATCTGTAAATTCAGCAGAGGACATTGGGGATGCTCTAATCCTTAGTGTGAACAGCCCGGTTGAATCATGGATTTTGAATTCTGGTGCATCTTTCCATTCGTCTCCAAGCAAGGAGTTGTTCCAAAATTTCAAATCTGGAAATTTTGGAAAAGTATATCTTGCTGAAAATAAAGCCTAAGAGATTGAAGGAAAGGGGGATGTTTGCATAAAGTCCACCTCGGGAAACCAGTGGACATTGGAGGATGTCAGATATATTCCTGGGATCAAGAAAAATCTTATTTTTGTTGGTCAGTTTGATAGCACGGGATATGCAGCAGAGTTTGGGAAAGGTTCGTGGAAGATCGTGAAAGGTGCTATGGTAGTAGCTCGTGGCACCAAATATGGAACCTTGTAAACCACGACAGGGTGTATAAACATGGCCGCTATTGCTGAAGGTGCTTCCGGTTCATGTCTGTGGCACAACAGACTTGGACACATGAGTACTAAAGGAATAAAGATGTTGGTTACAAAAGGAGCATTAGAGGGTCTGAAGTCTGTTGATATAGGTCTTTGCGAAAGCTGTATTATGGGAAAACAGAAAAGAGTAATCTTCTTAAAGATTCCTAGAGAGCCAAAGAAAGTGCAGTTGGAAATGGTCCATACAGATGTTTGGGGACCATCTCCAGTATCATCACTTGGAGGATCCAGATTCTATGTTACCTTCATTGATGATTTCAGCAGGAAGGTATGGGTTTACTTCTTGAAGCATAAGTCATATGTGTTTGTAACTTTCAAGAAGTGGAAAGATGAAGTTGAGAATCAGACCGGTTTGAAAGTCAAATGCCTAAGGTCTGACAATGGAGCAGAGTATGACAAATCAGAGTTCAAGGCATTCTTTATACAGTGTGGGCTGCCCAAAACACTTTGGGCGGATGCTGTGAGCACAGCTGCATACTTGATCAACAGGGGACCATCATTTCCTTTAGGGTTCAAGATTCCAGAGGAGGTGTGCACAGGAAAAGAACTCAAGTACTCAAACTTGAGGACTTTTGGTTGCACTTCTTATGTTCATGTTGATCCAAAAAAGAGAGACAAGCTTGATGCCAAGGCTGTGAAGTGTTACTTCATAGGCTATGGTTCTAATTTGTTTGGTTACATGTTTTGGGATGACAAGAACAGAAAGATCCTGAGAAGTTGTGACGTGACATTTGATGAGTCTGTCCTGTACTAGGACAGAGAGTAGAAGATTCTATAGATTACAAAGCAAGTGGGAGTTGTGGTTGAGTTGGAGAAGATTAACCCAGAAATGTCGAAGCAGATACTCAACCAGCTCCTACTGAAGAATTTGAAATGGAGCAAGTTACACCAGAGCAGGTGTTAAGGAGATCATCCAGATCCATCAGGGCACCAGATTGGTATTCACTTTCATAACACTATCTATTGCTGACTGATGAGGGGGAAATAGAGTCTTTCGATGAGGCCCTACAGTTGGAGGATTCTATCAAGTGGGAGCAAGCCATGGATGCTGAGATGAGGTCACTTTAGAAGAACGACACATGGGTGTTGACTGAGCTACCTGCAGGGAAGAGAGCTTTGCTGAACCGGTGGGTGTTCAGAATCAAGACTGAACCAGATGGCAAAAGAATTTCAAGGCTCATTTAGTGGTTAAAGAATATTCACAAAGGAAAGGTATTGATTATGCTGGAATATTCTCTCGTGTTGTGAAGTTAACCTCTATTTGAATTCTGTTGAGTGTTGTTGCATCAGTAAAATTTGCATCTAGCAAATGGATGTAAAAACATCATTTTTACATTGATATCTGGACAAAGAGATCTATATGCATCAACCGGAAGGATTTGTGGTTCCAGGAAGAGAACACATGGTGTGCAAGCTCACAAGGAGCTTGTATGGACTAAAGCAAGAACCAAGGCAGTGGTACAAGAAGTTTAACTCCTTCATGACCAAGAGTGGATTCTACAAAGCTTAAAAGGATCCTTGTTGTTACTTCAAGAAATACACTGATTCATATGTCTTTCTAATCTTGTATGTGGATGATATGTTGATTGGAGGATCTAGTATGAGGGAGATTAACAATCTGAAGACAAGGTTGTCTGCAGCATTTGAGATGAAAGATTTGTGTCCAGCAAAACAGATTTTGGGGATGAATATTTCTCGGGATAGATCTGCTGGCACTTCAAATCTATCTCAGGAGTTTTACATTGAGAAGGTGTTGAGCAGATTCAGGGTTAATGATGCCAAACCCAGGACTACTCCATTGGCAAATCACTTTAAATTGTCAAAGGAGTAGTCACCCAAGACTGTCGAGGAGCGTGATCACATGGCACTTGTTCCATATTCTTCAGCAGTTGGTAGTTTGATGTATGGTATGGTCTGCACTAGACCTGATATAGCACATGCAGTGGGAGTTGTTAGCAGGTACATGGCGAACCCATGGAAAGAGCATTGGGAAGCTGTGAAGTGGCTTCTGAGATATCAGAGAGGTACATCCAGTACTTCACTTTGTTTGGGCAAAGGCAAGGTGACTCTACAAGGTTTTGTGGATGCTGATCTTGGTGGGGATGTTGACTCGAGCAAAAGTACATCCGGGTAGATTTACACCATAGGTGGAACAGCAGTGAGTTGGATGTCGAGGCTTCAGAAGTGTGTTTCTCTTTCATCTACTGAAGCTGAGTACGTGGCAATAGCTGAAGCTGGGAAAGAGATTATATGGCTGGCAGATTATCTTGAGGAATTGGGCAAGAAGCAGAGCGAGAAGATTCTTTACTCAGATAGCAGAGTGCCATACAGTTGGTGAAAAATCAAGTCTATCATTCGAAGACAAAGCACATCAGAAGGCGATACCAATTCACTCGCAGGGCAGTGGAGGATGGTGATATGTGCTTGGAGAAGATAGAGGGTGCAAAGAACCCGACAGACATGTTGACAAAATGTGTTGATGTTGGGAAACTGAGGTTATGTAAAACCTCGATTTGTCTTCTGTAGTTGTTGCTACAGATGTTGCGGTGTGGTAAAGATGTTGATGATGAAGATTTTTTTTTTTGAGACTGTATTTTTTGGATGACTGACTCAGTCTCCAAGTGGGAGAATTGTTAGGTAGTGGAGCCTGATTAATTTTAGGTTTTCCTATTTATTCTCTATTTAGGCTTTCCTATTTATTCTCAATCTTAGGCTTTCCTATTTATTCTCTGTAACCAAAAATACTCTGATTTATTAATTTAAATATACCTCACCGCCGTGGAAGTTTACTCACGGGGTGTTACCACGAAATATTGATTTTTCTCTTTCTCTCTCTAGATCTCTCATCTCTTTTTCTTTAAAGTTTTTGTGTTCTTCATTCATCTAGTGTCTTTGCGTGAATTCATCAAGTTTTGGTAATTGTTCGAGAAATGTTTGTTATCATAGTCGGTTCACAAACCCAAATTACAATGTTATTGTTGCTGTAAAGTTTTACATTGTTGAATGTTTTGTTGTTCTCCCTATTATTTGGGTATATCACACTAATTTATTTTTTTAATTTTAGGTGTTGATAATTATGTATTTTGTAGTATTATTTTTAATTCGAGCAAGATAAGCTATAAATGGCAAATGAAAAACTCTTCGTCGATTTTGGAGGCCTTTTCATTTTAAAAGACGGAAATTTAATTTAAGTTAATATATTTTACTTGTTAAAATTGGCCAATGAAAAATCTATCCATCGGTTTTGGAGGCCTTTCAATTTTAGAAGACGGAAATTTAATTAAGTTTAATTTATTTACTTGTTAAATTTGGCCAATGAAACTCTATCCGTCGGGTTTAGAGGCCTTTCCATTTTAAAAGATGGAAATCTAATTTATGTTCATACATGTTTATTTGTTAAATTGGCCATCTATCCATCGGGTTTAGAGGCATTTCCATTTTAAAAGACGGAAATCTAATTAAATTTCATACTTGTTTATGTGTTAAATTGGCCAATGGAAAATCTATCCATCGGGTTTAGAGGCCTTTCCATTTTAAAAGACAGAAATCTAATTTAAGTTCATACAAGTTTATTTGTTAAATTGGCGAATGCAAAATCTATCCGCCGGGTTTAGAGGCCTTTTCATTTTAAAAGACAGAAATCTAATTTAAGTTCATACATGTTTATTTGTTAAATTGGCCGATGAAGAAATTACCGTTGATTTCTAAGGTGTCCCATGTAAATAAGACGATTTTTACTTTTAAGTTATTATTTAAGTTATTCATTTTTATTTTTATTTATTTGGTACTAACTCTTTTACTAAGTGTCTTTACAGGTACCCGGAGGTGCTTCTACTTGAAATTATTCAAATGTAGTTCGAATCATACTTTTTATTCATTATTTTGTATATATTAACGTTAGGTAAAATTTAGGACATTTCTATTATTTTTTATTTTATTATATGTGCATATTGAATGATTATTATACTTTTATATTATTTTATATTCTTCCGTATTTAAAAAAAATGAATTCAGTCGGGACCCACATTTGTGGATTTGAAGGATGCCTAACCCCTTCACTTCGGAATAATTTGAACCCCTTACCTAGAATCAAGTTGGTTTCGTAGATCATTTAATGGTTTCCCAGTTTTTTTTCCCTAAAATTAGCTGGCGACTCTTTTTTAATACGCGTTTATTTTTTAAAACTCTTTTAAAGTTGATTCAATCAATTATTTTTTGAGTTGCCACGACGTTTCACTCGATTTTGATAGAATGGGGATGTAAACAAAATGTCGACTTCGCTGGGGAGTTTACAGAGGTTTTAACCAATATGAATTTTATTTTTTTTCAAATTGAGAAAATTTTGATTTTATTATTATGATATACCTTTTATTTTTATATTTTGTTGATTATTTATGTATTGTTTTTATTCATTATTTATTTTATTGTGTCTATATTTTCATTGCATTCATGACATAATATTTTCGGTCAAACGATAATTATTTCATTTCAACTAAAAAATGATTATGCGGGTTCGTAGTCGTTCATTAACCCAAATTTTCTCAAGGGCACCCTGATGAATGAAGTTGGCTACTTGATAGTCAACGATCGTTAGCTGTTCCAGCCCAAGTAGTCCGCTTGGGTTACCTTTTCCACTCTAAATACATTTCACTCCTAACAAACTAGTGTAGAGCCGAGCCAAATCCAAATTTAAGTATCAGCCTAACATGAACCAATACTCAAGGCGTGTTGAGTCCATTAGAAAGACCACCTTGAGTCCATAATGGCCTCTAGCCTAAAAGGACGATCATAATTGTGTGTAATTTAAAGGATTTATACGTTGTTTGACAAATCACCGTCCATCTGAATTAGAAGGTTATTTTAACAGTTTACTTTTGTCAAACTCGAGTTTTCAGAAACTATCATTTCATCCAAAAGTGTTGACAATCGGAGATGACAAGAATTTCAAGAGGAAGACCCTTCGATAAACGATTAGAATAGGATGGTACCCCTACGTGGGATTAAATATTTTTTTTTCCTTCTTTCTTTTTCCCCTAACTTCATAATTCTATTTCATTTATTCATAAAATTGTACTAAGTGATTTGGGGGACAAGGAAAAGTTGTCAAAGGGCGTAATACATCTTTCAAATCGATAGACCTACCCTAGGCATAAAAGGGTCACATATTTGAATAGGATGCACAATAATTAGTTGTATGTTATATGATATGTTTCAGTTTTTCGTTAATTAAAATAGTGTTTATGTGTTTAATTCATTATTTGTGTGATATTTTGCATTATCCATTATAATTAAGAACTAACACTCTTACCTTTTGAGTTGTTCTTCTTCAAAGCGAAACGTTGAATTATGTCCAAATTCAGAAATCATTATTTGTACAAATTTGCAAGAGACAAGAGGATTAACGAAATTCGAGTCCTTGTATTTCACAAGACATTAATATCAAGTCAAAACGATAAATCAGAGGAGTATTTGACTATGATGTTGCATCCATTTATTTTTATTATTATTTGGCATGATGTTCCTGCTCTCACATATTTCTCATATTTTTGTAGGAATACCGTCCCCGACATCAGTCGGGGATGGTCATAACAATGTCCGGATCTCGTGAAAATTAGAAAGAGACAAAGGTCCAAGAAAATGTCCAAAAAGAGTAAAAAATCATTATTGTATAAATTTGTAGGTTACATTCAACAGAAAATATAAATATTGACGATTAAGAGGAAATAAAACATATTGGTGTGAAAAAAGGATGTGTAAATCTTTAAATTCTTATATGGCTTATCTGCGTGAACTACGTACACCTGATTATCATGTTAATGATATACGTAGGCAACCCTTCTGGGGTTCAGTATTATTATTTTTTTTAAAAAAAAGAGTAAAATGTAATAATAAAATAGTTTGTTAATATTTTCAAAGTTATATCTACGTGAACTACGCACACCCGATTCTCATGTTAATGAGATACGTAGGCAGCCCTTCTCGGGTTCGGTAATCATTCTTTCAAAAATAAAATTACTTGTACATACTGTAAGAGTCATGTCTTCACCTCGGTCGGGACCTATGTATTTAAGAGCATGTAAATATATTAGATATGATGGAAAAGACTGACTTTGCGGTAAACTATAGATTCTCGTAGTACCTCTTATCTGTACTTTTGTGATGCTTGAAAATTCTTTTGCATGCAATCAAGATAAGAATAAAACTAACCTTATGTTTCATGTGCATTGTGTGGTGAGATTTTAATCAAAGTTCAATTGTGTTACACAGTTGATCTAGAACTTTACCTGAATGTTTTTCGAGGCGATATCATGAGTAATGTTTTGTTTGAGAAAGGATTGTAGGCCCTTTCTGACCCGATTGTGCCTTTCAAAGCCTACCAAATTAAATTAATCCCTAGTTTTCCCATTTTCAGCCTCAAACCTTTATTTGGACAACCACATCTAAACTACTCCCTTTTGAGTGCTAACAAGCACTATCCTCTCTTGGCCCAATCTTCTTGAGTGCACCAACAATGTGCAAATTATAAGAGGAGATCCATGTTTGAAATTTCCAAAAGCAAATATATTGAGTCTCCCAAAATCAAGAAAGCAAAGATTTCTAGAGAAGAGAGAGAAAGGAAGAAAGCAAAAGTGGAAGAAATAAAGAAAGTTAAAAAATACCCTTACAGGGTCAGTGAAAGGTTGGAAGAAAATACTCCAACAAAACAGGGAAAGATTATTATAATAAAGAAGTGAATAAAAGAAAAGCTCCAAGGAATAAGGACTCAAAAGAAAAGAAAAAAGAGAAGAAGAGAAGCTCAAAAAATGAGAACTAAAAAAAAGGGGAAGGGAAAAGCGTTAAAAATGAGAATTCAAAAGAATTTGAGAGGGCATAGAATAGTGAAGAGGATCAAACGCCAAAGGCGTACTACTCTTTAAAAGCACAAATTCTGTGTGATGCTCAAGGAGGAATTCAGTCACTTTTATCTCAAATAAATATCCTACCTATCCCTAAGCCTACGTTACAAGCCTATGACAAGCCCTACATGATCTCATTCCAAATATTCTCACATTAGTGGAGATTTACATAAGGGTCAAGCATATGGCATCACAGTTGTGTGCATTGAATATTCTTGTGAGTGTGAGTGCACTTTGGAAAATGTCCTATGATCAAATATTTCAAATATGTGTGAAATAGGACCAGCCTTTGTCGTGAGGGCACTTGAAACATGAGGATTGATACAATTCAAAATCTTTGTTTGAAACAAGATGAACGAATCTTGTTGATCCTTAAGTATATTTGAGGTACCACTTGAAGCTGTAGAAATTACCTTAATTCAATGTAGAAATTACCTTAATTCAATCTTTTTTTTAAAAAAAAATAATAATGAAAGATTTACCTGCAATCCTAACTGTTTGTACCAATCGTGGTGAAGATTTGACTATGTTATCACTTTTTTTTATTTTGAAAAAACAAAAGAAAAGAAATTGTCTTTTGAGTTGTTCATTATAAAAAGTGTTATTAAGTTAGTCTTATATGTGTGAGAAGCCTATTTAATTCATTGGCTTGTTCATCCTAAAAATGTAATATATCTTGTCTTTAGGCTTTGAAAATAGCAATAAATACCATTTTAATATTTCATCATGTTCATATTATGCATTTTTAATGATAACCTTTTAGATTCATTGTAGTACTCATCATCCACAAGATTGGAACTACATTTGACCTGATTCCTGCCTCGACAGGATATGTAGGCGCCACGACGGCTTGGTCATATACCAAGTGTGATTATTACTTATCCTTACAATAAAAAGCTAAGATAAAAGTTTTGAAAATATCTCAAAATTCACAATAGAAATAGCCAATAAGTCAAGATTGAAGATCATTTTGAGATTTGCCAAAATTCTAAATGGGACAGAGTTTTTGAGGAAGACCTCAAAATTCTGATAAGTACCGCGAGAAGCTTGATAGAAACTACCAAAGATTATGCATCGATAGTTAATATTGATTCATCGCGGGAAGATATTCATGCATCGCGGTAAGATATTCATACACCACAGAGATCATGCATCGCGAGTTAATATTCATGCATCACAACCTAATATTCATGCATTGCGAGTTAATATTCATGCATTGCGTGTTAATATTCATGCATTGAGAGTTAATATTCATGCATCGCGAGTTAATATTCATGCATTGCGAGTTAATATTCATGCTTCGCGAGTTAATATTCATGCATCGCGGGAAGATATTCATGCCCCGCGGGAGATCATGCATCGTGAGTTAATATTCATGCATCACGAGTTAATATTCATGCATTACGAGTTAATATTCAAGCATCGCGAGTTAATATTCATGCATTGCGAGTTAATATTCATGCATTGCGAGTTAATATTCATGCTTTGTGGGAAAATTTCATCCCTCGCAAAATTTTATGCATCGCGAGAATATTCCTTCCCTCACAAAAATTTTATGCATCGAGAGAAGATTCCATCCCTCACAAAAGTTTATACATCGCAAGAAGATTTCATTTCTTGTGGAATTTATGCACCGCGGGAAGACTTCATCCCTCGCAAAATTTTATGCGTCGCGAGAAGATTCCATCACTCACAAAAGCTTATACATCGCAAGAAGTTTTCTTACCTAACTGAATTTATCAATCCCGAGAAGATTTCATCCCTCGCAAACTTTTATAAATCGCAAGAAGATTTCATACCTTGGGGAATTTATGCATCGCGAGGAAATTTCATTCCTTGCAAATTTTATGCATCACTAGAAGATTCCATCCCTAGCAAAATTTTACATATCGCAGGAAGATTTCATATCTTGCGGAATTTATGCATCGCGAGAAGATTCCATTCATCGCAAAATTTACGCATCGCGGGAAGATACTCATGCCCCGCAAGCAATCATGAACCACTAGAAAGGGAAATCGTGCATCTTAAGAAAATATATTTACCCATCAGCATCAACTGCATCATGTCATTTTAATAAAAGTAAATATCAAGAAAAGCATCAAAGACGACATCAAGATAAATATCAGCACTGCATCTGTTTTATTTATTTTTGACATCAAATGAAGAATACTTTAAAGATTACATTGCATACATAAAACATAAGATCTATTGGACGTAACACATCATAAAACCTTTTGGAGACAAGTCTGGGATTGACTTCCAGCACATTTAACCACACTTCTCTACAAAGGTCATGTGTTCGGTCAAAATTGTGTTTGTCAATTTTCGTTGTCAATGATTTCTTTCATCAATCAAACACAAGGAAAGGGATAGCTGTTGACACCCAATTTTTGCCTAACATTTTTAAAATTAGTAATTTTAAAGTTTTATTTATTTAATAGATTAAAATAATTTTTTAAATATAGTTTAAATAAGTTTATCGATAACTATTTCCATTTATCAAAATTTTGGATTTTTGTTAGTTTATTTTTAAACTGCATTTCACATGTCATTAGTTATGTTCATTATATTATTTTAAAATTGCACTATATTTGTTACATTTGTTAATATTTATGTTGAATTTAGCACAGTCTAAAATTTAGTCAAATACGAAATTTTTTTAGAAATTCTATTGAGATAAATTTGGGCCACAATACTAAGCCCATAACTTAGGCCCATAATTTCTAAATCCCTATATATGCAATATGTGTCTCATTAGGTTGAGGGGGGTGAATAATTTTTGGTGTGGAGAACATTTTGAGACTAGGGGATGAAAACTTTCCAAATTAGAAAATCCTAAAAGTTTCTCCTCCTATTTTTGGCAAGGAGGCAGCCACCAACCAACCTTCCATTTTTCTTTCACCTCCATAGCCAAACAACCATCGGGAATCCGTGACCTCTTCTTCACTTAAACCACCCTTCTCCCCACCAAACAGCCACCAGATCACATCAACAACAAAAAAAAACCTTTCTTCATTTTACTTATTTTTCAAGGAATCCAACAATCGGAAAACACCATCTCCATGTTCTTTTCTAGCTCCGGCAAGGAGATCCAAGCTCCGATAAACCGGAGCAAGCCAACGTTTTACCTTCCCCTGTTCCCCTTACACGTCTTTTTCTTTTGTTTTCAGGTGTTTCTGTTCAATATTAATGATCTCCAGCGAGACAAAGATCATTCCATTGTTGTTCCGTTTCTTCTCCGGTGAAACATGAGAACTCCAGCGAGATTACACACAATTAGATATGCCCAGCTCATGAGTCTCAGAGGAAATCCAACAGTAACTTAATTTCTATCCTTCGTTTCTTTTTGTTTCTGCATATATCATCGTTGTTTTATTAATTTTTTACACATTTCCTTTGGTTCTCTTTTGTTTTCCATGGTTATAGCTGTAGTAAGTCTATTTGAATTTCCTTTTTGCTTTTTTTTCTATCTTTTGTGTTTAGTTTGGTTGATTGTGTTTTGTTACTTTCTATTATTTAATTTGTTGTCTCTTTGTTAATTTTTCATATTTTTAATTGAATGTTGGCATTGTTTTTAACTTTGAAGCAATTCTTATTGATGATTTTAGTTGGTTATTATTTTATATTTGTCATTATTAACTGTTTTAGAATTTTGTTGGCTGCATTTTTGCTTTTAATTTTATTTATTGTTATCTTAGTATATATTATTCTTTATGTTGTCATTATCTTAATCATCAAATGAGCTAGGAGGTGTTTGAATCTTTCTATTCCTTTATTACTTGTTGATTGTTATATAATGGTTTTTCTGTTATTTTTGACTCGCCATTAATATTGAGCATGGCTTGTTGATTAAGGGATGGTAATTGTTTGAGAAATGTTTTTTTATCATAGTCAGTTAACAAACCCAAATTACAGTGTTATTGTTGCTGTAAAGTTTTACATTGTTGAATGTTTTATTGTTCTCCCTATTATTTGGATCTATCACACTTATTTATATTGTTAATTTTAGGTGTGGATAATTATATATTTTGTAGTATTATTTATAATTCTAGCAAGATAAGCTATAAATGGCCAATGAAAAAACACTCCGTCGGTTTTGGAGGCCTTTCCATTTTATAAGACAAAAATTTAATTTAAGTTAATATATTTTAGTTGTTAAAATTGACCAATGAAAAATCTATCCGTCGGTTTTGGAGTCCTTTCCATTTTAAAAGACGGAAATTTAATTAAGTTTAATTTATTTAGTTGTTAAATTTGGCGAATTAAAATCTATTCGTCGGGTTTAGAGGCCTTTCCATTTTAAAAGACAAAAATCTAATTTAAGTTCATACATGTTTATTTGTTAAATTAGCCAATAAAAGATCTTTCCGTCGGGTTTAGAGGCCTTTCCATTTTAAAAGTCGGAAATCCAATTAAAGTTCATACTTGTTTATTTGTTAAATTGGCTAATGAAAAATCTATCCATCGCGTTTAGAGGCCTTTCCATTTTAAAAGACGAAAATCTAATTTAAGTTCATACAAGTTTATTTGTTAAATTGGCCAATAGAAAATCTATCGGTCGGGTTTAGAGGCCTTTCCATTTTAAATGACGGAAATCTAATTTAAGTTCATACATGTTTATTTGTTAAATTGGCCCATGTAGAAATTACCGTCGATTTCTAAGGCCTCCCATGTTAATAAGACGAATTTTTATTTTTAAGTTATTATTTGAGTTATTCATTTTTATTTATATTTATTTGATACCAAAATTTTACTAAGTGTCTTTACAGGTACCCGGGGGTGCTTCTCCTTGAAATTATTTGAATGTAGTTCGAATCATACTTTTTATTCATTATTTTGTATATATTAGCGTTAGGCAAAATTTAGGCTGTTTCTTATATTTTTTTTTATTGTTTGTGCATATTGAATGATTATTATACTTGTACGTTATTTTATATTCTTCCTCAATTTTTTTTAAAAAAGTGAATTCAGTCGGGACCCACATTTGTGGATTTCAAAGGATGCCTAACCCCTTCCCTTTAGAATAATTTGAATCCCTTACCTAGAATCAAGTTGGTTTCGTAGATCATTTAATGGTTTCCTAGTTTTTTCTCTAAAATTAAGTGGCGGCTCTTTTTTAAAACTCGTTTATTTTTTAAAACTCTTTTAAAATTGCTTCATTAAATTATTTTTTGAGTCGCCACGACGTTTCGCCCTATTATGATAGAATGGGGATGTAAACAGGAGTATATATAAGACTACACATTTAGGTCATACAGTTTTATGTCGGTTATTAGTAGCTCCATTAAAATTATGTTTTATTGCATTGAAAATGTTATCAGTTACAATTCAATATTTGCCTCAACATGTTATAAACTTGGTCTTTGCATTTAGTCATTTCAAATTCAGTATTTTCAGTATAATAATATTCTTATCTATTAATTTGCAATGGACCGGATCGAAACGGGATGAGTTGACCGGTTCATTGACCAGTACCGGGATAAATCGGACCTGAATTACCGGGACGGATACTCGGTTCCATCTCATTCCACTATATACAGGGACGAAACTAGAATGGATCGGAATGGAACGAGTTAACACATCTAGTTATTTCAAAAAATGAGTTTTTTGAATTAAGAAAACATGAATTTTTATTTATTTTTCTAATTTTAAAATAATAGTATTTAAATTTATAATATTATTTTTTACTTAAGTTTATTTTGAAGATATTTTTGAAAAATAATTTACTTATTAAGTTTACATGTTAAGTCTAATTAGTTTTTCGAGATTAAAATCTTTTGAAGTTTATAAGTTATTACTGATTATTTATTAACATGTTATAATATATAAGTTATATTTATAACATGTAATCTAAATAAATTAAATTTGAAATTTTAAAAAATAAAATAAAAAAAAGGATACAAAAATTAAACAAATTAAAAAAGTCAATTTATTCTATTTAAATTTGTACTACAAATTAAAATTTCAATTTACAACTATCAGAAGAGTGCATAGTTGATGCTCTCAAACTATACTTCCCTAAAAAAGTATGAGCGATCGTATCAAGTAAAGAACCCAATTGTAAGGTTGTGGTCGATCCCACGAGGAAAATGATTTAAACTTAACTTCAATCTACGATTACGTTTATTTAGTCAAGTCCTTTACGAAAAAAATTAATTCAATGGGGGATTTTGTGTAGTAAAATGTTTAATTATTTCTAAGTAAGAAAAATAATAAGTTTATAACATTAGTGTTTATCAAGTGATGAGAGAAACTAGGGTGTAAGTGTTCCCTGTAGGTTCATAACGTAGTAATCCTAGCTATAACAATTTTGTCCTTGTATCTTGCATGCAATGTGATAAGTTATGTATCTCTAATTTCTTGGTTCGCCAACTAGAGACTTTCACTCCGTACCTTGGTCCGACTACGTGTGTCTACTTTACTAACCTTACTTTTACGTCATATTAAGCATCATATTCAATGTATGGCTAAGTTACTACTTTGCACCTATTGAAACTAACCTATTAGATAGTGTATACTAAATCTACGTTAATAATTTTTTTCCTATCAACTACCTCCTTGCTCCGGCAAGTAGAAATAGGTAAAGTTCTAACGTGTGACTCGTTAAAAAGACTTCTAAACGAACGATTTATCAATACATGCAAGACCTTATTCTATAATTGTTATTTACCTAGTTTTACCTTGTTAATAATCCATGGTTCCCACAACCTTAGTGGTGGATTTAGTTACCCGTGCTAAGAATTACAAAATTCATAACAGTTAAACAAAAAATAATGTAATTACTTTAATTTTTTTTTTTAAGAAAACCCATAAATATCACTTGAATTCACTAAAATATTGAAAGAAACAATTTCAGAAAATTCAAGTGTTCCCCAAAAACAAAAGTTTTACTTCCAATAATACAAATCTGAAAATTAGTAAAGTGTCTAACCCCCAAAACGAGATTTTTAGTCCTATTTATAATAATAAATTCCTAAAATAAAAAGGAGTTCTATTTAAGATAAAAAAAATCTAAACGCGTCTCCGTCGATGACCCTACTGACGGTCCATCGATGGAACGACGGACTGTCAACAACTTCTATCGGTCCATACTTCAAATCTTTTTCAGCTTCCACTTTTCAACACTTTCTGTTACCATCGATGGACCAACAACATGGTCCATCAGTGGATCTTTCATCCGTTGATGGCCTCCGTTCCTCCATACTTAGTGGTTTCATCACGCCGGGTGCTGGGACTACTTTTTATTACCACCGACGGTTAGCCATGATGTTCTGTCAGTAGATCGACTGACCTTCACTTCTTCCGTAGCCCCACAATTGGTCAAATTTCCCCGATTTGATTTCAGCTGCTTGGAACTTCAGTCGATGATCATCACCTACTGACCGTCACAGTGTCAACGTACCGTCGGTGGCTCCGTAGGTCATGACTTATGCAGATTTCAGCACAGTCTTCATCATTTTCGTTATGGATAGTTTTCCTTCTAACATAGAGAAAAACAAATTAAAACTACTACAAAAAGGCCTTAGACAAACACCAAACATAAGGAAAAAGCATTGGAAGTACCGTAAAACCATGATACATCAACACCCTTAACTTAAATTTGTTGTTTGTCCTCAAAATGACGCACTATGACTCACTACAACACCTTCATACAAAAGTATCTTCTTTTATTATTTAACAATCATCTAACTATCAATCCTTATTATTTTCATTATTTTTATGCATGATATCACTCTTAGGCTCATTCATGTGGATCAGATCATGACACAGACTCACTACGCACGAATATGTCTCTTCTTTTATCTCTCACCAAGGTACAAACTTTCAAATATTGCAACTACTGTCCTCACTTTAAAAACAACATCCTCCTTATTCACACAGTTATTTCCATTTCAGTATGAGGATTAGTTTCCAACGCTCGCTCTCAGAACCAATTCATAACTAGTTGATACTTGTTGCCATAGGCTTGCCCTTATTTTCATTGTTTTGAGTTCATCATATTAGACTCTCCAGATCAGCATAGGAATTTCTTGGCTTGTAATGTAGGCTCAGGGTCAGGTAGGGTACATTTGGATGCATTTTACTGACTTGTTGCCCTCCTTGAATTAACTGTTAAGCGTCCTACCTTTTCATCGTTTATTATGCCCTACTCTTCATCTTCTTATGTCATTTGCCTTGCTTTTCTCCCTTTTTTTCTTTTGTGCAAATGACCCTTCTTTGATTTTTATTTCCAAATTTCAAAATTTTAAATTGATTTCAACTTTGATTGAGCCACTTTTCTTTTCTTCTTTCAATAATTCTTTCAACCCCACTTTCCCGGAATTCCTTATAATAGCCACCCTCAACTCATGGCTTTGCCATGAGTTAAAGTACACAATACCCAAGGTTTGGTCTGAGCCAGGACGAGCTTTGTTTCTGCAATAGTCACCCTCAACTTATGCTTTTGGCATAAGTAGAGGTGCACATGTCCAAGGAGGGACCGGGGCCAATACATTGTACCTAGAAAATATGAGTTGAGGTAAAAAAAGAAGGTCCATTGTAAGTTCAAATTATCTGGCTAAAAAAAGGATTAATTTCATTTGGTTTTGTTTAATTTATGTCAAAGATTGACTATGTTGAACAATGGACTATGAACTTTTCCTGATTGTCTAGCACAGGACTAACCGGGCAAGTTCTAAGTAGGTACAAACAGTGGACTATTCAACTTTCCTCACACTCACTTAACACCTCATTACCCTACAAGATTATCGGACACCTAGTTCAAGTGTTAGATTGAGGGTCATACAATGGTGTATCTCTATGTCATGCTTAGAGAGAACACATTCAATGTTCACTATGCCTAATCATGCAAACATTCATTTTAGACGGGATATCATTGTATTTTAGCTATCATGCTTCAGATTTCACACATACTTTTTTACAAGGTAATAACATGCCGGTTCAACAGTAAAATAATCAGTCTTTTGGGGGAAAAGAACACAGGCAAGAAAACCCCAAGAGAGGATACTCCTATTTGATTCTATTCAACCATGCTTAATTAGTGGAGATGTACATAATTAACAAGCATATGGTTCTTTGTGCATATATGCAAATTTCATTTGTGAATGTGAGAGTTGTTCTTGATATGAAGTCTTTAATTTATATTTAGTCATTTGAATTGAGTGTGTGGACATTTTCTTCTTGTGGTTATACTTGGTTAATGATAGATATGTTCGTCATGATTATTGAATTTTGTTGAGGACTTTGCAAAGGGGTTTATTCCTAAAAGTTATGGAGTTTTCATAGTGTTGGTTCCATTCACTCACATGTCAATCATATTACTTTCAGCGCACATCCGTTCTTGAAGTTGAAGTGTTTTAGTTCTTAATATGTGTTCTTGAAGTATTGTGTTCATTCTTTAATTAAGATTGGTTTGATGAGTTTTTGTTTAAGATATTTTGTTCATTATATTCTTGTGTACTTTTGTCGAGTATTCGATTCTAAGTGATTGGCGAAGAAACCATTCAATTTTAGGCCAAATAGGGTAAAAACTTTATGGGAAAAATTCATCGGGTTTCTATGTAGTTCCTAGGGAGACGTGCCAGCAATGCGCCAGGGGTGTAAGGCACATCACATAAATAATGAACCAATAATAGTTATATATTGTTAAGGGATGGCGCCCCCACCATTAAGTGCACCACGATCACTTTCCCCCACCTTTTCTCCATCCGTTAGCCCGTCTTAGTTCTTTGATAGGGTACCTTTACTTTCCTTTTGTTCTAACTACTCAAACATACTTCTAAACATATAGAAATAATTCATAGCATGAAGCATAACCATTAATTCATAACTTAAATTCAAGGTAGATCTATGACACATGTCTTGAGAGTTCTTCAAGTTGTTTTAACAAAACTTAAATGACTTTAAAAGTTATTTGAGGAAGAGTAGAGTTGATATCATTTTCTTTAAAAAGATATATGGGAACTCAGTCTTCCCAAGAGCAAATGTTTTAACATCAAAGAGGAAAGGAAACACTGATGAAAGTGTTGATGAACTCTTTACAGTAATATAGATTAGTAGAGAGACCTTTTGAGTAATACTCTCAAAGTGGAGGAAGAGGAAATGTTCTCTTTAAAAAATCATTATCTAAGTTATATTTTTTTTATTAATATTAACAATGATATAGGGAGATTTATAACAACTCACAGAAACCATAAACTATGTAGCCAACATGGGTAGAAAAGGATCATACATTTTAGATAATTCCTTGATTGCATTTTTGAATAGAGAAGCAGATCAAGTTAATTAAGGATTTCTATACCCCGGCAAAGTATACGACCACTCTGAAAATGTGGGTAAGATGATTTATACTCACATAGCTCAGTATAATGACCAACTACCGTTCTTATAGAAAAGTCAACAAAGAAAAATTTGTGATCAAAATATTTTTATAGTATCTTGAAATTTTCACAAACTAGTCCATGTTTATATGAAATCGTTGTCATTAAGATCTAGGGAAATCAAGAAACAAATTCGAGACATAATTATAAATTTGATCACACGAAAAATAGCTAAGATATTAAGGAACCCGTATGACTTTACAGAATTGAATTAATGCAAGTAGAACTTCCAAAACTGATCTTACCATGAAAGGGTATTTTCTGAATTTTATGGGATAGTCTGATATGTTGGTATGAAATTGAATTAGATCAATGTTGCCGTGCACACCACCAATGTCGGGCTGTTGTAGTGGGGTAAGGACAATTGTGGGGGGACATACACTACTTAAGTCGAAAATAAAATATAAAAATGTTTTATTCAAAAATTTAAACCTAAGAGCTAAGGAACAACCCAGGGGTATTTCTTGTAGGTTTTCCACCTATGCTAGGACTAAAGATAATGGTTTTACTCACCCAAACCTAAGAGCTGAGGAATAACCCGGAGGGTTTTGATCTAGGATTTATGGCTAAAAAGCCCTAATGTTGGTGTGGGTATCTACCGTCCGACCTAGGTTGATGTTATTATTATAGTCTAGGTAATTAAGTCTTGTTTATTGACTCTCATGTTATATTGATATGTTGTAGACCAAGAAAAGGCGTAAAGAACCCAGAAAGGGAAGAATCAAGTTTCTTAGGGTGTTCAATCTTTGTTTGAGGTAGGTGATGGTTGTGATTTCATGTTGGTATTATGTATGTTGGTATTTACTTTATTATAATGCATGTATGTAAGAAAAAATGTTGCATTATTGATCATAGTAATCAGAATTGAGGATGATTGACTAAATGTATGTCATGAATCATGGTATGAGAATGTACATTGTGGTTTTGATTGAGGCTTACTTAATGGATCGAGTGTTATCTTATGACATACTAATATGGATCAGGTGGCACATTACAATGCATATATGGTATTGAGTTTCACATTTGATACAATAACTTTGATCGGGTGCTATGTACCAATATAGTAACAATTTGGGTATAAGTTTTGTGAGAGGGTTGATGACCTATCATATACGTATATATTTTAGACTGTGAAGTTGTATATTGTTCTTAAGTGGTAATTGATATTTTATATGTTTGATGTATGCATAATTATTGTGTTGTAATGATTTATCTATATTTACTTTGAGATAGTCGCAGGATCCTACCTGTACAATGTGGTTTATACTAATAGAACACTTGCTCTTTATTTGTTTAATGTTGGGAATATAACGCTACAAGCTACACCCTGGAAGTGGACACGAGACCTAGGACCACAAGTGATCACAAGCTAACCCTGCTGGCATGATCATGAGTATACTACATATAAACTGTATGATAGAAGTTCTCTATAATCATTAAAAAAGATTGGCACTATCCATATACTATAATAGAGATATGTGAAAACTGATGCGTTTAATAGAAAGAAGATACTAACTCAAATACTAAGTTGAAGCTATGTATGTTTGAAAGTAGCCTCTAAGTGACTAAAAATGATAGGACAGTTCCCAAACAAGTCTAGATAAACTTAAACTAAAGGACTAAAAATACTAAAAAAAACTCATAACTATTGTTCTTGGAGAATGAGGACTCACCACTGATCAACATGTTAAGAACCTGAACCTACATCACGAGAAGATGTAACACAACGTATGCATCAGTACTTGAATGATATTGACCATGCAGATTAAAATACAATTAGAATAACATATAATTGAACAATACAAATAAGCAATTATATGATTTGAATAGTGACTAAATGGAAGGATCACATTTATAAAATGATGACCGGATAGTGACTGATCTATTAACATGGTAAATGCAATAGAGTGTGACCGAACTATGGGAGAAACTAATAACCAACAATAAAATGACAGAAAATAAATGTGGAGTTCGATGTATATGACCCATCTAGAGGACCCAATATACATGACAAAAGGTTTAGAGACATGTTGGCGTGATCACTAAAATGATGCTCAGATAGGGGACTTACAACCTACTTGACCAGTAGTTCGGGGACTATTTGTGTACACTAAACCCTAGAACAACTCGTTATTGTTCTACTCCTAAAGAATTAAGTTGTTAACATACCATGACGAAGTAATAGTGTATCACTCAAAACTAAACATGTAAACAAAGAATACAACAATTAATCTAACATAGAATGTGTAATTCAAGAACTAAAGAAATACATAGTTAGAGCTATAAAATTCATGCAATAAACTGATTATTGTTGTACGTATCTGATTTGGATCATTTTAACAACTGAAACCCAACAATTCTAACGTTAAAGAAACCCTATATATAGATAATATTGAGGGAATCAAGAATCTGATTGAAAACTAGGGACCTAATGAGAGAAAGGAATCCACTAGTAATATACCACATACATGGTGATAAAATCCATCGAGAAATCTTTATATTTATGGTCTATAATTGAAACAAACTTGATGAGTTCTTGAACTGTGGTTCTTGAGATTTTCAACTCTCTTGATTCTAATTTTCTATGTTTTAATTAATGATTTGACATAGCTAAGTTCTAGTAGTGTTTTTAGGCTTAAACTAACTAAAACCTCGTAATTTACGGTCTAAATGATGTAGCTTGGAGGTCCAACGAAATAGGAAGACACCAAAATAACCCAGACTTAATTGTTGTAGAAGTGACAAACGAACAGGTCGTACAGGCCATAGGTCAATCTATGGATCTTACTTTTTTTATTAGTTCAAGCCTGCCTTACAAGGAATCACTAAAAAAAGAAAAATTTTTACTCGGAGATTGAAATTTAGTAAACTCTATAGCGTTTTAAAGAGGATTATACTATTGATCATATCATATATCATGTGACATTCATTTTCTTTGTTGTAAGAGTTATGCCCACTTGAATTTGACCCAATTAACAAATTTCCCCTAACTGACTACTAACCTTCACTTATGGTCAAATCTACGGTCCATAGGTTCAACTACGGACAAAAGTGGTCTCTCGTGGTTCGCATCAAAAGTTGGGTAAAGGGACCCTCGATCTATGAACACAGACCACTGACTGTGTTCTTGTCTATGCTACATAAGTTTTTTCTGTTGGTCAAGAATTAGACGATTTTGTGAAGTCGGTTTATGAGGGGTTGCAGTGGTGGACTACAATGCTAAAACATGGACAGTAGGTCAGACAAGGGTCCATTAATGGCGACTGTAGGTTCCACCTACAATTTTTGAAAAGCAGAAATCTGGTCTATTTTAGAATACGTTGTGTTACATTGTCCTCCCCTTGGGAACATTCTTACTCGAATGAAGACCACTTGTTGAAATGGAGGGAAAAGGATTCAATTCCTACAACCAAACAGTTAAAACTCAATTTCTAAGTGATCTTAGTTCCAAGAACATGCGAATATGATTAAAATTCAAGTACAAACATAAGGAACATGATACATATATTGATCTTACTCATAAAAGGATGAAAAACTAAAGAAAAACTATAACATCAAGAGGGAGTGGAATCTAAAGGAGAGATATGAGGATACTTGGATGTCATGGTTGCTTTTTCTTCACAAGTAGCTCCCTCTATGGACTAACTTCTCCATGAAACCTTGATTGAAGAAAATTATTTTTCTCTCAACCTTCTATCATGACGATCATTAATCTTACTTGTACATACTCATAATAAAGACTATCTTTCAGGGTCATACTCTCTAATGATACTGCAAATGTTGGATCACCCACACACTTCTTCAACAATGAAATATGAAAGATTGGATAGACTGCTACTAATTGTGCTAGCAACTCTAACTCATATGCCACTTTTACAACCCTTTGCAAGATCTTGTTAGGGACTACATATATAGGATTAAGATTCCCTTTATTGACGAATATCATCACCTCCTTCAGGGATGACACATTCAAGAAAACCCAATCATCAACTTGGTACACTACCTTCTTTCTCCTTACATTTGCAAAAGACTTCTCACGACTCTAGGTTGTCTTAAGTCAATATCTATTGAGTTGCCATTTCCCCATAGAATAATTTACTTAATCAATTCATATCGAGAACGCCTCACCTACCTCAATCTAAACAACAGGAGATCTATACCTACGCCTATACAATATATCATAAGGGCCATCTATATGCTGGAATGGTAGCGATTATTATTGGTGAATTTTATAAGAGGAAGGTGATCATCCCAACTATCCTTGAAGTACATCACATAAGCTCTCAACATTTCCTATAAGATCTGAATTGTACACTCTACAAGACCATCTATACACGGACGAAATATTGTTCTTAGGTTAACATGAGTACCAAAAGCTTTTGAAATGACTTCAATAAATGATAGGTAAATTGAGGGACTCTTTATGAGATTATTGACAATGAAACCCCAAGAGCTTGACTATCACATTATCCTAAAGATTTAGTGTAGTCCTATGCTAAATCTGTAGACTTAAATTTCAAAAAGCGAGAAGACGTAGTCATTCTGTCAACTATCAACCAAATGAAATCATGGTGTTTGCGTGTATGAGGTAACCCTGTAACGAAATACATATTAAGCACTTCCTAAATACATATAGGAACGTCTATCTCTTGAGTCATACACCCATATGTTCTACCTTCACTTGCTGGCAATTGGGGCACTTACTGACAAAATCTGCTATATTTCTCTTCATGCTATTGCACCAAAAGACTTCCTGCTGATCGTAGTAACTCTTAGTGGCGGTTGGATCATTAGAATTTTGGAGTGATGGGCTCCGGCAAGAATATGATGTCTCAGCTCACCCACAGGAGGAACACATAATCTACCTCGATAGCATAAACATCATCTCCCCCTAGGAGAAAGCGTGACTAGTTTAATAGAAAGAAGATTTTAACTAAATACTAAAATCTATTAATGTATGAAAATAACCTCTAACTGACAAGAAATTCTAGGAATAGGCCCCAACTAAGTCTTGAAAAACAAAAACTAATGGACAAAAAATGCTGAAAAGAAACTTATCACTATTGTCCTTAGAGAATGAGGACTCATCACTGATTTTATTAAACTAGATATCGTGAACCGACCTAAGCGTGAACTTGATGGTGACAACTAGAATTCTCATCAAGAGAAGATGTAACACAGAGTATGCGTTAGTACTAGAAAGGTACTGAGCATGCATGATAAAATAGAGTTGAAATCACATGTAACTGATCAAAGTAAATAAACAATGATATAGTATGAACATGATATAGATACTGAATACTAATCTAACTTGGTGTAAGGAACACATTTATAATAATCTCACTAGATATTGACTATTCTTTAAATATGATCAATCTAATAGAGTCTAACTGAGTAATGTGAACTACTAGTAATCGAAAATAAGACCACATAAGCTAAATGTTGAGTCCGATGTATACACTACATTGAGAGGACTCAATAAACCCGACCAAAGGTTTAGAGGCATGATGTTGTGATCACTAAAATGAGGCCTACAAAGGGGACTTACAACCTACCTTGCTAGTGATTGATGGACTACATGGGTATGTTGAACCATAGACAACTCGGTATTATGTTACTCCCAATTTATAAAGTAGTTAATACAATATGACTGAGTTTCTCTAATACAGGATATCTCAAAATGTAACATTTAAATTGTGAATTCCACAATCAATTTGATAATAATTCATTAGTTACTGAGGATATATCACTGAATAACATATATAACTGAACTAGCATGTGTAATTCAAGAACTAAAGAAATACATAGCTAGGGTTCAGAAATTTATGAAATAAAGTGAATATTAACATGCTAATCTTATTTGGATATTTTTCTAACATCTAAAACCCATAAAATCTAAGATTTCAGAAACCCTATGTGTATATAATATTGAGAGAATAAAAAATATGACTGAAAATTAGGGATTTAATGGGAAAAAGGAACACACTAATGAAATTCCACATACATTGCGATGAATTCCATGGAGAAATCTTTCGACTTTGGTCTTGCACAGTTGGAAAATTGTTTAATTCTTGAACATGGGTTATTGACCTTTTCATCTTCTCATGCTTCTAATTTCTATGTTTTTATCAAGGATATCAGTTAGCGAAGTTCTAGTTATATTTCTAGGCTTTAACTTACTAAAATATCATAATTTAGGGTCTAAAGGAACTAGCTTAGGGATCCAACGAAATAGGAGAAGACCAAAAGACCCTTGACATAATTATTGTTGGAGTGACAGACGTATAGGACTTATAAGCTCTAGGTCAATATACAATTTTTTAGATTGCAATCATATTTCATGTCTGCCGGATAGGCTTTACTAAAACGAGCATAAGTTGTTACTTAAAATTCATATTTTAGCAAACTCAGTGTCATTATAAATAGGATTCAATTATCTCTCATATCATAGGCTATGGGACAATTACTTTTTTTATAAAGAGTTATACCCACTTGAAGATGATCCAATCAGCAATTTCCCCCGAACTGACTACCAGCCTTCTCCTAAAGTCAGAGCTACGTTTGTACGTCGAACTACTGACTGTAGTGGTCGTTCGTGTTTCATTTGAGAGGCTGGCTAAAAGAGGCTTCGACCAATGGACATAGACCCCAACCACCATGGTCTACGAAATATACATCTATTCCGTGGATCGAGACTTAGCCGATGTTCTGAGCTTGTTTTGGGGAAGCGTTGTACTGGTGAGAAATTGACCTAAAGTACGGACCATAAATCAGACTACGGTTTATGGATCGTGACAGCAGGTTGCACCTAAAATTTTTAAAAAGCAAAAACATAGTATGTTTTTTTATACAAGGTGTTACAGGGAATATTCTAGCGGCTACTAAGACACCTCTTTAGAAGAGAAGGGATCGACTAAAATTCAAGGGTGCGCTAATTCTTCTGTGCTTCCATGAGTTATCTTTTTGGTTATGTCCACAACTTCATACATAGACTAGCACATCAGATTTTTTATGTTTAATTATTATAGTTTTTTTGACATTTACTTTTATGTTCTTCGAATTTATTATGCAATTGTTTGTTAGACTTTTGTAGTTTATGTGAACTCGATTTGACTTTTGCATTTCAATTTGCTTCCGGGAAAAAAATCTAGCCATTAGACTTTTGGGAGGTGAAGAGTTTCATGAGTCGTGGCTGAGATTTAAAACAATTCTTATTCAATTCCCAACTCATGAAATTCCAGAGAAAATTATTCTTGAGTATTTTAAAGAAGTCCCACTCACAAAAATAGGGCATCGGTTGACCGAATTATCCATGGTTGTTTGATCCAACAACCATATGCCATAGCAGTTTGATTGCTAGACCATCGGACAACGTCTGACCAAGAAGCAAAAGGGGATTTAATCTTAGAAGGCCTCTCATCTGAGATGGATGATCTAACCAAAAAGGTTAGAGAGCTTGATCTCCAGTTCATAAAAGATGACCTCTATGTCCCACCTTATGAGCACATAAAGCTTTTGAGAGAAGAGGATGGACAAAAAGAACACATTCCTTTTACAAAATGCCAACACCCTGGATAAGGTAATAGAAGAACTAAGGTAGGATACATTGACTCTAAACAAAATTACTAGATCTTATGCTCTACTTACTAAGATACTAGGATCTCTAATATATAAACTACTAAGTAGATGTATATGAGTCAAAAAGAGGGGTAGCATAACCAATGTGAGGCAACACCTACTAATAGAATCTGATAGTGATTTGCATCGTGCACGAAACTAACTAATGCGTTGTTTGGGAGTCAATCCAAAACCCTTTTAATGCTTTTATTATGGTTTTTGTAAATAATAGTGTGTTGAGTTTGATGTATCAAGTGTTGAAAGTTCTTGATAAATTTAGATTGGAAAATACGATTAATGTCGCCAAATAAGATCAAACTAGAGGGTTTTGAATAAAAAAGGGTTTTGAAATACGAAACTCTTGACTTTCGCTCAATTTTACATTCCACAATCTCACACCAAATAAGTATTTTTATATTCATGAATACCATTAGTATTTGTAGTCGATCGAGTAATTATTCGATATGGGTCATGCTGTACCGTGAGTTCACGGTATTTCTTATACATTTCACTTAAGGGTTGTATGTATAGAGCCTTTTTTCTTTATTGCTTTTAACAAGATTTGTTTTCTTATTTTATAGGTAAGATTTTTAGGTTTAAAACGACGGAAACAACTGAGAAAATTCATAAAATGAACCTACTAAGGTAATCAATCGATCATTCGTCATTAAATGAATGCCTCGTAGATGATGATCATAGATGTGCAGTCTAGGCATTGGAGGAAATCAATGAATTCTGACCTACTGTAGAACCACGACTAGCATCGATAGGGCTTCAATCGGAAAATGGACCGTACTGGTGAACAGTAGTTTGAGATTGTGAGTGTTCCAGTACAAGATACATGAAAAATCTGAGTTTGTAGTCATTAAGGAGCCTCAACGGAGTGTAGATAGATTAAACATTTGTGTTGTTGGTACGTCATTTAATTCAGAGAAGATGCAATTCGGAGGCTGAAATATTTTTCTAGGTCCTGGCTAAAGAAACAATCCACGGATCTTTGATCAATCAACGACCATTCAGTGGTGTCATATATTGATGTCGTGTGCATGAACTAACCTTCCTTATTTGAATTCCTTTTTAATTAAGATTTTATTTTCTATAGGTGACATATTAAACCTCATTTTTGAGGTTAGCTACAACTTATAGTGTTGTAGTTTATGTTTGGAGATTAGTTTTTGCTACTTTTGCAAATAATTGATTTCAGGATTTTGTATTGAAGCTCTTGCTTTGCAATTTAAATGAAATTTTTGCATTTACTATTCATGCTATGTAAGTTCATGATTTCTTTCATCCATCAATATAAATTGTGTTCTAGATAGCATGGGTAACTAAATCCTGAATTAGAGTTGTGTAAACCACAAGGGATTAACAAAGTATAACTAGTAATTAGGAGATTCTTGAATAGTGTTTTGGCATGCATTGGTCATTCTTTCTGTTAGAATTCCTTTAAATGGGTGCATGCATTAGAACTTTCCTTGTTGCTACTTGCCAGACCAAAAACGTAGTTAATATGAAAAGAATTACTAACATCTATATAATAGTCTAGTGTCAAGTAGTGTCAAGTAATAACTAAGCCATACATCGATTATGATGTATAACATGAGGTAATGGTAAGGGTTAGTAAATTATAAATTCATAGTGAGCCAAGGTGCGGGCTGAAATTCTCTGAATGCCGGGCCAAGGATTTAGAGATAGATAACTTACCACTTTGCATGTACTACACTAGGAAGGGATTGCTAGTACAACGAATGTTACGTAATAAACTTATGGGAAACACACACACACTAATTACTTTCTCTTCTTTATAGAACCAAAGTTCACTTTTGTTCACTTGATAATCATACAATTAAAGGAATCTATTTCATAACCCCCCTCCTTTACTTAATTATTTTGGATGTACCTTGACTAAAATGATATAATTGTGGGTTAAAGTTAATTTTAAACCATATTCCTCATAGAATAGACCCCAACTTACTAGTTGGTCTCTTTATTTGATTTTGACGACCGGGGAACACCCCCTAGAAGTAACACGGCGTACTAAACCTCTTGGAGGTCTTATACTAGACCATAGACATCTTCATTGCATAATTGTAAAAATAAAGGAAGATATAAAAGTTTTCATAGCACATCATATGCTAGAATCATTACTTCATATATATATATATATATATATATATATATATATATATATATATATATAATAACATAAGTATATAAGTAGACTCTAAGTCTCTTTGCCATCTTTGACAACTCAATAGAATAGAATAGGGACATGACCCTTAACAATATAAAATATAAGTCTAATCTATTGCATAAACATAAAGAACATCTTAGCATTGGAAACCCTTGAATCATATATAATGGCATACTTGAACTTGGGAGATATATCCATGCTCTTAATTTAGGAGACATACTCTAGCAATCAACACCTAAACTTTGAGTAAAAAGATGAAGAAGAATGGTATCATTACAAGAATGCACTAAGCAACCATGCAAAACCATTGATTTAAATAGGAAATTTCATTTGAAATCATGCAACATGTATTTCTAGTAAACCTCATGAATGTAGGAATAATAACTACAATATAGTTCACATACATCATATAGACATGGATACTACTCATAATAACACAGAATGCCATTTATCATAGTTTGAGGCATATTCAATATATACAATACATTACTTCTTTTTTAATCTTACTTCTTTCCTTAAGTAACGCACAAGTATACTTAGTAATGTATCACCTTAAGATCACCTTACAATAGTCTTTCACACATATGCTTCACAAACATAATTACATATATTTACAAGTCATAAGCACATCATAAAAATCAACTTCACGTAAGAACCATCACCTAAGACAACTCCTAAATCACATTAGTGCCTAAGAAGTCACCCTAGACAAGGCATAACATACTCAAGAAGTCATAACACTTTCATTTAAAAGTAGACATAAGCCATATACTTCATAGAATCACATAAGGACTCTTTCATTTATGAAAACCTTACTCATAAATCATTTAGTTCACACCACAAGTATACCACCCTCACAACTCCTTCACAAGCTTACTTATGCAATGTACAAATGGAGTCCCATACCCCCACTTATACTAAGTAAAATCACTTAGAATCCATAAGTGCAATTATCACACATACACATCATTTATGTCTTGCAATAACAAAGTTAGTTCACAATGCATTCATACAAATCATACATAACATCACTTAAGTCTTACTTTCATACAAGTATTAATCTTATCCATTCATGGAGTTCACTTCTACAATGCATGGGTAGAGTCCATAGTCGTACCTTTACTAAGTAACCTTTTCAAGGAGTTGTAATTAGAGCCATTGATCTTATCTTTGTTCATTTCATACTTTTGGGATGCTTAGAAATAATCTACATAGACCATGTGAGCTAGATCAAATCTTGTGTCGTAAAACCCACACCCAAAAAAGTGTTTTACTTGCCAAGGTAGAACCTACAAAATAGATATCTAGGTGGGTTCATTAGCTATATGCTACGGGGGCACGTACTTAAGGGATAGTGTGATTACTTCTAGAAACATGGCCTATTCCATTAGCGGGAAGTCTTCTTTCTCATGATTAATCACTTATATGACCCAACCTATTAGTGGAGGAGTCTTTTCCTCATTGTACATAACCAATTTGTGCTAGGCTTAAACTCCCCTTTTATAATATTTAAGCCTTTATTAATCATTTACATAAGATTTGGCTTTTGGGATTTGCTCCCTCGTACATCATATATCTCAATGTTTTGTAAGATGAGAATCTACTTTCATCAAAGAACCTATATTATATGAGAATGTACTTTTACATAATTCCACAATTCATTTATTCATGTGTGTGCGCATAGAATGTGAGATCTACCTTCACATTAAAACCTCTAGTTACACATGTTTATAACTTCATTAATCATATACTTACATGCATAGAAATAGGCAATGATGCATAGGAGAACTACCATTTCCTTAATCATCATGAATCTATTAAATTCATAGACATTGCATTAAGTGTGCGTACATTGGCTAAAAGGATCAGATAATAGTCATAACATGGTATTGAGGAAGCAACCCTCGAAAATCACAATAAATGCACAACATTCCTCAAGTCTTAAGTAAACCACAAAGAGAGCATTAAAGTGTATAGACTACACACACACACATTACATCTTAGGAGATAAGAGCATATTCAACATTAGAATAGAGAATTCCTAGCACTATTTTCTATGCTAAGTTTATGAAGGACATGGTGACAAAGAAGAAGTCAGTTAGTTTTGTAGATGATGAAATAATGCAACATTGTATTTCCGTTGCTACAAGGTATCAATTTGTCACATCTGGGGAGCACCGCCTAGACATAACCGGTGTCGTCGTCCTCCTTGAGGATTAAGACTAGACTCTTAGCTTACATCATTATATTGATAGGTTAAAAATAAGGAAATTTTGAAAAGTTTTTCATTAATTCTACATTGAAGTTTACATATACCTCTACATACACATAATACTTATATCAAGTATACATAGACCCTTCGTATAGGAAGATTACATAGTCTTCCACTATTATTGCACATACATATATAAAATATAACAGTCTCAAATGGATGTCTTATCTCAGAAGCATCCAACAAGATCATATCAATTTGGGCCTAGCCTATACATCAATGTATTAAAGCCACATATAATTTATACAATGTTTAGTACTCAAATGAAAAGGAAAGAACATAAGAGTCTTAAAATAAGAACAACTTCATAAGATTGATAGTATAATTGCCTTTCGGAAAGTGAGGATGTACTTAACTTTGATGATTGCAAATTCCAAGTCTTTTTCGAAGTTTTCTCAAAGCCCCTCAACGATCGGAACCTAAAATATCTGAGAAAAGGGATAAAATGGGGTTAGTACACCACTTTTACAAGTATGAGACCATATGCACATATATTATAAAATCATTCTAAAAAGGACATTTCATTAAAACATGCTATTTAACCCTTAGAAATCCTTATGCACATTAAAGAAGTCCATACCAATAAATAAGACATATTCATTAAGTTTAAAGAATTTACATCACAAAACAAACAATACTAAGCCTATTCATGTCAACATGCATATCAAATAGTTAGGCTCCTAGTCAAACAAACTCTATCATAAAGTAATCTTAGCCATAAGTATGAATAAGAGTTCATTACAACATAAATAATAAAAAATAATTACCCATGAACTCCTATTGAGTTAGTAAGTGCAATGATCAAGCAAAGCCCCATAACCTTCCTCAACCAAGAAACCTAACAAGAATCATGAGTAACATCCAACTTCTTATAGCATATCATTTAGAGTTCACGTCATCACACTTTAACAATGAAGACCAACACATTCATAAGTAAAACCAATTATCATATAGTAACAATAGTGTGAAAGATCATCATACACATATCAGTACCTTTATAAGAATATGCATATATAAGAACATCTCCGTAAGACTTCTTTCAAAGCTAACTAGTGCAATGTTTAGGTAGAGTCCCATAAACCTACCTAGACTAGGCTAAACCCGTTAGGTTATCCTAGTAAGATTTAATTCATTTAGTTCATTTTTGTTTTCCAAACATCTTGCCTTAATCGACATAGATCCCATAAGGTAATGTGGATTCTGCCGGTGTCATTGAACCCTACAATGAAGGAAAGAGGAATACTTGCCAAGGTAGTACAAAAACATGAATATAGAAACTATGTGGATCCACTAGCTAGTATTCATATGGGGGAATCATAGTGCAAGAACTAGGAGATATAGTTGGGACCCTCTTTATGCTACATGCATTATAGTCTCCAATATAAATAGTACCAAATTGCTCCTACCTTCCCTATGTGGGAAGGGACACTCCTCACTCTAGTTCACTCGGTTCTAAGCTAGGGTCCCTATTGAAATGTCTTTAATGTTTCTATTAATAATCATAGCATAATGCTGGTCATATGGTCTATCTCTTGTATAATAATCATTATCTTAGATCAATAAGAATTGCATACGTATAGTCCTTCCATTAAAATTCATATAAGTTAGATAGGCACATTTACATAATCACCTCATGATAAGGCATATTTGTAAGTTATCACAATGCTCATATCATTTACACCTTAGCCAACACCTCATAAACCATAATTAAGACAGTTGAATTTAACATCATTCAAACCCTATCAAACCTAATACAAGATACACTTCAATGCAATATCATCACTTAATCATAATTTACCACAATTGAAGTATAAAATAGGGAACACAAGACTTACAAAGTATTATTCATAATACCTCATCAAGGTATTACCATAAACCCTTAACTCATGCCAATAAGGATGTAATGTCATCATACATCAATAACAAACATGACAACAAATTCAATTGAATCACTACATCACAATCCACAACTAGTTCATAACTTAAGATAAGAGACTTAGGTCAAACTCATAATCTAGATCAATTACTCAAGAAATAGAACGATCGAACTACAATTCATCCTAATATATTCATAATTAACACAATAAAATAATCTATAAATAAGTAAACCAATAACAAAGTCAATTGAAACAACATTACACAATTCATATCAAGATCACAACCTAGGGTTAAGGGAAATAGGTCGTGATCTACAAAGTATACCAATTAATCAAGAAATAACACAATTGAGTTATAATACATGTTAATATATTCATAATATATAAAAAAAATCATAAACAAAGCAGTCACAAGAATAATTTAGAGATTGGAAAAGTCACACTTGAATTTCATACCTTTGAAATCAATTTGATGAAACCCTTTAGGGAAAGATGTCCCGAAGGTGAAAGGAATCTAATACCTTAATGTTTGATGAAGATTGATGATGAAATATTGGTGATTTAAGCCCTATAACCCACATGGACCTTGATTTCTATAGAGTTCTTCAACTTGAGAGAGAAAGAAGATGGAAGGAAGAAAGTTTGGGTTTTGGGGATTATGACAGTTTAGGTTAGTCTAATTAGGTTAGGGTCTTTATATAGGTTGTTCAATAACTTAGTTAGACAAATATTAACCCCTAACTAATTAAATAAACCCTAAATTAATAAAATCAATTCACTTAAAATCTAGCAGCCTAAACAAGCACTCATAGACGACTCCACGTCAACCCCTTGTGCGTCAATCGACGGACCAAGGGACCAACCGTCCTTCGTGTCCATCATTTAGTTTAGAGATTTGTCAAAGTAAATATTGGCAAAATAATTTAAGTGTACATCAACGTACGCAATCGAAGTATCATCGATTTGGCCATGATACATCTGTGAACAATGCCTTAGGCAACTTCTTGCGTTCCTTGATGTTTTCGACTATAACTAACTCTAAATATACGTATTATACACCTTTCCACCAATTTTAATCATTTTCCGACTCCTAAAAGCTAGTCAAATAGGCTAAGGCATGCTAGTACCTCATTGAACTAGTTTCCGACGTCATGGACGTTCTTTGACGTTTTGTTTTGTAGTCTTCCTAAATGACTTGTATTCATGAAAATAGACCTTAAAACATTGTATAAACCTTTTTATATTTATGTTAGTTTCTAGAACACGCCTTAGACTTTCAAACTATTACATTATTCCCCCTTAAGAACATTTGTCCCTGAATGACACTAAATCTTTTGAAAAGAAGGAATCGACTCAAGACTAGCAGCCCAACTAATCAACTTTACATGACAACAGAGTTAAAACATCAATCGTGACATTTACACGTAGTAATTTTATAACTTTATTACCACATATAAGGATCAAAATCACATTACGAGGAATTTCCATCTCACATCAACAACATGAGCTCAACATACCATATATGAGTCAATTATTCCAAATATAAACTTACCAAGATGGTTCATATCATTTCATAAAGACTCACCATATTAAAATGCACAACATAACTTAGAACAAGAGGAATTCCAAATTTTTAAGTTAATATGCACATTTCACTGTAACATCATTGTAATAACACCAAAAATTAAATTTTTTTGAAAAACTTCAATAAATATCATAGCAAGTTCAAATTTAGTCATTATTTTGATTATTAGAAAGAATAACTAACCTTCATTAGGAAAAAGATGAGGATAAGGGGACTTCATATCGGACTCGGCCTCCCATGTTGCTCCCTTAACTAGGTGGTTTCTCCATAATACATACAGAGGCCACCTCTTTGTTTCCTACCTCTTCACTTGACGATCAAGGATTTCTACCACGACCTTCTCTTAAGAGAGGTTATCCTTCACAACAAGACCCTCAATAGGAAGAATAGACTCAGGATCACCAATACACTTCTTAAGAATAGAAACATGGAAACCTATATGAACCGAAGATAGTTCATTGGGAATTTTAAACTCATAGGCAACCTACCTACCTTTTGAAAGATTTAATAGAGACCCACATAACGAGGACTAAACTTATTTTTCTTGGAAAATCTAACCACTTCGTTTCTTAGGAGAAATTTTTAAGTACACCTTATAACCTTCTTAAAACTCTAATTCCCTTCTCCTATGGTCGGCATAGAACTTTTGCCGGCTATAGACTCTTTTCAAGCGATTCCTTATAATATGAACCTTCTCAAAATTCCTATAGATAAATCGGGACCAAGGAGTGAAGACTCACCAACTTCAAAACACCCAATAGGTTACCTACACCTCCTACAATACAAGGCTTCATAGGGAGCCATAGATATGTATGAATGAAAACTATATAATAAGAAAACTCCACTAAAGGCAAGTGTTTATACAAATGTTCCTTGAAATAAATGAGACAAACTCTGAGCATATCCTCAAGGGTTTAAATAGTACGCCCCACTTGGCCATCCATTTAGGGATGAAAAGCGGTGCTTAACCTCACCTTGGTACACAACCCTTCTTGGAATGATCTCCAAAACCTTGATGTGAATTGTGCACCCCGATCAGATATGATTAATAATGGAATACGATGGCGATACTCAATCTCATCTATGAAGATCCTTGCATAATCCTCTGCACAATAGTTAAACTTGACGGGAATAAAATGAGTGATTTGGTTAACCTATCCACAAGCACCACTATAGAGTCATAGTGCTTTTGTGTCCGAGGTAAACCTACCACAAAATCCATATTTATGACTTCCCACCTTAAAGTAGGAACTTGGATTTTTTGAAGTAAACCACAGGAATTTTGGTTTTCGGCATTCAAATGTTGTCAATTGGGACACTTTGCTATAAATTCCGCTATGTTTTATTTCAAACCTTACCACCAAAATACTTTCCTAAGGTCATGGTACATCTTTGTCGAACACGGATGAATGGAGTAACGAGACCCATCAGCTTCCTCAAAGATGAGGCTCCTCAAACCATCTACATTGGAAACACACAACCGTCCTTGATACCTCAATAAACCATCCCCCTTAAAAATAATGAATTATTAAGCTTGGCAAGAAATGATTCCTTCAACTCCATCAATGGTTGATCAAGGTGTTGTTTAGACTTAACTCAACCACCAATGGTGACTCGGAGTTATGGTGGACCATAAAACCAACATTCGGAGAATCTTTCAACCTAACACCAAATCTAGAAAACCTATGAACATCTTTCACTAGGTCTTTCTTGACTTTGTCTACATGAGACACACTACCCATGGTCATACATCCTAGAACTTCCACAACAACATTGGCCTTTCCGAGGTGATAGATGACACTCATGTCGTAATCGTTCAACTACTCCAACCACCTTATTTATTGTAGATTCAACTTTTTTTTAGTAAACACATGTTAGAGACTCTTGTGGTCGGTATACACATAAAAAAGAACACCCTACAAGTAATGCCTCCATATTTGCTAAGCAAATACCACGGCCGCTAACTTATGATCATGACGTGGATAGTTCCTCTCATGTACCTTAAGTTTTCTAGAAGCATAGGCTACTACCTTGCCATGTTGCATAAGCACAAATCCTAAACCCACTCAGGATGCATGATAATACACAACAAAACTGTTTCTACACTCCGATAAAGTCAATAGTGAAGCAGAAGTAAGCCTATCTTTCATGATTTTGAAACTTCTCTAACATGCCTCCGACCACTGAAATTTCTTACTCTATGGGGTCAAAGTAGTCAAGAGATATGCAATGGACGCATAGCCATCCACAAAACTCCAATAATAACCCTCTAGACCCAAGAAATTCCTAAGGTCGATCGTAGTCAATGGTCTAGGACAATTTTCACCGCCTCCATTTTCCTTGGATCAAGCACAACTCCCTCACTACAGATGATATGACCATGAGACACCACCAACCTCAACGAAAAATCAAATTTGCTATACTTAGCAAATAATTTGTACTCGTTAAGCACTTGTACACCAACCTCAAACGTTCCATGTGTTCACCCTCATTTTTTGAATATACCAAGATATCGTCTATGAATACAATGACAAATGAATCTAGCTAACTTTGAAATACCCTATTCATGAGATCCATAAAAGTCACTGGAGCATTAACGAGACCAAACGACATTACTAAGAACTTATAGTTACCATATATAGTTCAAAATGTTGTTTTTGGTATATCCTTACCTCTCACCCTAAGTTGGTGATACCCCGATATCAAGTGAATCTTAGAAAAGTAGCTTGCCTCTTGTAGTTGATCAAACAAGTCGTCAATCGAAGGGAGAGGATACTTGTTCTTAATAGTGAATTTATTAAGCTAACAATAATCGATGCACATCCTAAGGGACCCATCCATTTACTTCAGAAACAAAACTGGCACACACCATGAAAATATACTATCTCCTATGAAGCCTTTGCCTAGTAAATCTTTGAGTTGCGACTTTATCTCTTCAATTCGTCTGGAGCCATCTTATATGGAGGAATTAAAATGGGATTATATCTGGTAACAAGTCAATACCAAAATCAATTTCCTATTTGGGAGGAATACTGGGAAGATCATTAGGAAAGACCTCCGAAAATTCACTCACTATGGGGACCGACTCAATGTGAGGAATTTTGGAGTCTAAATCAAGGACTCTTACTATATGGTATAAACACCCTTTAGATATCATTTTGCATACGTTTAAACAAGAGATGATATGACCTCTAGGAATAGAATTTCCCCTCTTTTACTCTAAAACAATTTTTTCTTGGAAAAATAAACTTCACCACCCTTGTTTTACAATCTATAGAGGCAAATCAAACATGCAACCAATCCATACCCAATATGACATCAAAATCAAGCATATAAAGTTCTACTAGTTCAACATAAGTAACTCTATTGGGCAACATTATCGGACAATTTCTATACACCCTCTTTGCAATAACCAACTCAACCAAGAGGGTTAACACCATAAAAGGTTCATTCAAGATATTAAGTAAAATGTCAAACGTTTTAGCTACTAGATGAGTAACAAATGACAAGCTAACACCGAGGTCAAGTAATGAATATACATCAATAGAAAAGACTTTCTACCGTTCACCACATCAGGGGAAGTCTCTTCTAACCTCTAGAGCGGAGACCATAAAAGCTATTCTTTTTTGAAGCATCATTAGAACAACTTGCTTGACGAATCTCCTTTCTTACCGCTTCACATTTGGGCAATCTCGAACTTTTTTTCCACTTTTATCACAACCAAAACAATTATCCATTCCCTTAAGGCAATCACCACAGTGCCTCTTGCCACACCTTCCCCAAGTTGTCTTCTTGATTGGTGAACTAGTATCCCTTCCCTTTTTTGACTTAGGGTTAGACACCATATAATACCTAGACTTAGGGAACTTGGAAAGAACTTGATTAGAAACCCTCTTTTTGAACCTAGTCTTGTATTGGATATCAAGCCTACCGTTTGAAGAACCAATATCAACAGATCTTGACCTTTTTGCATCTATACTTATTCTCCTAGTCCTTGCCTCTTCTACTTGTTGAGCATGAAAAATGAGGTGAGAAATGTTCAGATTTTCATGTATCATAGCTAAATGACACTCTTCTTGCAAGTCCTCCGAACACTCCAATCACAAAATGGTTCATTTCATCCATAGGATTAGAAACCAAAAATGGTGCATACTTTGATAATTTATTGAACATCAAAGACTATTCAAGTACACTCATACCTTCTTGAAGAAGGTTGATGAACTCCACCACTTTGGCTTCCCTCTTATCCTTAGGAAAAAAATCTATCAAGAAAAGCCTTCTTGAAAATCTTCCAAGTCACTGGTCCACCCCTTAAAGGCCTATTGTCTCTCCATTGGATGCACTAAGTTTGGGCCACATCTTTGAGTTGGTAAGTGTCCAACTCGGCCTTCTCTCTAGTAGTCAACCCCATAGCATAAATGATGTTGTAGATTTTACCAATTAACTCTTAGGGATATTTTTTCAACCTTAGACCCATAGAAAGTAGGGGGATTCATCCTAATGAAATCCCTCAAACGAGAGGCCATGGTACAAATATATTGGTTGGATCAGTTAAAACCTCTCTATTAGCTTGGGACAACATGTCTTGATCTTGGATAGTGACATATTGTTCTTGAGTAGTAATGGATTGGGACTTGTGGAGAAGATCATCCCTTATGGCACCATCTGTCAAATGAGAAGGATTTACTGGAGCTTGGTCACGATTAGCATCTTCTTTAAGAGGAGGACTTGATCACAATTTCTTCCTCATGTCTTCGTGTCGTGTTACTTAAATTATTTGTTTCCCCTAATCACAATAAAATAATTACATGTTAAAAACACATAGAGTCTAAACTTTAGAGGCATGAGTTTTGTACTTTCAAGGAAGTGATAGTTACCTAAGAATCACAGAGGCTCCTAATTATAAATGTATTGAGCTTCACAATTATGAGTATGAATATAAAAATATGTGGTTGAGAGAGACATCGACTCCAAGATATTTAACCTCTTGCTCTTATACCAAGTTTGCCACATCCGGGGAACACCCCCTAGACATAACCGGCGTCCTCCTCCTCCTCAAGGAATAAGACTATCCTCTTAGCTTACATCAATGCATTCATAGGTTAAAAATGCAAAAATTATAAAAACTTACTCATTATTTCTACATTGAGGTTTACAAAGACCTCTACATACGCATAATACTAAAATCAAGTATACATAGACCCTTCGTATAGGAAAATTACATAGTATTCTACTTTTATTGCCCATAGATATATAAAATAGAACATAGTTTCAAATGGATGTCTCATGTCATAACCATATAACAAATTATAACGATTTAGTCCTAGCCCATATATAAATGTAATAAAGCCAAATATAGGCTATACAATGTTTACTACTTAAAAACAAAAAAATAACATAAAAGTCTTAAAAATAGAAAAACTTCATAAGCTTGATAGTGACATTGACCTCAGAATGTGAGGACCTACTCAACTTAGATTATTGAGAATTTTAAGTCTTCCTCAAAGTCGTCTCAAAGTACTTCAATGACCGTAACCTAAAATATTAGGGAAAAGGGAGAAAATGGGGTTAGTACACCACTTGTACTATGTATGGGAGCATATGAGCACATATTATAAATCATGCTTAAAAGGGACATTTCATTTAAACATGCTATTTTACTTTTAGAAAGTCTTCTGCACATTCAAGAAGACCATATCAATCAATAAGATATATTCATTAATTCTAAAGCATGTACATCACAAGACCAACAATACTAGGCCTAGTCAAGTGAACATGCATATCACATAATTGGACACATAGTCAAAGCAACTCTATCATCAAGTTATAATAGCCATAAGCGTGAATAAGAGTTCATTACAACATAACCAAAACAAGAAAATCACCCAAGAACTCCTATTTAATCAACAAGTGCAGTGACCAAGCAAAGCCTCACAACCTTACTCAATCAAGTAATCCAACAAGAATCATAACTACGTACAACTTCTCATATCATATCATTAAGAGTACATATCATCATACTTTAACAATAAAGACAAACACATATTCATAAGCAAAACCAATCATCATATAGTACCAACAATGTGAAATATCATCATATGAATATCATGCACCATTATAAGTATATACATATATAAGAACATTTTCCTAAGACTTCCTTCAAAACTAACTAGTGCGATGTTTAGTTAAAGTCTCATAACCCTACCTAGACAAAGCTCAACCACTTAGGTTTTCCTAGTTAGAGTTCATTCCTTTAATTCATTTTACCTTTTAGGTACATCTTGTGTTAACCTACACAGACCACATGAGATAATGTGGAATCTGGTGTCGTTGAACCCTACACTAAAGGAAGGCGGACTACTTGCCAAGGTAGTACTAAAAAATGAACATAGCAACTATGTGGATCCTCTAGCTCGTATTCCTATGGGGCAACATATTTCAATAACTAGGAGATATAGTTAGGACCCTCTTTATGCTACATGCGTTATAGTCTCTGATCTCAAGAACACATTAATGATAAACCTTCCTTATGTGGGAAGGGACAATCCTCTGTCTAGTTCACTCGGTGCTAAGCTATTGTTCTTTTTGAAATGTATTTAATCTCTTTATTAATCATCATGACTTAATGTAGGTCATAAGGTCTATCCTTATATAAGAATCATCTCCTAGCTTAATAAGAATTTCATGAGTATAGTCCTTTCATTACAATTCATATAAATGAGGTTAGCACATTGACATAATCATATAATGATAAGACACATGTATGTTATATCCGTCCTTATATCATTTACATCTTAACCAACACCTTACCAAACATAGTGAAGACATTTCAATTAAACATCATATAAACCCTATCAATCCTAATACAGGATATACTTCAATGCAATATCATCACTTAATCACAATTTACCACACTTGAAGTACAGAATAGGGATCACAAGACTTACCAAGTCTTCTTCATAATCCATCATCAAGGTCTTCACATAAGCCGTTAACTCAATGAGAAAATGGTGTAATGTCATCTTACATCAATAACCAACATGACAACAAAGCTAATTGAATCAGTACTTCACAATCCACCACTAGTTCATAGCTTAATATAAGAGACATAGGTCTAAGTCATAATCTAGATCAATTAACTCTAGAAATAGGATGATAGGACTATAATTCATCACAATATATTATTAATTGATACAATAAAATCACTACTAGTAATTCAACAAATAACCAAGTTAATTGAACCAACATTACACAATTCATATAAACATCACAACCTAGGGTTAATGGAAAAAGGTCATCTTCTGCAAACTATACCAATCAATTAATAAATAACATAATTGAATTATAATGCATGTTAATATATCCATAAAATCCAAAATAAATCATAAAAACACAATTGACAAGATAAATTTCGAGATTGGAAAAGACCTACTTGAATTTCATACTTGCGAAATCAATATGATGGAACACTTTGGGAAAAGAAGTCCCAAGGGTTAAATAAATAACATAACTTAATGTATAATGAATATTCATGGATAAATATTGGTCATTGATTTATATAACCCACCTTGAGCTTTAAATCTATGGAAATCTTCAACTTGAGAAAGAAAGAAGAGAGTAGGAAGAGAGTTTGGGTTTTGGGAATTATGAGAGCTTAGAAGAGTCTAATCAAGTTTGGGTGTTTATATAGGTTGTTAATTAAATTAATTATAAATATATAAACCCCTAAATATTTAATTAACCCCTAAATTAATTAACTCAAATCACATAACATTTAGCAGCCAAATCAGGCCCTCACAGACGACACCACGTCGACACCTCGTGTGTCAATTGACGGACCAAAGGAAAGTTCAGATACATGTAATTTTTCTACCTTGGACAAATATTAAAAGTGTCCATCGATGTAGGAAACTGACTGCTCCATCGATTGGTGTACGAACTGTCTATGGCAACCGTTTGTGAACACTGCCTTAGGCAGCTTCTTGCCATGTTGCAAAGGGTCCTCCTCAAGTGCCCTTGGCTGGTCCTTGGGGAGTCGTGCCCATAAGTTTTTACAATGAACTAAATATAATACTTGTTAGACACCCTTACCGCAATTTTCATAATTTTCCAATTGTTAAAAGCTAGTCCAATAGGCTAAGGCACACTAGTACCTCATTGAACAAGTTTCCAGACATCATGGACGTTCTTTGACGTTTTATTTCCTAATCTTTCTAACTCACTTATATTCATTAAAATAGAAATTAAAAATATGTTTAAACCTTTTGAAACTTATGTTAGGCTGTAGAACACGCCTTATACTTTCGAAGTATTACACCTGTGCAGAAGAAGGAGGATCCGAGTTCCTTCGCTACTCCATGTATTGTAGGGTTGCTACACTATGCCAAGAGATTGTGTGGTCTTTGTGCGAGAATAAATGTCATGTCATTTTCAATTTGTAAGAATTTAGTCTTTGGGTACTCAAATCCTACCATGTTGCGGTTACTGATTGCCGATAGAACTATGAAAAGGCGTATAGATGTACTACATGATGTACTTGTGAAAGTGGAGTCTTTCATATTTTCGGCCGACTTTGTGATTCTTGATAATGATGTTTATTTTTAGGTTCCCATTATCATAGGAAGCCTATTCGTACCCACTGGTTATTCATTAGTCGATATAAAAAAGGGCAGATGAATTTTAGGTTTAACTGTGAAGAAGAGACTTTCAATATCTTTAAGTCCATGCAGTAGAGTAGTGAGATCCAAACGGTATATCTTATGATCTAAAGATTTGAGAGTGGATCAGAAGTTAGAATTGAAGAGCGATTAGATGTTGAGGTGTTAGAAGTTGTCATCGTGAATTTTGACACTAATGGTATTGAAAAGTATAATGAGTTTATGGCCACACTTGAAGAAAACAAATATCAATTAAAGCCGATGTAGTTGGAGGTTGACATGAAGAATCGCGAGTAACAACATTTGATACCATCTATTATTGGAGGGACCAAAATTACATCTTAAGTCTCTACCACGACATTGAAATATGTGTTTCTGGGTAGAGATTACACTTTGCCGGTGAATATTGCTACAAATATAAATAGGTAAAAGATAGAGTGTTTATTGGAAGTGTTGAACAGGTTTAAGCGAGCTATTGGATGGACTATTGTTGATATTATTAGGATCCCTCTTAGCATTTGTTTCCAAAAAATCCAACTCATGCCAGATCACAAGCCTAGCATTGAGCACCAAAGAATGTTTAATCGAAAAATGCAAGAAGTAGTTACAAAGGAGATCGTTGATGTATCGTGATTTCACAGTACGTCTAATGCATCTTCACTTGAGATTTGTGTATCTAGATCCATTTTTAGTGGTTTTAACAAGATATGGGTCTTGTTTTTTAGGAAAAATGTTCGCGAAGAAAATGGAGAAGAAGACTTAAAAGAGTGTAGAAATAGACATATGGAGGCAATCGAAGAAAATCACGGAAGTCAGACTAAGTGTGAAACCATGAGATGAAGTGAAGGTCCATCGGTTGATCAATGAACCGTACATGTGAACCATCGTTTGGTTCAGAGAAGGTTCCAGTACCATATTTTTTAAGATTATAATGATGGAGCTATGAAGGAGAATCGATAGCCCATAGATGGATGGACAGACCATACTGTTGGTCTGTCGTTTGATAAAGACAGGGTGACATTAGGAGAGCAAAATATTTTATATGTCCTGGCTGACGGAAGCAATCGTCGATTGAAGCAGTGTAATGAACAAAACTTTCCATATTTGAATTTGTTTTTCATTTAGACTTTATTTTCGATAAATAGTGTATTAAAACATCGTTTTTGGGGTTAGCTTCTATTTCTAATTTCATATATTATGTATTGGAGACTGATTTTTAAAAATTTGGCAATTAATTGATTTTAAGATTTGGTTTTGAAGATTGTGGTTTTAAGTTCAAGTGTGATTTCTGGGTTTTTCTTCTTGCTATGTAAGTTCATGATTTTTTTCATCTAAAAATATGAATTCTGATCTTTCTAACATAGCTAAAAAAATCCACAACTATCGTTGTGGGAACTATGGGTAATTAAAAAAGTATAACTAGCAACTAACCATTTATTGGATTGTATTTTGCATCCATTGATAATTCTTTCATTTAGAAGTCATTCTAGAGGTGGCCAACATTATAACTCTCCTTATTGCTATTTGCTGGACCAAGAAGGTAGTTGATAGGAAAATAATTATCAACATAGATTTAGGTTGTACTATATAACAGGCTAGTGCCGATTGGTGCGAATAATAAGTAAGTCAAACATCAATTATGATGTCTAATATGAGGTAATGGTAAGCGTTTGTAAACTATACACACTTAGCCGCACCAATGTGCGGGGTAAAATTCACTAAATGCCAGATTAAGGATTTAGAGATACCTAACTTATAACTTTGCATGCAATACCCTTGGAAAGTATTGCCATAGCTAGGAATGCTGCATTACCAACCTGTGGGGAACACATACACCCTATTTACATTCTCATATAGATAACAACCAAAGTCTACTTTTTTTAAATTGATAATCATAATATTTAACCAATTTGTTTCAGAAACTCTCACCCCACCCCACCCTTTACTTGTTCCAGAAAGATATAGACTAAAAAAATATAATTGTGGGTTAAAGTTAAGTCCAAACAATTTTTCCTCGTGGGATCGAGCCCGACCTACTAGTTGGGTTCTTTAGTTGATAGCAATCGATTATGCTTCTTTAGAGAGGTGTAATTTAACCATATCAAATTTTTGCTCCACTGCTAGGTAATTTGGATTTTAGATTAATTTTAACTACATTATTGATCTTTAGTCATTTATTTTCTAATTTTACTTTTTCATTTTGTTTTTGTTTTTCTCAAGTCTAACTCTAGTGTAATCGAAGTACACAAAGTCGAGGAGAACCACACACTCCATACAATCACAAATTGAATAGAAATTTAAGAAGGATGGAGAATAAAGGGTCTCAGCTAACTAATACAGAGGGAATGCAGGTGATAGAGCAGGCATGCAACATCTAATACTACTTTGTGCAAACAATAATGATCCCATTAAGAATCTGTTAGGAGATTCCTTGAGAGATAAACCTTCATCAGCCCCACAACCTCATGAGAAACAACGTAAACATTGCTGATTATAATAAACCTCTTGTCCTACCCCAACTACCTCCATGGTGAAGAGTAGCCTGATCACGATGCTTACTGTGAGGGGTTTATTTTCGGGACTACCATGGAAAGATGCACATGCTCGTATATATAAACTAAGGGATGTTTGTAAAGGTTGCATGCGTAGACTAGATTTGGACAGGATATCATCAGGTTGCGAGTATTCTAACTATAACTGATAGGTGAGGCTTATATATGGTTCACTGAGCTTTCCTGCAACTCAATCAAAACCTTATGTCAATTGAGTGATGTATTCTTAGCAAAGTAGCATCCAGTAAAAAAGAACTCAATCATAAGGACAATATGACCAATTTTGTGGCATTACCACGAGAGTCGATAAGTAGCTCTTGGGAAAGATTCAGTACATTCGTGAGGGGTGCCCCGAATAACCATATTTAGTATGAGTTAATAAAGGAGTACTTCTACAAAGATCAAGATTACAATAATAAAGAGGTTCTTGATACTATTGTGGGTAGCTCCTATAGGGAATACACATATGGTAAGATTGCAAATAAGATGGAGAAGATATCTCACAACAATAACGGTTGGAGCACTAGAAAGTCAAACACTAGGAGAAACACTTTCGCTGTTGAGGCTACAAACAATCCATCTGCACATGAGATAAGTTAAGAGATGGAACAGATGAGAAGTTTTGAGTTGTTATTGAAGCATGTGAGCAGGCCCATAGAAAAGGTGAATACATTGAAATATTTTACTAGACCCCCACCACCAGTAGAATAGTATTATTATTAAGTGGATGCATATGAAGTTAATTTCACACAAGGGGTTTCTGACCAAACGCCCTCGATTATAATTCGGATAATTGGATCCAAGGTCAAAGAAATGAAGGTCCAAACTATGGTAACTACAACGGAGAGGGTCAATATGTGTGATATGGAAACTATAACTCCGACAACAAGTTCAACTGGAAAATCAGTAGTAACAGGCAGGATTGTGTTTGACCATATGTTCATCCTAAGAATAAAGAAGGTTCTCTTAAGGAAGCTAGAGGTAGTATGGCGCGGTTTAAGAATATGATGAAGAAGATGAAGATCAGGTTTGAGGCGACTTATGAGAATGTCAAGGAGATGAGAAGTGACTATCTAGCATTAGACAATAAGCGGATACACATGCTCTCTTGATAAAGTATCTTGAGCTTTAGATGACTTAGTTGTCTACTACTGTGAACCCACGTAAACCTAACACTCCCAATCAACACTATCCTGAGCCCAATTAACGATGGGCATTGCATAGAAGTCACTACACGAGGAGGTAAGCATACCACTGATCCATCTATATTATCCATAGTAGAAGGTGATATGAAAAAGGAAAATGATGTAGTAGAAGCTAGTGGGAGTTGGGTGATGCAACAATGAAATAAAAATATTTATCTTAGAAATTTGTCCTCATCCCTAGACCTTTACCACCATTTCCACAGAGATAAGTCAAGAAAAAGTAAGAGGGTAAATATCGCCGAATTATCACTTTGTTGAAATAGTTTTCCATCAATGTTCCATTGATAGATTCTTTAAAGAAAATACCCGATTAGGATAAGTGTATCAAGGATATGGTGACAAAGTAAGGTCGGCGAGTTTTGAAGATGATGAAAGAATGCAACACCGTAGTGCTATTTCTACAAGTTATTTTATGTACAAGAAGGAGGATTTGGCTTCTTTCACTATTCCATGTACGATAGAGCTGCTGCATTTTTCTAAGTTGTTGTGTGATCTTGATGAGAGCATAAATCTCATGCCACTATTCCTTCTTATGAAGCTACGCTAAGGGGACCGAAAGCCTACTACGATGTGATTACTAATGGATGATCAAAGTGTATATAGGCTCATAGGTGTACTCGCTGATGTGCTTATTAAAGTGGAATGGTTCATCTTTCCGAAAGATTTATTTATTCTTAACTGTGATGTTGATTTTGAGGTCCCCATTATTCTAGGGAGACCATTTCTTATCACAGGGCGTGCAATAGTCGATATAGATAAAGGGCTAATGATGTTTTGGCTGAACAATGAAGAAGCAACATTCAATATCTGTAGGTCTATGAAGTAGAGTGGTTAACCTTAAACGGAATGCAATATCCTACAAGGTTTAGAATGTATCCGAAGTGCAAATAGAAGAGGGACTAAGTGTTGAGGCACTAGCAGCGATCATCATGAATTTTTATAGTGATCTTATTGAAGAGTATGATGCTTTGGTTGCTGCACTTGAATGGAACGAATATCGGTCAAAGCCGAAGAAGTTGAAGTTTGACATGAAAAATCACATGTTTCTACCTTCAAGTCATCTATTGTGGAAGCACCGAAAGTAGAGCTTAAGGATCTACCACCCCATTTTAGGTATGTGTTTTTGGGTGGAGATGCTACTTTGCTGATGATTATTAAAGAAGATTTAAATGTGTAACAAGTAGAGTGCTTAGTGGCTATGATGAAGAGGTTCAAGCGATCCATTGGATGGACTATTGGATATCTACTGATAATATTTCCCACAAAATCAAACTCATGTAAGATCCTAAACTGAGTATGGAGAACCAAAGAATGTTGACTCCACCAATGCAAGAAGTAGTGAAAAAAGAGACAATCAAGTGGTTGGATACTAGGGTCATTTATCATATAACATACAATAGTTAGGTGTGTCCTATCCATTGTGTGCCTAAAAATTGTTGGATGACTTTTGTACCTAATGAAAGAAACGAGCTTGTTCTGATGAGGCCAGTAACGTGTTGTAGTATTTGCATGGATTATCATCGGAAGTTGAATTCTTGGACTAGAAAGGACAATTTCTCCATGACATTTATGGACCAGATGTTAGAAAGACTTGATTAAAGGGTTCGTATTGCTTTATTGATGTATATTCGGGCTACAACCACATCTCTATTGTCCTAAAAGATTAAAAAAAGACCACCCTCACTTGTACTTATGAGACTTTCGCATTCAAAAGAATGTCGTTTTTAATATGTATTGCGTCGACTACCTTCTAGCTAGTATGATGTCGATATTTCAAGATATTGTGGAGGAAACTGTTGAGGTGTTCATTGATGACTTTTCTGTGGTTGGTGACTCCTTTGATTAGTGCTTCAATAATTTAGCTTAGGCAAGAGATATGAAGATTGTAATTTGGTGCTCAATTGGGAGAAAAGTAACTTAATGGTGAAAGAAGGTATAGTTTTGGGGAATGAATCTCAAAGAAGGTGATAGAGGTTGATCGTGCCAAAGTTGAAGTGATAGAGAAGCTTCCTCCACAAATCTTTATCAAGGGTGTGAGGAGTTTTCTTAGACATTCTTGATTTTATCGAAGGCTTATTAAGGATTTTTCTAAAATTTCAAATCCTTTGTGAAAATTGCTCAAGAAAGAATGTTTGTTCTATTTTGATGAATTATATTTGAAATCATTTGGAGTTTTAAAGAAAAGTTTGTGTTCGCTCCCATTATTAATTAATTAAATTGCAGTGAGCCATTTGAGGTGATGTGTGATCCTAGTGGGGTTGAACTTGATTTCTTATTGGAACAGATAAGGGATAAAATCCTTCAGCCCATCTACTATATGAGTAAAGACCTAAATGAAGACCAAAATAACTACACTGTAACTAAACAAGAACATCTTATGATGGTGTGTTCATTAGAGAAATTTTGCTCTTATTTTATGTGCACGAGGGTCAAAATACATAACGACCATTCTTCTATGAGATATTTGATAGCAAAGAAGGATGCAAATCCAAGGTTGATCAGATGGGTATTCCTGCGACAAGAATTTTATTTTGAGTTAAAATATAGAAATGGGACTGAAAATCAAGTGGCTGAACACATGTCTAGATTGGAGGATTAAGCTATGCGTGATTTGGGGGAAAAGGCTTAATTGATGGTACATTCCCAGATTAGCATGTAGTGTGTCACATATGAGGAGAACCTCCAAGAAGTAACATGGAGTACTTGACCTCTGGGAGGTCTTATAGAAGCCCATAGTTTTCATTCATCGCATTGTCATAGTAAATTTACGGGAAAATTTAAAACTTTTCATAGTATGTTATATGTTAGAAACATCACTTCATATCTATAGCTATATACATATATATATATATATATATATATATATATATATAATATAATTCATAGTAATATTGATAACCTAATTCTCTTTGCCATATTAGACTCAAAAATTTTAGAGTACATTAGGCACACGACCTTTAAAACATAAAACATTAATATCATACTAATTTATACAATCTAAAGTAAACCATTGTTTAGGAGATAATTGGAACTTAAAGATTCCTTTCATTGATCTTGGGAACCATCTATCAATATATTCACCATTAAAAACATCCTTTAAGGATCCATAATCTACAATTTATGTAAAAAGTACAAGAATGGAATTAGTACACGAATACACTAAGTATGGCAACCATACAAAAACATTCACTTAAAAGGGACATTTTCTTTAAATCATACATCATGACTTTTTGAGTGAATCTTCATAAAAAATTCATAAAATAGAATTTATATCATTCACATACTTCATATAAACATATTAAATGCAAAACATTACATAAGATCACATATAGAATATATGACATTTTGGGTAACATTAAAGTGAGCCTTTTTTCTAAACATTGAGCATTATTTCCTTTTATTCATTAACTTCCCAAGTAACCCCCTAGAGATACTTGGTGCAATGTATCACCTTAAGGTCACAAAAAATCATACATATAAATTACACAAGGAAACACATACCATCATAGGAGTTTAGTACAACATAGATATATTTAAGTCAATACCATAGGACAATTACAGTGAGCTACTTTCAACTTACACCTCTAATGACTTTACTTTACATATATCATTAATATACTTTGTTAATGACCACTCTTAGTCTACATGTGCTATGAACATATGAATCCCCATAACCCCATACATTCTTACTAAGCCCTTCATGAGACTATAAAACTTAACATTCCACTCATCAACATAACAACTAAATGTAACTTCATCAAAGCAAGGCAATACCTTCATATATCAAGACAACTTCATATACGCTCATTCCATGCATTTCATCACAACAAGTGGGCCAACACTACCGAGTCATGCATATGGACATAAACATAATCATACACAGTAGGTCACCTTTCTAGTTTTTCCTAATGATCTACTTGTGCAATGTCTACACGGGTTCATTACTTCCACCTATCCTATGTAACTTCCCTTCTGTCCTCCTAGTAAGGATCCTATTAATTTACTTCCATTGTCCATTTAGCTTTACGGAAACTATAGGCTTAAACAACACTAAGATGATGGGTGATAAACATGGAATTTGGTGTTGTAGAGTCTTACACAAATGTAAGGTTTTCCTACCTAGCCAAGTTAGAACATTAACAAACATCCTATCATCCTCTGTGAATTCACATTACTAGATCCGATGTGGCAATCATAGTTTATGGAACTAAGAGATAAGTCTTCCCTCTTCATACCACTTGGTAATTAGGGCCTCCTCTCCATGTGAAAACATGGGTGAATCTTTCTTAAAGGGAAGTCAACACCTTATGTGGATCCATAGGTGAGTATTCCTCTAAGGGAAGTCACAACTCTATAAGGGAGAAATGGTGAATCTTACTCCAAGAGAAGTCACCTAATGTCAAGTACAGTTGGTGCTAAGATAAGTTCCTTTTATTTAAAAGCCTTTATTACATTTATTTATATAACATAGGCTTAGGATATTCGTTCCTCATTTGATTATAGCATATTCAATTACTTATCTAGTTTTAGATTATTCTTGGGCACACCACTCAATATTCCTGCATTACCTAGATCATTATTCATGTGTGTGTGCATTTATATGTGAGCAAACCTTTCACATACCACATAATGTAACAAATGTTCACATATCAATGCATAAGTCTATAGGTGGACCTATATGATCAATCCTTTAATATCAACACTCCAAGACACTATGCACATTCATACTTTATCATATCATATACTGAACATCATATCATATAAATCATATTCATAACATGTTCATACAATCCAATTCACGTCCTTAGAAGACCATCCTAGGAACTAACCCATCAAGGTAAACATGTGCAATACATAGTCAAAGTACCATACTCTTGCCTTTATTAGTACATCTATCAACACATCCTTGTTTATGATACATCACACAACATCATAGAATGGTTATCATAACATTAGAATCATTTATTTTAGACTTACGACATTCTTACAGTAAGCCTTAATATTTATGCACATATGTTAGATTAACATCACATATAGCATTATAATAAGCCATCATAAGGAGAAATGACATATAACCGACATAGCAACTTACATGCTCATAACAATAGTAATATCACATAGATTCCCAACTAGAGAAGAACGCTAGGCACAAGTTACACATAAGTGATCATAATAATAACTACTTCATATAATCATCAGTTTGCCTTAAAGGCCACGTTCAACACATATATAATGACAATAACGTTAATGCCGCCACTATAATTGGACCAAATTACATAAAGACATACCGGCATTATCAACTACATTATTATAGAAAAGTAGAAGACATAAGCGGTCTTACCAATTTCTGACCCTTTGATCAGCATTGATCAGTACAAATTTTTTTATCGACAATTCATATATAGGGAAGAACATATATGTACTTTAATCATAAAAGAAATACTGTTCAAGTTGCTAAATGATCATACTATAACATAATACAAGGTATCTCATATGTACTAGAAAGTTGAGAGTCTTAGATCATCAACTAACCTCCCTAGTTTAGTTCATCACTGAAAGTTTGTCAATAATGTACATTTAGGGCAGTATCTAAATAGATATAAATCATATCTAAATAATGCTTCATCTATTCTAGAATTAAGATCACATAATATTCATTACAACATTCAAATTATAAGCTAGAAGAACCTAGATCAATTCACACCAAGACTCCTTTTCTAAGACCATCAAGAATTCATACCCATGACTATATTATAAACATAAGGCAGTAGTTAAGGAAAACATAATCTATACAAAATCCTACTACAATTTGCCATAACCTCTAGAGCACAGTGAACATGCTATTCTAGACATCAATGGAAAAATAGAAGATTCATAGGCTAATAGAAATTGATCCATATGAATCACTTATTCAAAATTCATCAATAATATCCAAGTAATACAGTAGACACAACCAACCCTACACAATCAAATTCCACATTAATTCATTAAGAGGTCAATGTCACAGTGAATTATCGAAACTAACTATACCTATTCAAATTTTCATACACTGATACACATGGATTCTTAATCATAAATTAACCATAAATTCACGTAAATAACAGTATATATAACCACTTCAACGTAATAGAATAACAATACAATTTATAACAAGTCAAGATCACAAAGTCCGTGCAAGGACTATATCGAGTTAGGGAGGAAACATTGGTTCATCATGCAAATGAATTAAAATCACGTTCAAACAAATACATTAACATCAATTCATTAATTATTTAACCATTAAAAACGTTTTGTTAAAGAACCCATGGCTAGATGTAGAAGAAGAACTTTGGTCATATTTTATTTTAGAAAACTTTGACATTAAATCTCTAGATGGAAGGATAACTAGAGATGAAGGATCACCATACCTTTATCTACTTGATTATATCGAAAACTTTGTGAAGAAACCATAGGAATCCATGCTCCAAGCTGTTCTTGAGCTTCAATAACAATGGGGAATTCTAAGGAGAAGATTTTTGGAGGGAAAGTTCAATTTCGTGTAGAGTGGAATAGGAATGGGTTTTTCACATGTTTGATCCCTTATATACACCCAAATATAGGTAAATTAATCAATTAGAGTCAGGTTAGGACGTGGGATGAATTTCCCATTCACCCCGATTAAATAAAATAATACGCACGCAACAACTGTAGGCCACCATCGACGGACCACCATCATTTGGCAGTTGGTCAATTGACTGGAAGTCCATTGGCTTCCGTTGTTTAACTGTTAATGATCACTTATGATTTTTAAAGGAAGTATAATTTGAGCATATCAATCATCAAGTGGTTGGATTTTAGAGTCATTTATCCTATTTGAGACAGAAATTGGGTGTGCCTTGTTCAATGCGTGCCTAAAAGGGTGGGGTGATTGTTGAACCTCATGAAAGGAACGATCTTTTTGAGATACGGCCCACGACCTGATGGAGAGTTTGCATGGAATACCGGAAGCTGAATGCTTGGACAACAAATGACTACTTTTCCATGCCCTTCATCGACAATATGTTAGACAGATTTGCAGACAAGGGTAAGTGTTGTTAGCTTGATGGCTATTACGGCTAAAAGAAAATGTCTATCACCCCATAAGACCAAGAAAAAACCATCTTCACTTGCCCTTATGGGACTTTGGCATTCAAAAGGATGCCATTTGGGTTGTGTAACGCGCCGTCAACCTTCCGATGTTTTAGGATTTCAATATTTTCTGATATCGTGGAAGAATCTATTAAGGTGTTCATGGATTATTTTTATATGGTTCGTGACTTGTTTGCTAATTGTTTGAATAATCTAGTCTAGGTACTCCAGAGATGTGAATATTGCAATTTGGTGCTAAATCTGGACAAGTGCCACTTTATGGTGAAAATAATTTTATTGTTGGGGAATCAAATCTTAGGAATAGGGATAGAGTTTTATCGAGCTAAAGTAATTTTGATAGAGAAGCTTCCATCAGCCATGTCTGTCAAGGGCATGCTGGTTTTTATCGAAGGTTTATAAAAGATTTTTCAAAAGTTGCACATCCTTTGTGCAAATCTTTAGAGAAGGATTGTAAGTTCTATTTTGATGAGTCCTGTCTTAGAGCATTTGGAGAATTTAATAGGAAGTTAGTTTGTGTGCCCATTATTATTTGACCAAATCAGGGTCAGCCATTTGAGGTTATATGTGATGCTAGTGGAGTCAAACTTTGAGTTTTAATGGGACAGAAAAAAGATAAAATCATTCACCCTATTTATTATGTAAGTAAGATCTAAATGAAGCCCAAAATAACTACACTTTAACTGAAAAGGAACTTGTAGAAGTAGTGTTTGCATTCGGGAAGTTTTGATCCTATTTCTTTGCACAAGGGCTATAGTGCATACTAACCATTCTTCATTAATCTATTTGATGGAAAAGAAGGACGCAAATCCAAGAGTGATAAGATGGGTATTATTGCTTCAAGAGTTTTATTGAAGAGAAGGATAGAAAAGGGACCGAAATCGAGTGGCTGACTAGTTATTTTTATTTGAGGATGAAGATATGTGCTAACTGGGAAAAGCCTGATATGAATGATATTTTTCCAGATAGCATGTATTGGCCGCTTCACATGATCTGATCGTGCAATACACAAACTTTTCTAACAATTTTGCAAGCGATTTGGTCCCATCGGTTTGAATTTCAACCAAAGGAAGAAGTTCCGACAATATGAGAAGAAGTTATTTTGGGATGAGCTTTAGTTATTTTGGGATGAGCTTTAGTTATATAAAATTTATGTAGATAGGATTATTCATCATTACGTGATCGAGATTGAAATATAGAGTATTCTTAAGGCGTGTCATTCATCTCCTATTGGTGGGCACCATAGTGGTATTAGAACTGTGCACAAGATTTTGCAATGTGGGTACTATTGGCCCACTGTCCACCAGGATGCTCATGGTTTTTCCAAATCATGTGATTTTTGCCTACGAGACAGATGAATTTCAAGGAGGCAAGAGCTTTTCATGAATCCCATTCTTGTGATTAAGTTGTTTGATGTGTGGGGTATTGAATTAATGGGCACGTTTGGGAGTTCTAATGTGATTAAGTATATTCTTGTGTTGATTAACTATGCATCAAAATGGGTTGAAGTAATTGCGCTCCGCAACAATATCTTCTCCAGACTTTTTACACCTAGTTCCATTATTAGCGACGGAGGTTCTCACTTTTGTAATAAGTTGTTCAAAGCGCTGCGATAAAAATATGGTGTTCTCCACAATGTGGATACTCCTTGGAACCCACATACAAGAATACAAGTTGAAGTATCCACCTAGGAGATCAAAATGATTCTGAGAAAAACTATAAATGCCAATATAACGGATTAGTCAAGGAAGCTAGATAATGATCTTTGTGCTTACCACACTACATACAATACCCCATCGGTATGTCTCCATACTAACATGTTTATGGAAAGGCTTGTCACTTATCGATTGAGCTAGAGCATAAGACGATGTTGGCAATGAAGAGATTGAACTTGGATTTTACAAGATCATTAGATCAAACGCTAAAAGATTTTAATGTCCATGATGAATTACATCTAAAAGCCTATGAAATTCAATCATTTACAAAGAGAAAGAGTAACAGGTATCATCATCAAATAATTGATAAGCGAAGATCTTGTCATCCTATTCCATTTTAGGATGCACTTATTTTTCGGAAAATTCAAGTACAAATAAACAGGGCCATTCCTAATCACCAAAGTGTTCCCACATGTAGAGGTTGAGCTGGAGAACAAGGAAAACACAAGGTTCAATGTTAATGGACAAAGGATTAAGATCTATCTCGAGCGGGCATAAATTGTTCATGAAGTGGTTGAGGCCTACAATCTTGATGAACTCAAAGTAATTAAATGGCTTGCTTCGTGCCGTGATGTTAAATTATGTGTTGCATGGGAGAAAATCCAAGGTGTACACACTAGCCAACGATACATTTTTTTTCTTGGCAGAAACAATTTTTGTTTTTTTTGTTTCTCTAGGTATTTAATTTTCTATTTTCCTTGTGTACTAGTATTGGGTAGAGATTAGAATAGAGTATGTGTCCAAAAAAATTCAAAAAAATATTAAAAGAATGGCCTAATTAATGGTACGTGTGTAGAAGGCTGAATCAAAATCTGCAAAACAGTATTTGGTGCAGAGTGTTTGTAGATCCCAGGTAAGCCTCAAAACACTTTTAAGTATAAGATTGATTTAAAATCCTTAATGGACCTTTAATCGATCCATGAACCATCAACAGTTTTTGGTGGATCCGCTAGGATTCGGCTCGATCTAGCCGCCAATATTTAGAACACCACAATTCACTTCCCCCACCCCCATTCCATTTTCTTACCATATAAATTTTCTAATAATTAAAATCTTCCTTAAATCACGCCCTAAATTATTACCACATCTCTAAAAATACTCTATTTAGTCACTTCCCAAAAAACCCAACCATCTCTCTCTAAACATCTTTATAATTTTATTCCCATAAGTATGGTGATCTGGTTCAGTAAGCATCGGTTACTTCTTTGGGTCACACAAAATAGATGGCACACAATCACACAAATCTTTATCAGTAAAAAGGTACCATGGCTCCAACGAGTTAAGTGGTCTACTCGAAAAGGGGAAAATCCATGTCACTCGACCAATCCCTCTGGTTAATTCATGAAGACAGCGACATGGACAGGGACCCAACCTACTTTTCTCCAACAACTAGACAACTAAGAAAAATATATAGATTCACTCTAGGAACCCCTCACAACATGAACCCCGACATAGCAAGTGCCTCCAAGTCTGAAGAGGAGCGCACACTAATTAGCTCAAAATATGTGTTTTCCTCCAGTTGACAAGGGGCCAGCCCAGTCTTCAGGGTCCAAGCCAGCCAACACATAAAGCTACAACTCACAGAGAGACATTGGATCGGGGGAACAAAAACAAAAGGCCTCATATGATAAGGAAACTAGCTCGAAAGTTGCACCTTCACACAAAATTGATGACCCCACCCCAATAGCAGATGAACCAAAAAAGTGGTGTGTCGACGGACAATAGAAAGTATACAAGGATGCCAAGATGATAAATGAGAAGGGGGTGAGGTCCCGATAAAATGACGATTCATCATAGGTATCCCACATACACTACAACAGGTGTACCGGCTATGCAACCTCCACGGGTGTGAATGTATGGTACCGTAACAACGAGGATATTATGCAGGAGTTCTATGTCTCCAATGCTGTCATGCTCGAAGGGTCCATCTATAAGTGGGCCAAAACCGCAAAACTAGACCCTCTCACTTATATAATGGTTCGAGGATGCCCAGTAGAATTCTTACAAGACACCATCCATGGATTTTTAAATGGCCTGACCGCTTGTCAAGATTGGAGCCCCAACGTCGTAGAGTTTGATTACAAGTGGGACATGGTCTAGAGAGCTTATTTTCACATGATTTTCGAGAACTGCTAGGCGATGAAAATGAGGTAGCCTAATGCATAGCGACAAATGGTGAGCATGTTGACTGGGTCATAGCACCCCGAGGGATCATCAGGAAGTCCACTTTGAACTTCGTTGCCAAATTTTCTAGCAGTTTGTTTGAAATTGATTATCACCCACAAAGGTCAACAACTTATTTACGTGGGACAGGGCACTCATGTTTTCAGCAGTAAAGGCAGGATTGAAGATTGACTTTTCCCGAATGATGTTAGAGGAGATACACGAGAGGGTGTTCAAGACCTCCACTGCTTACCCCTTTTCGCGTTTGATATTTCAGATATGCAAGGACACTGGAGTGACAATCCGGCATTGGGATACACTCAAGCGATTGACTGGGACGTTGGACATACATATCATCAAAGATGAGGATAATATGGCAGCACCCCACAAAGGGCCCGGTGAAAATATGGAAGACACGATGGGCTGACCCCGCCATACCAGAGAAGGACTGACCCCACCCAGCCTCTTTTTCTTATGTCATTAAAAGGCCCCAAAGCTTGTTGAGGTCTACACCACAAGCCACAACGGTGATTCCCTTTACTAGATTCAACAAGATAGAAGCTTAGATTGTTACCTTGCTCCATCAGATATAATCCTGTATGCAAAATTCCATCGTGGAGGCTGAGGACCTCATAGAATATAGGGTGGCCAAGAAAAAAGAGTAAAAGATTCAGGCAGTTGACAAATGCCTGGACGCATTTGAGTTTTGAGTTCTTTCGGACCAGCTCCCACCATAGATCTCACTGTTATTAAGATAGAGTAGGCAAGACTACGAGCGGATGTGGATTCTATACTTAATATGCGGTGGACTGAACAAGATCATGAACCTCTAGAGTTGGCAGAAGATAACATTCTTGAGGCTTTGTTCTAGGCACTTACTGAAACACAACCTGAACAATGTGTTTTTAGCAAGAAACACCATTTTAGCAACAACATTGAAGCTAGTGATGATGCTTGTGCTAAAAAAAGGATGTGGACAAGGTTGAATAGGCTAGGAGGTCTTTGATAGCGGATAAAGAGATGTGCCAGAGGAGGGTGCAAGAGTTATCTTTTGGGGCATCCAGTTTTGAGCCCATGAGTGGAGCACTGAGTACTAGTAATGGTGATAATGGAGTGGTGGATGACACTATTGAAGGTGTCATCCCTTTATATGTTGTCACTACTAATTGTGACCCAAGTGTTGACCCTGCGGGCTAGGTTAAACCGAACATGCCTACTTGTTGATAGGTCTTAGGTGCTATGTAGCACAAGATTTCTTCATCTACCATTAGACATTATATGATTTCTTATTCATTGGGGGAAATTTTACTCTCTTTTTGTGGGGGTGGGGTAAATAGAATCTGAGAGGTTGAAGCTTGAGTAGACCAACTAACGATCCTCTATTGGGGTTTTCTTACCTCTATTCTTTTCGCTATGAGATTTCTCAAATTTTAGATAATCCAGAACGTATTAGTAAGTGTATGTGTAGAAGCACAAATAGATTGAAGCATGATGCTAATGAAATAAATTAGACCCGTCAAATTAAAAAGTTCTTGCATGTATACGCTCATATAAGTTGAATATGTCGACTATTAACATGACATAAAAATTCACCAACTGCAAGAATTTTAAATAAAACTTGAACTGGGAATTTTGATAATTTTATAGTGAAACAATGTGCCATGTGAGTGTGAGAATATTTGATTGTTCAACAATTGGTGGCTAACTAGATCTTTCTCAGTTAGTCCTGCTATGGGAATTTTCTCTAGAAGCTAGGAAGTGATCATACACCCTTGTTAAGAGTAGTCCACAAGTAGCATAAAAAGAGATGACCAAATGAAGTGAATGTACCCTTTGATCCAAATATGTTTAGCCTGAAAGAGAGATAATTTCTTTCTAACCTACCAACTCTCCGTCATAGTGTTTAATGTTTTGGCTGAGTCCCTTCTTAGACATGTGTACTTTGACTTAGGCAAAAAGCATAAATTGAGGGTATTGTAACACCTTGGAAGTCCAAGACCTCATCTAGAGCCTCGCATGAAGAACTAAGATAGAGAACACTGCTTATAGGCCTAATATAATAAGTTTGAAACATTTAGGAAGTGTTAGACTCAAAACCTCAAGAAATGTCCATGTCTTATGGTGAATTATGAAATGTACACTAGTCTGCCTTTGCATGTTTCATGGGGTTTTAAGGATAGGAAATTAATGAAAATTGGAATAAAGGTGTTAAAATATTATTAGAGTATCTTTACGATCAAATCGCCCAGTTACAACTCTCCAAGGACCACAGGATGGCATTCGAGTATTTCCATGGCATCTTTTGAATCACCCTATGGTAGGAGATTTAGGTATCCACTTGGATTTTTTTAGGGTTGGTAAGTCTTCACTTCTTAGTTCCGAAATAATCTATTATGTTTTGGAAAATGTTTGAGTGATAGGGATAGGTTGAAAATATCCTATAGACGGTAAAAATCCTATGGCGACCATCAATGAAGATATCTTTAATTTGATGTTGATGATATGGTGTATTTGAAGATTTACCAATGAAAGGGGTGAGGAGATTTACAAAATAAGGGAAAGTAAAAACTATCAGTTTGTGGGTCACTATGAGGTTTTGCAATGGGTCAAAATAGTGGCAAATGAGTTGAGACTACCTAATGAACTAGCTTTGGTACATCCTCTATTTCATGTCTCCATTCCAAATAAATGTATTCGTTATATAGTAACCATTATTGTTATTGAAGGGTTAGGTTTTGATGAGAGCCTTTCCTATGAAACAGGTTCACGTGAAAATTCTAGATCTTCAAGTCAATAAGTTGAGATACAAAGATGTGGCCTCCGTAAAAGTCTTATGGAGAAACCACCTAGTTTAGGGAGTAACTTGTGAGGCGGAGACCAACATGAAGTCCCGTTATCCTCATCTTTTTGCTCAAAATTCTAGCCAAAGTTGAGGTTTGTAATAATTCTCTTAAAAATAAGTAATTTAAAATTGACTTATTTTGCTAAAATATGCATAAATATGATTAAAGGGTTCATGCTAAAATGTGTTTTCATGTATGAGTGCTCTTTTTTTCTTAAATTGCACTTATCTGTGTTTTATGTATTCTTCCCTTGATGAAATATTATTGATCATATTAATGTGTTGTAAGAAGTTTTTACATGAGTTACTTGATGATCATGTTGATTTGGTTTGATATTGAGAAGGTAGTTCCTCATGTTTTGATATTTAGCTCTTATATGTGGTAAATTATAATTTGAGTTGCCATGTGTAAATGCCATGTTGATATGTTGATTGAGTTGCAACTCATGTGGTTTTATGTTGTTTATTTTTTGGGCTACTAGTCTTGAGTCATCCTCTCCATATAAAAAGAATTTAGTGTCATTCGGGGACAAATGTACCTTAGGGGGAGAAGGGATAACGTAACACTTCGGAAAGTCCAAGGCCTAATCTAGAGCATCGTATGAAAAACTAAAATATAGAACATTGTTTGTTGGACAAATATAATGTATTAGTGTTACAATCAAACATCAAGAAACGTCCATGACGTCTTGTGAATTTTGAAATGTAGACTATTGTGACTTTACATGTTTCATGAGGTATTGAGAGTCAAAAATTAATGAAAATTTGTAAAAAGGAGTTAAAATAGTATAAGGGTGTGGTTAGGGTTGAAACTTATGGTTTCGACCCCTCTCAATTACCCAAAACTGTCAAACTGATAGTAGGCAAATTAAGAGCCAATCGACGAGCCATCTATGGTAGTCATTTTCCAACACATTGAATTCTTCTAAAATTCCCCAAAGACACAGTCTTTGTGACAATCAACGACTTTCTAGTTCGGTGGAGTCATTGGACCTATGGACCGTAGATCCTAGTCTATGTGGATTGGGAAATTTTAAGTTGTGGTAATTAATCAGTTAGTTGGTTAGTTAATTAATTGAGGGTTAAGGGGTGCCAAATTAATTAGTTAAAGGGCAATATATAACACCTTGAAAATTTAAGACATGTTGTAAAGCCTAACGTAGGTATCATAAGGTTTAAGTAATGTTTTTAAGTCCATTTTAATGAATATTGGTCATTTAGGAAGTTTAAGACCAAAAACGGCCAAGAACGTCGATGACGTCCTGGAAGTTGGTCAAAAGGGGTTTTAGCGTGCCTTAGCCTGTTTGACAAACTTTTAGGAGTCGGAAATGTACCAAAATTAGTGAAAGGGTAGGTAAGAGGTGTTTGAGATGTTTTATGGTTGAAACGTCCTGGTACGAATTGCCAAAGACCAACCAAGGGCCCTTGAGGAGGACCCTTGTTTTTGAAGAAATAGGGCCTGGTCACTGGACATCGACGGGACCACCTACGGTCCATATGTATACTGAGGGGGATTTGATGCCACCATTTCCTATACTTTTAAAAGTTGAGGAAGGGCTCTGCCTTCACAACCTCTGAATTCATCGACGGAGTGCAGGACGTAGAGGTGTGGGATCATCGACTCACTTAAACTAATTAGAACTTTAAGACACAAACTCTCTTCCTTCTCTCTTATTTCTCTCTCTACTTGAACTCACCATTGGAGAGTATCAAGGATAAGGGTTTTGGAGCTGGAAAGGGACGAATTCAACATACACTCATCATCAAACTTTAAGGTATGGGATCTAATTCACCTTTGAGATTCTTTCTTCAAAGGGTTCCTTCAAAATAGATTTCAAAAGTTGAGTTTTCTTATGGGTTTCATTCAATTACGAAATTGATGTTATTGATTGATTTGTTAATGATTTATTTAGGTTATATTGAACATATTAACATGTATTTCAACCTGGTTAGGGTAATTGTTAGTGGTTTGGTCTAAATCGAAGAATGTGATCCTCCATTCCTAACCCTAGCTTGTGATATTGATCTATATTGTATTATGATCATTCAATTTATTTGGTTGTTGATTATATTACTATCATATTGTGTTATTATGAATAGATTAAGACGAATATAGGCCTATCATGCAAGTTCTTGAGCTGTGATTTAGGTTATGAATTGTATTGTCAAATTAGCCTATGTATCTTGTCTTATGTTGTGATCTAGTGTTGAATTGTGTTATAGAGATGAAATTACCATTGTTATCCTATTGATTATCATTGTAGTATGATGTTACCCCCCAAATTGGGTTGAGTTATGGTTTGATTGTAAAACCTTGATGATGAACTATAAGGAAGACTTCGTAAGTCTTAGAATCCCTATCTTTAATTCAAGTTGTGATAAATTGTTGTTAAGTCATGATCATGCATTGGAGTATGCCTTATATAAGGATTATAGGGGGGTATGATGTTCAATTGAAATTTCTTGAGTATGTTTGAGGTTTATTAAGGTGTATGTGATATAAGGATGGTGAAAACTTTCAATGTGACTTGATATGCTATGGTCAGCTGTTTTTCATCCCCAAACGGATGGTGAACGGGAGAATACGATACAAACCCTTGAATATATGATTAGGGCGTGCATTATCAATTTTAAAAAGAATTGGAATAACATTTACCTTAGGTGAAGTTTGCCTATAATAATAGTCTTTGTTCATTCATTTGCATGGCTCCCTATGAAGCCTTGTATGGTAGGAGGTCTAGGTGTCCTATTGGATGGTTTGATTTGAGTGAGACATCTCTTCTTGGTCCCAAGGTGATTTATTAGACTGTTGAAAAGGTTCATATCATAAATAACCGGTTGCAAACGGTGTATAGTTGGCAAAAGTCTTATGCCAATTATAGGAGAAGGTATTTGGATTTTGAAGCATGTGATAAGGTGTATTTGAAAATTTCAACAATGAAAGGGGTGGTTATATTTGGAAAGAAAGGGAAATTGGGTCCTCATTATGTGGGTTCCTATGAAATCATTCAAAGGGTTTGTAAGGCTGCCTATGAAATGAAACTTCCTAGATAATTAGCTTCGATCAATCCGATTTTCCATGTTTTTATGTTGATAAAGTATATCGGTGATCCCGAGTCCATTGTTCCTATCGAGAGTCTTGGTGTCAAGGATAACATCCTTATGAGGAAGTCTCGATTCAAATCATGATAGGCAATTCAAGAAGTTGAGGAATAAAAAAGTTGTTTCCATAAAAGTTTATGGAAGAATCATCTAGTTGAGGGTGCAACATAAGAGGCCGAGGCCTACATGAAGTATTGTTACCCTCATCTTTTTGATAATTAATGTTAGTTATTCTTTTTAATAAAATAAATATGACTAAAATTTAGGGTTTCTTGATTTTTGGGTGAAGTTTTGAAAATTATGCATTTTTTAAAACTTTATGATGAAGTTACTGTAATATTTCTTTTGTAAAGCTTAAAATTTTGATTTTTGCTTGTTTTGATTTATATTGTGCATTTTTATATGTTGAGTATTTATGAAATAACGTGTATCATGTTGTTAAGTTGAGCTTTGTGCAAATTGAGTCATGTAATGTAAGTTGAGCTCTTAAGTGTTGTGAGAAGGAATGCCTCATGATGAAATGATTTGAGCCTTATGTGTAGTAATATTATTTTTGAAATTGCCTTGATGGAATAATATGATTTTTGTTTATTTTATACTGTTGATTGGTTGTGCTGCTAGTCTTGAGTCTATTCCTTCCTTCAAAAGAGTACAACTAAGGGGCCTTGAGGAGGACCCTTATGTTTGAAGAAAAAGGGCCTGGACAGTGGGCATCGATGGGACCACCTACGGTCTGTGTGTTGACTGACTGGGCATCAAAGCCACCATATCCGATACATAGAAAATTTGAGAAATCCCTCCTCCTTCACAGTCTCTGAATTCATCGACGGAGTGCAGGACGGAGGGGTGAGGGACCGTCGACTCACAAACAACCCGTAGTTCGGGGTCTCTTATGTGAGGGTCAAACTTCGTGCATCTTTTTATATTGATTTATTTAATTAATAAGGTGTTTTAGGGGTTAGTAAGTGCTTAAGGGGAGACTAATTAACTAATTTTAAACCCATATAAAAGACCCAACCCAATAAAACTAATTAGAACTCTAAGACACAAACTCTCTTCCTTCTCTTTTATTTCTCACTCTAGTTGAACCCACCATTTGAGACTATCAACGATAAGGGTTTGGATGATGGAAAGGGACGAATTAACCATCAATTCATCATTAAACGTTAACCTATGGGATCTAATTCACCTTTGAGATTCTTTCCTCAAAGGGTTCCTTCAAAATATATTTTAAAAGTTCAGTTTTCTTATGGATTTCATTCAATTACGAAATTGAAGTTTTGGATTGAGTTTTTAATGATTTCTTTAAATGATTAAATTAACATGAATATCAACTTGATTATGATAATTGTTAGTGGTTTGGTTTAAATTGAAGAATGTAATCCTCAATCCTTAACCCTAGCTTGTGATATTGATTTCTATTATATTGTGATCATTACATTGATTTGGTTGTTGATTATATCTTATAGTTTTATTATTATTAAATTATGATGAATAATAGGCCTATAATGCTAGTTCTTGAAATGTAATTTGGGTTATGAATTGTGTTGTGAAATTATCTTATGAATCATGTCTTAAGTTGTGATCTAGTGTTGAATTGTGTTATAGATATGGAATTGGCCTTGGTATCCTATTGATTAGAATTGTGTGATAATGTTACTCTAATAATTGGGTTGATTTATTTGTTGATGGTAAAACCTTGGTGATGTAAGGAAGACTTGGTTAGTCTTAGAATCTCTGTCTCTAATTCCAATTGTGATAATTTGTTTTTAAGTCATGATGTTACATAGTAGTCTGCCTTATATTAGGATTATTGGGTGGTATGATATTGAATTTAAATGTCTTGACTATGTCGTGAGGTTGATTAAGGTGTATGTGATATAATATTTATGAAAACTATCAATGTGCCTTTATATACTATGAAACGCTAATGTGTTAACCTCAGTTATGTGAATTGTGATGAAGGGACTTATGCTCATACAATTCTTATTGAGCTATTGATGATGATTATTATACAAGGGATTTAGCCTATGACCTAAACTAAGCTATGATCGATAATTAAAGGCTTAAATACATTTCAAAAAGGTACTCTAGCTTAGTACCGAAGGAACTAGATTGAGGACTGTCCTTTCCCACATAGGGAAGGTAGGAACACTTTATTACTCTTGAGATAGGAGACTATAGTGCATGGCACATAAAGAGGGTCCCAACTATACCTCCTAGTTCTTGAACTATTTTCCCCCCATACGAATACTATATAGTGGATCCACGTAGTTTCTATATTTCATGTTTTGGTTCTACTTTTGCAAGTAGTCCACCTTCTTTTGGTGTAGGGTTTTATGACACTGGATTCCACACAAGCTCATGTTGTTTATGTTGTTTAGGGAAAAACGTTCCCAAAAGGTAAAACGAATTAAAGAACTTGAACACTAACTTGGATAACCAAAGGGGTCTAGCTTAGTCTAGGTAGGGGTATGGCTTAACATTGCACTAGTTACACTTGAGGGGAGTCTTAGGAGGAGGTTCTAATATATGCTTATGTTATGATGATATATGATGTACATATGATTACTATGGAAAATTGTTGATACTATAAGTTGGTTAGTTTACTTATGAGTATGCCTTGGGTTTTAATGTTAGTATGTGATAAACTTAAACCTAAATGTTATGCTATGTAAAGTTGGACACTGGTCATGTTTTTTTGTTCAGGATACTTGATTGAGTAAGGTTATGGGGATTTGCTTGGTTAATGCTCTTGTTGTCTTGCTTATTATGATATGATTCACTCTTATTCATTGGGTTGTAGTAAATCATGGTTTTAAGTATGTTGTGATAAGTACTACATGTTGATATGACTTGTTTGTCTTTTCACTAGGTTCTTAAAGGGGTAAAATGGCATGTTTTGACTAAAAGTTCCTTTTTAGCATGTTTTACTTGTACATGTGCATAATGTCTCATACTTAGTACATGTGGAGTACTAACCCCATTTTCTTCCCCTTTTCCCAAAATTTTAGGTTACGATCGTTCAAGAGTTTGCAAGGCGACATTATTGAAGGCTTGGATTCTTCCTTTCATCCAAGTGAGGTAGGTCCTCAACTTCTGAGGGCAATGCCATCATCTTGCTTACGGACTTGTTGTGATCTTAAAGACACCTTTCCTTTTTAATTGAGTACTATACTTTTGTGTGACCAATATGTGGTCTTGCTGGATTGATGTAAGGGCTATGCCCATATTGTGATAATCGTTTAGATGGTATGAGATGAGAAAATCTTTGACAATATTTTTATATTTTATATATATGTATGTGCAATAAAAGTAGAAGGCTATGTAACTTCCTATACAAAGGGTCAATGTATACTTGATATGAATATATATTATGTGTATGTAGAGGTCTATGTTAACCTCCAAGTAGTGATAATGAAAGTTTTACATTTTTCCGAAATTTTCAACCTATGAATGTAATGACATGAGACTAATATGCTAGTCTTAGTCCTTGAAAAGGACGATGAAGCCTGTTACGTCTAGGGGGTAAACCAGGATGTGACAAACTTGGTATCAGATGATGAGGTTGAACATCATTGAGTTATATATCTCTCTCTACCATGTCTATGTAGGTTTGTATTTATAATTTTGAAAGGCCCCACACTTATAAATAGGAACATATATGATGCTTAGGAATCACTCTCTTTCTTGGAAATCTTATATCATTCCATTAGAGTGTACTTATGGTGTGCTTTTGTATCTAATCATATTGTTGTGCTTATAGGAAGCATGAAAACTTGAAGGAATGCGACTCTAAGGCTTGAAGAGGATATGTCCAATTCAAGAGCTCCTCCCCGTGGTAAGCAAGTTCCTCCAATTAAAGAAGATGTTAATATGGAGCAACCAACGTACAATTCTCCTCCTTTGACAGATGAAAGATATAAGGACCGATCTTTTTCAAATGGCCTAAGCTATCATTGCTCAAGCACAAGCGACCATAACTCAACCCCAAGCAGTGACGGCTCAAGCAAACCAGGAGGTTGTGTCTTTTCCTCATCAACAAGTAACTACCATGGCTTCTCGTATAAAGGACTTCACTCGAATCAACCCTCCTACTTTCTATGGGTCCAAGGTTGATGAAGACCCCCAAGAATTGATTGATGAGGTCTCTAAAATAGTTTTGGCTATGGGGTTGTCCACAAGTGAGAATCCCGAGTTTTCCACTTATGAACTCAAGGACATGGCTCAAGCATGGTATGTGGGATGGAGGGACAGAAAGCCATCTTGGTGACTTAAGAGATCTGTAGGGTGGATTTTCTAGATCGATTCTTTACTAGGGAGATGAGGGAGGAAAAAGTGGTGGAGGTCATCAACATTCGCCAAGGAGGAAGGATTGTCCATGAGTACTCTTTGTAATTCATTAAGTTTTCCAAATATGTTCCTTATTTGGTCTCCTATTCTAGAGATCAAATGAGCAGTTTTGTGATTGGGGTATCAGAGGACTTACTAGAGGAACGTCATTCGGCAATGCTACATAACAACATGAACATTTCCCATCTTATGGTGCATGCTTGAAGGGTTAAAGAGGCAAGGGCTAAGTGGGAGAGTAGATATGCTAAGAGAGAAAGGTGAAATGATGGAGGTTCTTCAAAGAATAGTTTTGAAATACAAGACAAGCCTAGATTTAAAAAGCAAGTTTCTAATAAAGTCCCTTCCAAATTCCCAAAATCTAGTGGTGATAGGGTGTTTAACCCTATGTTCACGAAGGGAAAAGGTACTAATTAACCAAATGGGAAGCCAACTTGTGGAAAGTATGATTAAAACACTATGGTGATTGCCTAAAAGGGACGGATAATTGCTTTAGTTGTGGCAAGAGTGGTCACAAGATTAGAGATTGTCCGAAATTAAAGATTGAAGACAAGGGTAGTGGTCAAGCTCAAGCAAGTTGTTCTAGTGATGATCAAAAGAAGAACCACTTCTATGCTCTTCGCTCTAGGGGAGCGCAAGAGACTTCTCCTGACGTGGTGACTAATATGTTAAAAGTCTTCCCTTTTGATGTATATTCCTTAATTTATCCCGGCACTACTTTATCATTTGTTACACCTCTAGTACCTAAAAAGTTAGACATTTTACCTGATATTTTTCATGAACCTATTATAGTGTCTACTCTGGTTGGAGATTCGGTTGTTGCAAAGAGGGTGTATAGAAATTGTCCAATGATGTTCCCAATAGAGTTTCGTATTTTTTTCTAGTAGAACTCAATATGCTTTACTTTGATGTTATATTTGTTATGGATTGGTTGCATGCATTTTTTGCCTTCATTGATTGTATGACAAGATTAGTGAGGTTTAACTTTCCAAATAAACCCGTTGTTGAGTGGAAGGAAGGAAATTCTATTCCTAGAGGTCATATTATTTCTTGCCTAAAAGCATGTAAAGTTATCTCAAAATACTGTCTATAATATCTAGTAAGAGTCCAAGATCTAACTCTGAAGTTTTTCCCATTTAGTCGGTACGCGTAGTGAGTGAGTTTCCAGACGTCTTTCCTAATGAACTTCTGGTATTCCTCCCTAATATGAAATTGACTTTGACATTGATTTGCTACAGATACAAATCCCATATCAATTCGTCATTATTGGAGGGCTCCAGCCGAATTGAAGGAGTTGAAGGTTCAACTCAAGGAATTACTAGATAAGGGTTTTATAAGGCCTAGTATTGCTCCGTGGGGTGTTCCAATTTTATTTGTTAAGTAGAAAGATGGGTCATTGAAAATATATATTAATTACCACTAACTCAATAAGGTCACAATTAAGAATAAGTACCCTCTCCCTCGAATTGACGACTTGTTTGATCAACTCCAGTGGGCGAGTTAGTTTTCAAAAATTGACTTGAGATCGGGGTATCACCAACTTAGAGTGAGAGTTGAGGATATACCAAAGACGGTCTTTTGGACTAGTTATGGGCACTATGAGTTCCTGGTCATGTTTTTTTGTCTCTATAATGCTCTAGTGGCATTTATGGACCTACTGAATAAAGTGTTTCAAAATAACATAGATTCATTTGTCCTTGTCTTCATTGACGATATCTTTGTATATTCGAAGAATGAGGGTGATCATATGGGTCATTTGAGGGTGGTATTGCAAACCCTTAAAGAACATTAATTATTTTCCAAATAAAGCAAATGTGAGTTTATGTTGAGGTCCGTGAAATTTCTTGGGCACGTCATCTCTAGTGAAGGAGTTGTGGTAGACCCAAGGAAAATGGAAGCGACAAAAATTGGCCTAGACCATTGAATCCAATCAAAATTATGAGTTTGTTGGGTCTAGCGAGTTATTATTGGAGGTTCATAGATGGTTTTGCGTCTATTGAATCTCCTTTGACTATTTTGACCAAATAAAGTAAAAAGTTTGAGTGGTCGGAGGCATGTGAGAAAAGTTTCCAATTATTGAAAGATAGGCTCACTGATCTGGTGTTGCCGGAGGGTACAAAAGGTTTTGTAGTGTATTGTGACGCTTCACTAGTGGGTTTGGGATGTGTGCTTATGAAACACAAGAAAGTGATATCCAATACTGGAATAAGTACATGGGTCTGGCTACTCAATTCACCCGAGTTCGACAAAAATGTACCATGACTTAACGGAGATATATTGTTGGGAAGGTCTAAAAGGGGACATAGCGGAGTTTGTAAAGGCCGAATACCAAAAGTCGGGTGGCTTAGTACAAGAAATCTGAATTCCTACTTTGAAGTGGGAAGACATCAATATTGAATTTGTAGTAGGCTTACCTCAGACTCAAAAGTCATGATTCCATATTGGTGGTGGTGGACCAATTGACTAAGTCTTCTTGGTTTATTCCTGTCAAGTCTACGTATTCGCTAGAGGATTATGCAAGAATCTTCCTTGATGATATTGTGTGATGCAATTCCATTCTGTTATACATCATATTCGATCAGGTCTCATACTTCACATTTATATTTTTGAGGTCGTTCCAAAGAGAATTGGGTCTTACGGTGAAGTTAAGAATAATTTTTCAACCCCAAACGGATGGTCAACCGGAGCATACGATACAAACCCTTGAATATATGTTAGGGCATGCATTATTGATTTTAAAGGGAATTGGGATAAACATTTACCTTAGGTTGAGTTTGCCTTTAGTAATAGTTTTCGTTCATCCATTTCCATAGCTCCCTATGAAGCCTTGTATGGTAGGAGGTGTAGGTTTCCTATTTGATGGTTTGAAGTGGGTAAGCCATATCTTTTTGGTCCCAAGGTGATCTATTAGACTTTTGAAAAGGTTCATATCATAAGGAACCAGTTGCAAACGGTGTAAAGTCGGCAAATGTATTAGGCCGATCATAGGAGAAGGGATTTGGATTTTGAAGCATATGATAAGATGTATTTAAAAATTTAACCAATGAAAGGGGTGGTTAGATTAGGCATGAAAGTGAAATTGAGTCCTAATTATGTGGTTCCCTATGAAATCATACAAAGGGTTGGTAAGGTTGCCTATGAATTGAAACTTCCTAATTAATTGGCTTCGGTAAATCCGATTTTCCATGTTTTTATGTTGAAAAAGTGTTTCGGTTATCCCGAGTCCATTGTTCCATTTGAGGGTCTTGGCGTCAAGGATAACCTCTCCTATGAGGAAGTCCCGACTCAAATCTTCATAGGCAAGTCAAGAAGTTGAGGAATAAAGAAGTTGTTTTCGTAAGAGTGTTATGGAAGAATCATCTAGTTAAGGGTGCAACATAGGAGGCCGAGGCCGACATGAAGTCCTGTTACCCTCATATTTTTTATAATTAAGGTTAGTCATTCTTTTTAATAAAAAAATATGACTAGAATTTAGGGCTTCTTGATTTTTGGGTGAAGTTTTGAAAATTATGCATTTTTGAAAACTTTACGGTGAAGTTATTGTAATATTTCTTTTGTAAAGCTTGAAATTTTGATTAATGCTTGTTTTCATTTATCTGGTGCATTTTCATATTTTGAGTCTTTATGAAATAATGTGTATTATGTTGCTAAGATAAGCTTTGTGCAAATTGAGTCATGTAATGTAAGTTGAGCTCTTAAGTTATTTGAGAAGGAAATGCCTCATGCTGAAGTTATTTGAGCCTTTTCTGTAGTAATATGAGTTTTGAAATTGCCTTGTTTAAATGATATGATTTATGTTTATTTGATATTGTTGATTCTTTGGGTTTCTAGTCTTGAGTCTATTCCTTCCTTCAATAGAGTTTTGTTGTCATTCAAGGACAAATGTTCCTAAGTGGGGAATAATGTAGTACCTTGAAAATCCATGACATGTTGTAAATCCTAAACTAGGTTTCATAAGTTATGAGTATTGTTTTTATGTCCATTTTTAATGGATATAGGTCATTTAGGAAGTTTAAGAAAAAAAAAGTCAAAGAACGTCCATGACATCAGGGATGTTGGTTAAAAGGGATGTTAGCGCGCCTTAGCCTATTTGACTAACTTTTAGGAGTTTGAAATGTATGAAAAATTGATGGAATGGTCGATAATAGGTGTTTGAGTTGTTTAATGGTTGAAATATCCGGGTACGACTCCCTAAGGACCAACCAAGGGCCCTTGAAGAGGACCCTTGTGTTTGAAGAAACAGGGCCTGGACAGTGGGCATCGTCGGGAGCACCTACGGTCCGTTTGTTGACAGACGGGGTGTCGAAGTCACCATATCCCATACTTAGACAAGTTGAGGTAGGCCTCTGCCTTCACAGTCTCTGAATTCATCGATGGAGTGTAGGACGGAGGGGTGAGGGACCTCAACTCACAAACGTTCTGTAGTTCGGGGTTTCGTGTGTGAGGGTCAAACTTCCTGCTCGTTTTTATATTAATTTATTTAATTAATAAGGTGGTTTAGTGGTTAGTAGGGCTTAAGGGAATACTAATTAACTAACTTAAAACCCATATAAAAGACCCAACCCCAATAAAACTAATTAGAACTCTAAGACACAAACTCTCTTCCTTCTCTTTTATTTCTCTCTCTAGCTGAACCCACCATTGGAGACTAGCAAGGATAAGGGTTTGGGGGATGGAAAGGGACGAATTCACCATCAATTCATCATCAAACGTTAAGGTATAAGATCTAATTCACCTTTGACATTCTTTCCTCAAAGCATTACTTCAAAATATACTTCAAAAGTTGAGTTTTCTTATGGGTTCCATTCAATTACGAAATTGAAGTTATGGATTGAGTTGTTAATGATTTCTTTAGATTATATTGAATACATTAACATGAATTTCAACTTGATTATGGTTATTGTTAGTGGTTTGGTCTAAATTGAAGAATGTAATCCTCCATCCCTAACCCTAGCTTGTGATATTGATCTATATTGTATTGTCATAATTAAATTGATTTGTTGTTGATTATATCCTATGGTGTTGTTATTATTAAATTAAGATGAATTATAGGCCTATCAGTCTATTTCTTGAGATATAATTTAGGTTATTAATTGTATTTTTAAATTATCATATGTATCTTGTCTTAAGTTGTGATCTAGTGTTGAATTGTATTATAGAGATGCAATTGGCCTTGGTATCCTATTGATTATCATTGTGTGATGATGTTAGTCCCAAAATTTGGTTGATTTATTTGTTGATTGTAAAACCTTGATGATGGAAGGAAGACTTGGTAAGTCTTAGACTATCAATCTTTAATTCCAATTGTGATAATTTGTTCTCAAGTAATGATGTTAGATTGGAGTATGCCTTATATTATGATTATAGGGTTGTATAATATCGAATTTTAATGTCTGGACTATGTCGTGAGTTTGATTAAGGTGTATGTGATATAAGGTTTATGAAAACTATCAATGTGCCTTGATATGTTATGAAATGCTAATGTGTTGACCTCACTTATGTGAATTCTGATGAAAGGAGTTATACTCATACAATTCTTATTGAGTTATTGATGATGATGGTTATACAAGTGGCATAACCTATGACCTAAACTAAGTTATGATGTAAATTAAGTCCTTAAACACATTTCAAAAAGGGACTCTAACTTAGACCCGAGTGAACTAGATTGAGCAGTGTCCCTTCCCACATAGGGAAGGTAGGAAAACTACATTACCCTTTAGATTGGAGAGTAAAATGCATGGCCCATATATAGGGTCCCAATTATATCTCCTAGTTCTTGAACTATGTTTCCCCCATAGGAATACTAGCATGTGGATTCACGTAGTTGCTATATTTCATATTTTGGTACTACCTTGACAAGTAGACCGCTTTCTTTCGGCATAGGGTTTTATGACACCGGATTCCACACTAGATCATGTGGTCTATGTCGGTTAGGGAAAGATCTTCCCAAAAGGTAAAACGAATTAAAGAAATTCAACTCTAACTTGGATAACCAAAGGGGTATAAAGGTCTAGGTAGGGGTATGGAACTCTACCTAAACATTGCACTAGTTAGCCTTGATGGAAGTCTTAGGAGGAGGTTTTTATATATGTATATATTATGATGATATAAGATGTATATATGATGACTAAGGCACATTGTTGAAACTATATGGTTGTTAGTTCACTTATGAGTATGCCTTAGGTTATAACGTTAGTATATGATGAAACGTGAACCTAAATGTTACGTTATGTAAAGTTGGACATGGGTCATGTTTTCTTGTTCAATATACTTTATTGAGTAAGGTTATGCGGATTTGCTTGGTTAATGCACTTCTTGACTTGATAAGGATTCATGGGTAGTTGTATTGCTTAATATAATATGATTGACTCTTATTCGTTCTTTTGAATTTATTCCTTGATGATAGGGTTGTAGTAAATCATGGTTTCAAGTATGTTGGGATAATTATTACTTGTTAAGATAGTAAGCATGTTTAGTTGGTTGATAGAACTTATTTGGCTTTGCACAAGGTTCTTAAAGGGTTAAAATGGAATGTTTTGACTAAAAGTCCCCTTTTAGCATGTTTTGCTTGTAGTGCATAAGGTCTCATACTTAGTACATGTGGAGTACTAACCCCATTTTCCCAAAAATTTTAGGTTCCGGTCGTTTAGGAGTTTGGAAGGCGTCATTGTTGAAGGATTGGATTCTTCCTTTATTCCGAGTCGGGGAGGTCCTCCACTTCCTAGGACAATGACATCATCTAGCTTACAGATTTGTTATGTGGTAAAAGACTCTTTCATTTCATTTCTTTTCAGATGAGTACTATACTTTCATATGACCTATATATTGTCTTGTTGGATTGATGTAAGGTCTATGCTAATATTGTGATAATCATTTAGATTGTATGAGATGAGACAATCTTTGAGACTATTTTTATATTTTATATATATATGTATGTGCAATAAAAGTAGAAGGCTATGTAACTTTCCTATACGAAGGGTCTATGTATACTCGATATGAATATATACTATGTGTATGTAGAGGTCTATGTAAACCTCCAAGTAGTGATAATGAAAGTTTTAATTTTTTTTTGCATTTTTCAACCTATGAATGTAATGAGATGAGAGAAAGAGGCTAGTCTTAGTCCTTGAAAAGGAGGACGACGCCGGTTACTATACGGGGTAAACCCGGATGTAACACTATATAATACATAAACCTTATCTCTTTGCCTTCTCTCTACTTTCACTCTCTTTCCCCAAAGACTACAAGTGAAGACTAGATTCAAAGGCATTAGGTCTGCAATAATTCAATTTTCTCTCCATCAATCTTCAAGGATTGTTAAGTTATGGGAACTCTTCACTCTAAAGATATATTTCCCCAAGAGGCTTCTTCAAATTGATTTCAAAATTTGTCAAAAACATTTGTGTCCTTCTTATTCCAAAATTGATCTTCAAATTGAATTATTATTGGTTTCCTTTGATTATCAACGATAGAATATGATTTTTATGGGTTGATTGTTGTATTTCATGATCATTGACCTGGTTTGTGATGAATTGGATCCTTTACCCTAACCCTAGTTATGAATTTGACTTCAAGATGATTAGGATTGTTAGAATTGATTATGTTATTGTTAAATTCACTATATTATGATGATGATGAGTGGGTTACTGAATAATTTTTATGAACTGAGGGTGATATTCTTGATGAAGGCTATGGAGATTATTTAGTAAGACATTGTTATCCTCGACTCTTTACTTCATTATTGATGATTGTAATCGGTAATGATGTGATTATATTGAAGTATTGTATGTGATTAAATTAGGAAGATATGACATGAAGAATATGGTGATGACATGATATGATTATGTTGAATGTGACATCATGTTAAGGCTGTGTTAATGCAAGTTTGAAGATGATTTCTCTTGTGTGGCTTTGATGATAAGATGATGATATGTTAATCTCTCTTTTTATGGTTCTTTCATTAACGCAAGTTCTCATCCTATGCCTAATGACATAAATGACAGTCTATACAGGGGTTAGTCTCATATGACCTAAACTACACTATGATTTTTGAAGAATGACGTAATGACATTTTACAAAGGGACTTTAGCTTAGCATCGAGTGAAATTGACAATGAGAGGTGTTGAGTCCCCCATAGAAGGGAGATTCAGAAAACATTCTCATGATATGAGGGCTCCAATTGCTAATGGGTATGTAGAGGGTTCAAGACATAAGTCCTAGTTCCTTAACTATGTTGCCTCCATTGGAATACTAGCTAAGGGATCCACGTAAAATGCTATGTTCATGTTTTGGTCTACCTTGGCTAGTAGACCACCCTCCTTCGGTGTAAGGTTACATGTCACCGAATTCAATTTTTAACTCACATAGTATATGTCGGTTAAAAAAATTGTTCCTGAAAGTAAAATGAATGTTATAAAGTAAACTCTAACAAGGATGACTTAAGGGGTTCTTATTAGTATAGGTAGGGGTATGGGTCTCTACCTATGCATTGCACTAGTATGCCTTGAGGGAAGTCGTAGGACGATTTTCTTATGCTTATATGACTTTAATGATATGCATATGTAGATTTTACATGTTAATGATCCTATATGATGTTAGTATAACTTATGTACATATTATTGGTCTATATTTTAATATACACTGATGACTACTCATGATGCTATATTAAATAAAGTTAGGCATTATTTATGATCCCTTTCCTTGCTGGTTGAATATGTGGGGTTATGGGACTTCATATAAAATTGTTCTTGTAGGATTCGGAAGGGGTTTTGAGTAATTGCCTTACATGATATGATGATAAGAACTCTTGTACATGCTTTATAATGATGTTGGAGTTTCTTTGGTTAAATGGTCTTGCTATAAAAATATTCATGTTGATATGATCTTTCGTTGAATGTATTCATATTGACTGGACTTTATTATGATATTGGTCTTATGTTGGATATGGGCTTGTATTGAGTGATGTTGTTCCTAATGGCTTAGATGTGTTCCTAGTTGTGCAATAGAGCTTTTAAAAGTGATTTGGCATGTTGTTGAACTAAATGTCCCTATAAGCATGATTTCAATGTTCTTTGTCTATCTGTTTCCATACTTAGTACAAGTAGATGTACTAACCCATATTTTGTTTCCATTTCTCAAAAAAATGTAGGTTGTGGTCGTTTAGGTATAAAGGCCAATTCCAAATTTGGACATCTTTACCAAGTTGATTTGTGAGTCCTCAATATTCGAGGATGGTGCCTCTTATCGAGACTAGGAAGATTCGCTATAGTCTAAAGACATTCTTTTCTCTCTTATTATTGAAGTTATTGTTATATGCACATTAAGGGGTATGCCTTAATGATTCGACTTCATTTTAGATGGTTAAATGTGAGATGGTATATTATATTCTTATATGTTACGTGTATTGCCTAACTGAGAATCCTATGTAAGCTTCCTATGCGAGGAGTCTAAGTAAACTCCCCAAGTAGTATGGGAGAGGTCTATGTAAAAATCAATGTATATAAGTTTTTATTTTTTCACATTTTAACCTATGAAATATAATGACGAATGATAAGAGACTAGTATAAGTCCTCTCCTAGAAAGATGACGCCGGTTACGTCTAGGGGGTGCTCCCCAGTCGTGACAGGTGTCTAATGCAAAAGTGACTTCATCTTGGCCTTAACCCGATACAAGGTATAGTGTACCTCGACTCATTGAAAGCCATGGGTTGAGGGTGGCTATTATGAGAGAAGACCTAAAAATGAGTGTGAAAAGAGTTGGATGTTGAAATGAAAATAATAATTAAGAGAAAGATTTAGCTTGGCAAAAATGAAAGAACGATCGAAATGAATAAAAAGAACAAAAAAATAAAGAGAAAAGATTTTCTTTTTTAGAAAAAAATACAAAAGTGAAAGGCACACCTAAGGTTGAATTGAGTCAAAGGAAATAAGACAAGAGAAATAGGGAGTCAAAAATAACAGAGGTGAAAGGACTAAATGTAATGTTAAGGAGGGCACAAATTCACTAAATGAACCAAAATGGACCAAACGTTGTCTTGAGCCTACATTACAAGTCAAGAAATTCCTACCGTTATCCTAGAGTCTAGTTTGGTGAACCTAAGAAGCGAAGATAAGGGCAAGCCTATGGAGTGGAGCAATAGCTATGTTTGAACCTATCCCTCAGCGTGAGAATTGAATAAGATCCTTGAACCCAAAATTCATAATCACTGTGTGAAAATTGAGGTTTTTTTTTGAAGTGAGGGTACTAGTAGAAATATTAGAGAATTAATACATTATGAAAGGAAAAGTAATCGAGGTGTTTGTTGACTTCTGAATTTGTGACATGATATGATCCACATGAGTTCGCTTGTCGAGTCTGAGGTGTAGGCCTACACTCAATCAAGAAAGAAACGGGATAGATATCCATGTTTTTTCTCAAGCTTAAATTTCCTAGTTTTATGATGTGTCGTTTAGGGTCATAGTGCATTTCTTAAGGACAAAAAACAAATTTAAATTGAGGTTGTATATGTACCATGAGTTTACGGTATTTCTAATGCATTTCAGTTAAGGGTTGTATGTGTCTTGAGACTTTTTTATTGGTTTGAAAATTTTTGTGTCTTGTTTTACAGGAAAGATATTCAGGCATAAAACGACGTAGCAAACTGAGAAATTGCAAAAATAAGAACATACGGATGCAATCGGCGGTCTGTCATACAATCAACGCCCCATTGATGATGATCGTAGATGAGCAGCCCAGACATTGGACGAAATTAGGGATTTTTTACCAAGTGTGGAAGCACAACAAGCATCAATGGATCATTATGGTGAACTGCTTCCAATACCTGATACTTGAAAAATCTATGTTTGGAGTAACAGATGAGCATCAACGGACCGTAGATGGATAGGTGGAACATGTTATGGATCCATTTTTTTATTCAAAGATGTGCCTAGCAAAACTTTCCTTATTAGAATTCCTTTATAATTATGTTTTTCTATAAATAAGGTATTAAACCTTGTTTTTGTGGTTAGCTACAACTACCATTATTCTAGTTTATGTTTTGGAGATTAGTTATTTCAACTTTGGAAAATAATTGATATTCGGATTATCCTTTAAAGCTTTTGGTTAGCAATTCAAGTGCAATTTCCGGGTTTACTATTCTTGTTACGTGAGTTCATGATTTCTTCATCTATCAAAATGAATTGTGTTCTAGCGAATATGGGTAACTAAATCCATAACTAGGGTTGTGAGAACCATGAGTGATTAACAAAGTAAAACTAGTTAGTAAGCAATCCTTGAATAGTATTTTGCATGCATTGGTAATTCTTTCATTTCGAAGTCCGTTTAACGAAAGTATGTGTTAGAACACTCTTTGTTGCTACTTTTCGGACCAAGGAGGTAATTAATAAGAAAAGAATTATCAATATAGATTTAGTGTGGTACTATCTAATAGCCTAGTTTCAATTAGTGCGAAGTAATAACTGGGTCATACTTTGGTTATGATGTTAAATATGAGTTATTAGTAACAGTTAGTAAATTATACACAATTAGTCGTATCATGGTGCGGGGTGAAATTCTCTGAATGACGAACAAGGATTTAGAGATACATAACTTATTACTTTGTATGTAAGACACTAGGAAAGGATTGATATTACTAGGAATGATGCATTATGAACATGTGGGGAATAGACACACCCTAGTTACATTCTCATCATGATAATAACCAAAGTTCCCTCTTGTTCACTTTCTAATAATGCATATTAACGAATTTGTTACAAAAACTCCCACCGCCCTTTTACTTGATTGTTTCGGAAACACCTTGACTAAAAAGATATAATCATGGATTAAAGTTAACACTAAACCATATTCGTCATGGGATCGACCCCAACCCACTAGTTGGGTTCTTAACCTGATAAAGATCACTTATAGTTATTTAGGGAGGTGTAATTTGTGCTTATCAGATCACCTAGTATTTAAATATTTGTTTTAAATTGGTGATAAAGGTTACTTGTCCTAAACCCCGCATTTACCTTTGTATTTTTACTCTTGTGCAAATGATTTTATTGTGTTGATGTGTGTTTGGCCTCTGTAATAAGATAATTTAATTTAAATGTCGTGCAATAATTTGAATTTGTTGCTCGTGTCATTTTTGTTTTTGAAATCCCAAGTGACAGTGTGATCAAATTATTACTTTTTGTTGGGGATATGCTTCCTTTTCATATATTGTTGGTGGGCAAAGTTGTAGTAGCCCAAATTTTTTCCAAACGATTTAATTTACCTAAAGTATGAGATTGTTAACTCTATTTGAATGGGTAAAATTTGTTATTTGACTAAATTTAACAATCTCGGAAAATTTTTAGTATCCTGAAGTATTCGATTTTACAGATCTTGTTTTAATTTTGGTAGTGCATTTTTAATTTTGTTTTCTATAGTTGGTAGGTTGATTTTGACAACATGGGTTGGAAAAAAGGCACGTAATGTTGTTTGGAGAACTTGTCCAAGCTCGACGAACCACTCGAGTGTTCACCAAATGTTCCCAGCTCGACTTTAAATTAATCTTTTATGTGATTGTTGATTATGAAAATTTCAGCGAGAATCATAAGGTTGACGAATGCACTCGATGGATCCTTGAAATCTCTCTTGATCACCTTTTATATGCACCCTTGACCCTGATTAATTGTTACTCTTGGTCTACAAACTCTTCCTCGCGTGAAGTAATCAAAAACTCTTTAAATAGATCTTGCCAGCGCCAACTTTTATGGTTTCTCAGCCAATATTTTCAGCAAAACTGATGTTGCTCGACATTTATGTTTGGCGACTCACAGAATTGATATGCTATTCTGTATGCAACTACTTCTATGTAATCTGGAACAAGTAGTTTCTTTCTCCTAATAAATTGCAGGTATGGGCTAGACCAATAGTAGTGGGAATGAATATGCCACCACCACATATAAGAGAAAATTATTTAATTAGAAGCACTAAGGAATAAAAATAATCATCCAAACCACCCAAATTTGAAGGAATAGAACTTCCACCCCGAGGAAAAGCTAAGGGTGTCATCATCAACAAGGATGCAACTACATCCAAGACTTAACTGTCAAAACTCCCTACATTTGGTAAGGAAGGAAATGGTAAATATAATCATCGACACTGATGGAGGTCAGCTTTGATAATGAAAGGGTATGTGATACTTACATCATTGCTTTAGAGAATGAGGGTGAACAACGAGAGACTCAAATTCCAGATTCCAATGATATGGAAATAGAAGTAGTTGAAAGCGTAGAATTATGCACAAAAAAGCAGAATGATCCGTCTATGATGAGATATCCATTGACTACGACCTACCCTCATCCAGTTCAAAAATAGGTAGTGGTTCTCACACCACCAGTTTAAGGCCCTCCTCGCAAGTCAATGAATATGTTCAAAATTGAGGGACTAAGGACGAAAAACATCTGTCCAAAGATGTGGTGATTAATAAATATCCAAAAATATGAGCTACCTCAAGTATCATGATTTCAAGATCTTCACAAAGCCTCGTGGCCCAAACATCCAAAATTTGGTTTGGGAATTATATGCCTTGTAAAGTGCCTAATTCTATAAACAAAGAAGCAATCAATTGCACCTAAACCTATTGATCATTTGATATTCAGAGAAAGAAATTGTTGTCTGAAATAACCACCATAAATGTAGTCTTAGGTTGTACGACCAATTCTGCTTGCGCTCACCAATACCGAATAAAGACTAAAGCATTTGAGAAAATAAAAGCCTGGTTAGCTTCTCTTATTTGAGATGGAACTCTAGAGTGGTTATAGGCATGGGTCCCAATAATAAAAAGTGACTTACATATAAATGTTAGGTACTAGTTTGGCTTTATCAGCAATACAATAATACCAAATCAAAATGAGCTCCTCCTTCATCACTCTAAAGAAGCTTGACTTGGCACGATCATTAAATAGCACCAGATAGACTTGGTTATGATCAGTTTGCTTGACAAGAGGGCTTAAAAGTACTAGATCTCTCTCCCATTTAAATTTTTCATGACAAAGTTGTGCAGACAAGCTCGAATGCTCGAATGCAAAGATATGCCTAGAAAATTATGGAAATAATACGAATATCCTCACTGATATCCGTATTGAAGCTGAGTATCTCTAAGATGAGGTAGAGCAGACATAGAAGGAAGATCATGTGAATCCTTCCTTTGATGTGGATTTGAACTCCATACCTCCAGAGGTATATTAACATAGTTCGACCCTTGTGCTTTCAGGTACGTTGACTGTTGCTGCTACTCTTTCTTACATTCCAGGTCCTCTTATGGTTGCGCTGCCTCCTAGACCATTTTTTGTTGCTACCTCGTGGACTTCGATTACCCATGCTTTATTATTTCTAATGGCATGACTATCCTAATAAGTTTATGTATGGGCTACTCGATTCAAGAAAGGCATCGCATGTATGATTGACAGTGTTAATATTGATGCACTAACATCCATTCGAACCTGTATTGATGATATGTCTCCAAGAGTAACAACTTTTAAGAACAGGCAGCGGTAGAGACCTAAGATTTTGGCTTTGAAAGCTGAAGTAGAAAAAATTAGGAAGGATGTAGACTATTTTAAGTCTACAAAGTTAACGTCATTTATCCAGGCGACAGATGACTCAGACACTCCTAAGACCTTACAGATTCCTTAGAATACCACCGGAGATACATGTTGGGAGGAAGTTTTAGTTGATGAGTCAGCTGTTGAAACTGGAGAGGATAATATAGATGTCCATGATGCGATCATCTAAAGAGATCTTCCTACCCTTAGGGAGGCTAAGGGAAACCTTTGAGGTAATACAGTGACCTAGGAGATCATGGTTGGTTTTGCGGTACAAGCTTCATTGGTGGATGCCCCTATTGCTACATTTTATAAAGTTGGTCCTTCTTAGGAGACTTCAGGTACTGTATCCCAAGTCTAGATGATCCTTGGCACTGTTTCCCTATTTCATAGTGTGGCACAAGCTTCTATTTACCTCACCATACGTCTTATTTTGATTAATTTGTTGGATTATTTGTATTTCATTTGCATTTGAGGACAAATAACTTTTTTGTGGTGGGGTGAGGATCAATTTTTGTGTGTTTTAAGTGAATCATTTTTTTGTAAATATAATTGGACTACATCTTAAATTGTGTTTCATATTACTTTTTGAGGAACTTTGGGCTTGTGTCTCATTTTGTTTAAGTTGAAAATAATTTGAGCTGTCCGGAATTTTTTTTCTTCTTTTTTCCACCTCCTCCATGTACTTTAATGTTGCTATTCTTCGGCAAATTTTAGCATCAATTTAATCAATACCAATTACATGGATGGTTCTTTCAATCTAACAAACATGAATGTGAAGCTACAACGAGGCCAAATGAAGTTACATAAACAATAAGTGAACTCTTTGGATCTTGTTATGATTTGCCAATTATCAAATTGAACCACGTTGCGATGAACCTTGCACACTTGCCAAAGTGTGGAGTCTTATTCGGCTTTAGTGTCAATGCCTTGTGTTATGAGCTTACTGTGAACCATACATGGTGGATCCATGAATTTTCTATTACACCGGTTAACTAAGTGTGTTAACTCAATTTTACGATCTTAGGCACCGTTGATATAGTGTGAACAAATTTGACTTATAAAACTTCTATGGGTTACATTGTGACTATTCGAATGTCTTTTGAACACCTCTTGACCCTAACCTTTCTTTGGATGAACTTAATGAAACATTACTTCTCTTAATCCTCAACCCATAATATTTTTGATTTGTGGTTTACTGAATAGCCAACTTAGCTCAAAAGCCTATGTTGGGGTGTGGTTAAAATAGAAGGCAAGTAAAAGAGTGCATGAATAGTCTCCATTTCACCATGGTGTTGAGAAAAATGGGACCTCTGCAAAAAGAAAATAAGAAAAGAAAGATAAAAAGGGAAGAAAAGAATGAAAAAGTGAAAGTCGTGGAATAAAGTTATGAAAATATAAAAAGAAAGGGTGTGTTCCAAACAATACATGAAAATTGAATAGAGCGATGACCTATGAGCAATAGAGTCAAGAATGAAATAAGCAAAAAAGAAATGTTATGACGACCACATATCAGGAGGGTAAAAGTGAATAGAGTGATAACTTAACAGAACTTTTTGAACTTCAGTGAGGTGAAACAAAAGTTAATAGGAAAATACGGGCAAACATATGGGTTAAATCTTGCATTGTGTTCATGTTATTTAGTGTGAGCATTGAAATTGACTCTGGAACATTAAATTGTGTAATATTTTGCGTGAATGTGAATTCATTCTTTATTTGTGGGCATTTGATCACTTTGGGTTAGCTTGAACTTGCATTTTAAGAGAGTATCGTCACCTTTAAAATTATTGGTAATGGTGTGTAAAAACATTAGTCTTTAGAGTGCATATTTGAACTTTGCCTGAGTAAGTTGAGCATTATTACGTGCATCCAATAGTGAGTCATTTCTATCACTATTTGAGAAATCCTTTTTGAATTGATAAACTTGACTATTACTTGAGGACAAGTAAAATTTTAAGTTGGGGTGTTGATGAGTCCACTATTTGGCCTCATTTAGAGCTATATTTTGATAGGTTTAGTTTCTTCAAATACATATTGTATCTCAAAAATGGATAAAATACCTTGACTTAAGGTATATATACTTGGAGAGAAATCATCAACACAATCAAGCAAAAAGCAACAAAGGTAACCGAAAGAACAATGAAGTGAAGACCTAAGGATCGTCGAACCCATTCAGTATACTGCAAATAGGTCTCATCCTTACCATTTAACTAGTGAGTTAAGTACTGAACGAAATGATCAAATCGACGGTGAAAAAGGAGAAGTTGGCGTGTCTCCGAGAAGTTCCACAGAAAACTACTATGTTACATAATGATCCAAAAGAAGAGAATGATATAGTCTAACATAAGGCAAAGAAAAATATACCAAAGGGGGGATCGCGGAGTTGATCGACTATCCTAACTTACCACACCGAGTGGTCCTTCAAGTAAAACTTTTTTAAAACTATAAATGTTATTTTGTATTTTTTAGCTTAGTATCTAATTATGTAGTTTTGAATAGTAAATTTTATACTTAGTTTCTATTTTGAGTTTTTGAAAGCTTTTGGGATACTTTGCTCTTGATTCTTTGAGATTTAAAGATTCTCATCTATAAAAAAAATTCAAAGAGAGTGTTATAAATTTCTCATCCTACACTTCATTGAAGAGAAAATAAATCCTACCAGTTGATGTTACTTTGATTTTGTATCATTTTTCTACGTTTCTTTATGTCTATCTAAAATCCTGATTCTTGGGCTGTGATTTTGTGGGTATGAATAAAATTTATTGTTGGGTGATTATTATTGTTGGTACATTCACTGTTTAAATGTGATTACAGTTAGTTGTTGTGTTTGAACTAAATTAGATTGTAATTTCAAATACGACTTCACCTTAGTATTTTTTGAAAGCGAGAAAGTGGTTTTAAGACTAAGACTACTAAGTTGATTGTCGGTGGTTATTGCATCGCCATGTTTTTGGCTCGAGAGAGTGAATCCTAGTCTCTTTACTACACTTTCAGCTCGAGAGAATGATAAGGAGGAGGTTATGCTTAAAGGATGTAATTCGGTGTTCGAGAGAAACCGAGTTAAGAGTAAATATACCCACACTAAAGTCTAGCCTACTGACATATATTCAGCGAGATAGTATCAATAAAAACTTCCCTTCTATGTGTTTAATCTCATATTCTTGTCACATCCCAGGAATCTTTTTTCCCAATTAGTCTGTCTTATTTTTTTTACTATTTTAGTTGTTATTTGATTACCCCTCCTCCCCCATGTTAATTGACGTTTGTGTCACCCCTTGATTTTTTATGTTTTTATTCAATAATTTCTTATAGCTATGAATGGCATAACTTTATTTATACTTGGCTGAAATATTCTCAGTATCACTCTCCGTGGTAACGATTTCAACCCTTTGTTGGGTTATATACTGATTGACGACTGTGATACTAAGAATGGATGAAGTATGTTTGATTGCATGAGCAATCAATATGTTTTAACTTGGACAAATCTTTTGTTCTTCTAGTATTTTTAAGCAAGTTTAATTTGAAGTATACGAAAGAAACATATTCTAAATAAAAGGTATATTTTAAGCTACAAATGATATGTCTAATAAAATGGAATTATTTTCCTTTATGTATGATGCCATTACTAAGCGTTTCGTTATCTAGGTTAGATTCTTCTTTATATTTTTTTTGTTCGAGAATTAATCTTTAACATGAGTCAAGCATAAATCATTTTTATTAGCTTGTACTTTCGTATTGCAACTATTATGCATACATATTTCTGAAAAAGTCATAATGTTGCATTGATAAGGCATCTAGAAGGGCCTTTTAGAGTAGCAACTCAATAAAGAATGAATCTATAAAAGGGTCAACAATATTATTTCGTTGTTGTTTTGAAATATATTATTCTCCTTCTATAAATTTTGCTAGAGTAACAAAGTAATAATAAAAAAAAGTGGTACATGTTTTACCTCAAACAATGTCTCTATGAAAATTTATTTTTGTTTTTCTTTTGTACATTCTTTAACGGTCTTAACATATTAATAATAAATATTGAATATGGAAAACTTTTACATAATTTTTTTATCATAACGAGTTATTCTATCCATAAAATTATCATGTTCTGTATTTTTCATTAAACCAAAAATACAGAAAGTGATGTTTTCTTTATAGAAAAAAACATCACTCAATTTTAGCTAGACAATTACATCATTAAATATATTAGATGATAAATAATGTAAACTATTAAAATAATTTAATATCAAGATTTTAAATAATTCATCATATATTTACAATTCTTGATATATATGATAATGTAATACATTTAATTTTATGTTGAAATTCTTAATTGCCCTTTTAACGTACAAAAATTTACTCAATTATTTTTTTATTATAATAGTCGATTCTTGGTATGGTAATTCAAAAGCATAGAAATATTACTTATCCCCGTGCAAAGTGAGGGTAAATCAATTAGTTATATATAATAAATATTTATATGAAAGAATTCCAACTGGTTTCTTTGCTTCCACGCGGCAATGGTGAAGACGACAGGATCATTATATTAGGAGGTGGTTCGGCAGTGAATTCACTCAAAAATCAATTCCTTTGCTTTTATTTTTTCCAATTTGTTTTGTACTAGCTTATTTTATTTATGGTTTTCAAGATCAATAAATAACCCAGGAAAATAATTATTAGGAGATATAGTTTGTAAGAAATATATATTGTGCTGGAAAATTTTAGTCGTTTTTTTTTCTTGTTTTTCTTTTCTTCGACATCATAGCTAAAGACCCTTGTACTAGAGATTCTCCTACAAATAATAATAGAACACTTAGTTTTTTGAATTAATGTTGGTCACAAGATAAATTGCTTTTGTATTCTTGCATTAGTATTTCAATCTTGAAAAGCATGGAGATTAATATATTGCCTATTCTTGAGATATGATACATGAAACCGTAAGCATGCCGCAGTCCTGGAATTTACAAGCATTGTAAGTTATTTTATTATTTCATTTTTGGCATTCTTTGTATTTAAATATAAATGAAACACTTCCTTTGGGTTCAATAATCCATTTCTTTTAGTGTCCCTAAGTTACTTATGTTGTCGCGTATACTTGCATGTCCAATCAGGAGAAACACTCATCCTCATATAGGTGATTATATTCTCAATATATATATATATATATATATATATATATATATATATATATATATATATTTATAAACAATACTTTTTAAAATTCAGTAAAAAAATAAAAATTACCTAATTTATTGATCAAATAAGGTGTACTATATTCCCTCTGAAAAGCATCTCAAATATTCAATAAATTTATGGAATATTCATAATGAGATCAAATCAAGATACTCATATTCGGGAAATATGATTCTAACGACACTCAAATTACGGAGAATTTTTATGAAAGAAGAATCATGTAGAAAAAAATTTGTACCTTGCAGTATTTATCAATACACTTATATTTCTCCATACGTTATTTGCGAGTTTAATTTATTTTCTTTGAAATTTGTAGTAAACAAATTAGCATGTCTAGTAGGACCAAATCTGTTATTCATCTCTTCTTTCATATTCAAATCTCTAAATCTAAGATTACAAAACCATAACGGTTTAAGAATGAGTACTTCAAGCCTCGTGTTTTAATTTCAACAAATCTACAGTCTGACAAACCACGAAGTTTGGGGCATTAGTAGAAAAAATGTGTATATCTTTCTAAATGTGTATTCAATTCCTGCTCACACTCTAAAACATGTATTCAGTTCCAATTAGGATTCTTGGAGGCTACTTAAATCCTTAACCTTACTAAATTTCTATCTAAAAGTTACTATATTACCTTCAAAATTTACCTCAAATATTTCTCAAATTCATGGATTATGAATAAAGAGACAAAATTTCGATCATCCAAGTTTGAGAAATATGTCACTAATAGCCGTTGAATCATGCTTGAAGAAATCTTATATAGACGAATAAAGATTCTAATGAATTGTACCCAACACCATTTATCAATAAAATTACGTTTCTTCATTTTTTTATTTTTTATTGTAATTTACTCTCCATAACTTTAAAATTTATTACAAGCAAATTGACTCGCCTAATTGGACAAAATATGTTCTTCATCTCTTCTTTTTTAGATCAAAATTTGTAAATTTGAAGCCACATAACCTCAAATATAGAAGAATGAGTATTCAATCATAAATCTTCAGCTTCAACAAATCTACAGTCGAACAAGGCCTGAAGCTCTGGGCATTTGTAGGCATTAAAATATGATGCGTATCTAAAAGACAAATTATATTTGAGTTGTGAAAGTACATGCTTTATTAAGTTTCTATTAGAGTTTTTTGGAGGCTACTCAACCCTAAAACTGTACTTTATGCACATATAAAGGGTACTATACTCCCTTCAAAAAGAATTTAAAATATCCCACAAATTCATGTTATATTCATAAGTTGATCAAATTTAATTCAACCTAGTTTGACTAATACACCCCAAAACGATCCTCGAATATTGAATTAATTAAAAATGAGCGTTAAATCAAGGGAGGAACAAAATTATACATGCACTATTTATCAATAATTTTTTTTAATATATTACCTGTGATATCAATTTACTTTTTATCACATTAAATATTATTGATGTTACAACCTAGAACGCCTTGATTGACTCCCACACTAACCCTCTGGTGGGAGAACTGCTACTACAATCCGACTAAACAACATACAGAAACTAAAACATTTAATGATACGAAAGCATTTCTGTGTAATGAAATAACTACTAATTTCCCCATAAACTCAGAAGGTTTAACAAAATAACAAAGGCTTAACCTCACGAAATTTACTCCCTTAAACATGGAAGACATTGTAAAAAAATAATACTCGGCAACAAGTCTAAGAAAAAGGGGTACAACCTTGAAAACTAAATAGAAGTAACAGTCTAAATATATAGTATGGGTCCGAAAAGAATGGACTAAACTAATGATGGATCTACGGAAGCATGAAAGAATTGTATCACCTTGGAATCTAGTATAGGTCAATGATCTCAAGACTAAGGTCTGGTAGTAGCCTTCTCAAGATGCCTTGTACTCAATAAAGAAAGAGAAAGTGTAGTATTATTTTACAAAACCACAGGGCACAGGTAGGAGCACGCGGATGATCAAGTAAGTTAAATATAAGAAGGTAATTACAACACAATAAACACCCATGTATAGAATGCATAATTGAATTATCCTTTAGGAGTAACATAAAATTTCCCAATACCAATTATAGGTAGATAGAAAAGTAAAATTACAAGTGATCATCTCATGGAACCCAGACCCGAACTTTAGTGTGTTTGAACTTGGACACACACACACACACACACACACATACACACACACACACACATATATATATATATATATATATATGTGTGTGTGTGTGTGTGTGTGTTGTCAAATATACATGTCGGAATGTGACACTTACTCTAGTTAACACAACCACAGTCATAATCACAATCATAATGAACAGTGCACATAGTCAGACTGTCAAGCAACAAGTTCATAAAAAAAATTTCGTAGATAATCATTTCCTTAAATTCTATTCATGTTTCTTTATTCACATACATGCATTCGTACAATGGAGATGACATGCATATATAACATAATAGGAAGTCAAACCATAACCTACCTTGAAACTGTCATGCGCATTCCAAGTCTACATCCTGAGCAAGACTCTCACTCACGAACCATTGATGGACCCAAGCAAACCCTTGAAAAGGCTTAACTCTCAGTGGAAGATTTACTTAATAATGAAAGATACTAAAAATAACTATAACAAAACTTTCGCAATTGATAAACTTAGAATATATTATAAATAAACTTTCAATTAGACAAAGTGGCAAATAAAATCTTTAGATAAACAACTGTAGAATGACTAACGAATTATAACTATCCATCTACAAAGCCTCTAATACCATGAGGGTTGTGAGGGCATGCCCACACATCATCGTATCAACAAAAATGAAAATATCTAAAAGGGATACTCTGGAAAGCAAGGAAGTTCACCAAATGACATTTAAATGATAAGTAATAAATGAAGCACTAGATGTTGATCCTGGTTATCTCTCTAATAAAGCAAAATGACGTCATTATATTGAATGTAGAAGCATCAAAGGGGAAATCAAAATAAGACCTAAGCTTTGACTGAAATCTGAAAGAAACATTTATGTCTTCTCAACTCAACTCATCTTCAATATAATGCAATAATAAAGATGAAATATAAAGAAAAACAATGAACCATGTCGATAAAAACTAAATGCATAAAAACACACAACAATAACTTATTTTTTAATAATAGACTACAAATAACTATGTGGGAGATTTCACTACCGGACAACCATTACTATGAGCTTTGTCATGAAACATCGTCTAAAACACACTCCATTAGTTATCCTATAATTCACTAAGGTTTAGAATCTACTAGTAAGTGGATCCACTAGTCTTTTCTAATCATCTAAAAGTGGTATCCTTTCTACCCACAGTAGCTACATGATTTACAAAGATTACATTATCTGAAATTGTACCCCTATCGGTGCATAATACTACTCCCGAGATGTAATTAACTCACATGTTTAAAAACACAACTTTATCTCTCAAAAAAGATAGTACAAAACAGCTCATGAAAACACTTTTGGAAATCGGTTTTTCCTCTCATCTTAAATGTTAAACGTGTACTCTTCAGGAATAATTAGTTCCCATGTGTCATTTTAAATAAATGGAATTGTTTCTACCCTTATTCAAATTCTACACATAAGTCTTTAAAAAACTCCAAAACCCTAGTAAAAGACTTTTCAAAAGACTCCAAGAAATATTCTAGAGTTGACTCTTAGTTCTACCTTGAATTTGAATTATGGACTAAAAAGTTATTATCTCATGATATGGATGATTTCATGATGTTAGATGAAATTTATGTTGTTGAAATAAACTAGAAAATATAGCTATGTTTCTAGGGAACTTCAATGGAAGAAAGTGGGAAAGGGTAGAGGATGTGTTGACCCTATCGTACTAAAATCCAAGGGAGCCAGATCTTATCTACATAAGTAATGTTATTGTTTACTAATTGGAAAGGTTCCCTAGACAAAAATCACATAAGCAAAGTCATGGAAAACTAAGTGGCCTGGCTCCCCATCCCTTTTCTAGTAAACTTGATGAATTTTCTTACTCGTTTTCTAACCCTAATTCATGTAGAATCGAAAGCATTCCTCCCCAATCGCTTTGTTTTGAGTACCCAACATTATTGTACAAGAATCTACTCAAAATAAACCTTACTCATACAATTATCTAAACAACATATAATAAATCTCAGGAATCAAGATAATGAAGGAAACTTTAACAAGACTCATGAACAACTCAAATCCTTTAATTTCAAGAATGTAATTTTGCTTAATTAAATCATGATTATGGCATGCGTGAAGTCACAAACTTCTTAGGGATTAACCCTTTGATACATGTGTAGTCGAAATCTCAAGATCGTGACAAAACCTAGGCTTTTCTCCTCTCTCAAAGCTCTAGTGTACAATATAATTCTGTAAACTCAACAAAAATCATGCTAGACCTCTAATTAAATAGTAAAACTAAATTAAACATTACAGGGTAAGGAAAATATTAAAATGCCCTCTAAAATTTGGGTGGCTTTCCTTAACTGGACATTCTGACTTCAAATCGGCGTATCTCTTTAATAGGATCTCAAAAATTAGCAAACTCGATGGAATTGGAAGGAGGATTCCAAGAACTTTCATTTACCATTTTATTTCACTAGAAAATTAATTGTTTAGAATCGTGTATTTTCTTTTTCGTATATATCGGGGAGTAATGGGATTTGGTGATGGGTGGATATGTCAATAATGCATAATTTTAATAATGAAAAAGGGATAATTACATGAATGTGATTAATTTTGGTGTATGATGTGTCTAGAAATGTTAGAATGGTTTATTAATTCTTTGTTGATGTTGTATCACAAATGTCGTGTTGTGAATTGTGCTTGAAAGGAAATGTGATTAGTTATTTGTGTGTTATGTGTTGAGAATGATTTTGAAAGGTTTATTGATTTCTTTTTGAGGTTATATTACAATTGTGTCATTGTGAATGGTGTATTGTTATGAAAACGATAATCTACTAATTATTTGTGTGAACATATCATTTGAATTGGTTTTGAGACATGTTTTTGACAATTTTTAGTTGAATTAAGGAAGATGTATCATTTTGAGGGATGTGTTGTGCGCTGCAAAAAATACTATGATTTGAGGTATGTGTGGCATGCTACGACAGATTCTACTATTGACGGACGTGTTGGACGTTGTGCCAGATTTGAATATTAAGGGTTGGATTTCACACAACAATGGATTCATGAACAGATATGTCCCCCTGTGTCCCATACGGAGAGACGACCAGTGTGTATTATTATGTCATACATGCACCCCTATAATTGACATTAGATTTCATTGCATTGCACATCTTGGTCATTTGTAAACTTGATATTGTCTGTTACTTATCTTGTAAGTGCCTCACTATGAAATTTGTGCTTGATGAATATAGAGCTTCTTATTGAGGATATGCAATTGTTTATAGTGTAATTGTTGAGCTGTGTGCTATGTAAATTTATCACTATTAGGTTGGGTTTGTTTTATGCAGGTAGTAGTTTTGGAGGTTTGGTACCCGTATTTTATTCCTTTATCTTTTGTTTACAAGTTTACTTGATAAGTACCATGTTGTTTGGTAATCACCCTTTGTTACTATAGTTTTCTAGGATACCTGCGCGGATCTGCGGGATACTCTCTATTGTCTCATTATGTGAGGCTTCCTGTGGATATTTGTGATATAGGTATTTTTCATCTGAATAGACCTTCTTACACCCATTTATGATCTTGATCTATTTTAGAAAAATTTCAATTGAGACCTGTATCTTTCTGTATATTAAATTCAATACTTTAGAGACTTATACACGTGACAACAAAAATTTGGGGGGTTTATTAAGTTGACTTAGTTATAAGACATGATATTTTAAGATATCAGTTCCTCTTATTCTTGCATAGTTTCTTATATTTTAGTTTTAGGATGACTTATCTATGTGGGATAAGACGAGTTTCATCACAGACATTTTGGGTTGTCATATTACTCACACTACACAACGTTAGGCCTATGTCAACACCACGTAAATGTAGCTAAACTAGCAAAAAATGTGTCCTTGATAAAAGTCTACACTTTTGGAATTTCAACAAAACATTTTAGGGGCTGCCCAAAAGAAGTGTAACCTTTGACATTAGGCAACACTTTCTAAATGTTTCCATCTTTTGCTACACGTATAAAGCGTTTCAAAAGAGGTATAAGGGCACGCCTTGAAGACGTGCATTAGCAAAACCTTTTTTTTATTATTATACTACACTTAGAAGTGTTGCCTTTTAAGAGTTATTGGTCACACTTAAAAGTTGTTGCCTTTTATTGGCCATCTAGAGCAACACTTATAACGTGTAACTTTATAACTCACCTAGAGCAACACTTATAAAGTGTAACTTTAACATTGAACGTCCTACATGTAGCACAAATTAATATATATATATATATATATATATATATATATATATATATATATATATATATATATATATATATATATATATATATATATTATGCATACATAAAAGTGACCTAAAGTACAAAATTAACGAATATTTATATCGAAGTTATATATTTCAAATAAACTTTGAGAAATCTTTCATGTACAAACAAAACTTAGAAAGTGATTGCTTAAATATCTCTAATATCAACAAATTCCAAAAAAAGAATAGATATGTCATTCAAACATTTATGACAATAGAACAAAGAAATTTCACCTTTCACTACAATAGATCGAGTTTACTTCTTGCCAAATTTAAATTCAATTACCGACATTTTCTTGCACATTCAAAATAAAATATTAAGTTCGTGAAATAGTTGTCGAAGTGCATAATCGTAGAGTATTCACTGTAAGTCAACCAGTCCGAATCTAAATACACTTTCAATATTAAAATTACACATTATAAGGACTACAATATTTGTGTAGTCTTCTAATGTTGGCCCTCTAAAATTTAACTTCAAATGTTTAAACAGAGCTTAGAGGTGTTAAATAGGACAAGTGGGATAATTGTTGAGATATGAATTCTTGAATTGCATATAAAACGAAGTATATAATATGAAAAACAATTTTTTTTCTAATCATGTTTTCCTACTGGTTACGACTATGTCTTTTCATACCGAGAAGGGTTCATTAAAATGAAAGATAATTTAATTGTTCAAGCTACTTACACACAACCTCTACTTGCTCTTTCAGACTTTAAAAATAGTAACTCTAGAATGGATTGTAGTAACTTAAGAAGCAACATAACTACTTTTACTAAACGAGTTGCTATATTGCTTCAGTAGCAGAAGTGTTTGTTTATATTTCTTGTTATTCACTTGTTCAATACAGAAGATAATATAGGCTCGTTTGGTATATGCATCTATCACTTATTCTCCTCATATTACACTTCACCATTCTTGTGTTGATTATTGGGGCCTTAACTATGGTTCATTTTGATTGTTAGGAGCTTAAGAGTCTGATTGAGATTGCCGATATTTTTCCTTTATTTGCCATATGTTGTTCTATTTTTACTAAACAAATTGGCACATAACTAATAGGCATTTACCCTAGTTCTGCCTGTTGTCTCTTCTTTTCTGTTTTTTCCTTTACTTTTTTTCAATTTTATATTTCCTTTTCCAACACTAATTAGGATTTTTATGTATATAAATGTTAGTTGCAAGTTACATTTTGGTGAAATTCCAAACCTGTATTACCAATCACTTAGGATATACCTATCTTACCGACTTGGCATGTTTAACAACTAGACAAGGGTTACTATTATAAGTTTTTACGACATTAACAACTTTTAGGGAATATATACACCCTAGTTTCATCTTATATTGATTTTACAAATCATTGAATCTGGTTTGATTGGTTACTTACTACTGAAATTAAATTCATACTTTGTGTTACGAATCCCCCTTTTAGAAATAGAATCTGACTAAAAGTAAAATCAGCAAAGTAATTATCATAAGTCTAGAACTTATTCATCGTGGGATACAACCTAACATCCATTATATTATTTATTTGAATAATCTTTTCACTTCATTCGGCAGGTCTGATTTGGGTGTATCAATTTTTGGGGTCATTGCCGGGGTAGTGAATGTTGAAAGTGTAGTAATTACAAATTTGAAGGGAATTACAATTGTAAAGTTAACTATAATATTTATAATAAATACAAAAAAGGGTATAATAACATAAATGAAAAGAGTGGTCAATCTATTCCAAAAGAAAAATCGAGATTGGGGATAAAACTTGAATTGCATTCAGGATATGATTGATAAGATGATGAAAATGTGTAAATTGACCATTGAGGATCATAAAGGGTTTATTATTCTATGTACTATTGTCATGATACACTTTTCTAAAGTTTTATATTACTTGGGTGCTGGCATAAATCTGGTGCCACTATTTGTGTTCAAACTGTTGGGCTCGAGAGCCCCCAAATCGACTACAATGCGGCTACTTATGGCTAATCAAACTATAAAGAAACCAATTAGGGTTCCATAGGATTCTCTAGTTAAAATTGAGGTTTTCAAGAAACAAGGTATCCCTTAGGTGTAGTATGGCATATCAGACCCTGAGAGTCTCCATATAAGCCACTTAGCTTTCGTCAATACAAGAAATAAAATAAAGATATTTTAAAAGGATGTTTTAACATACAAGAGTTCTTACAAAAAAAGGATTTCTGAAATCATCTCAAAAACGATCTACTACATAAGATTTCATCCAATAACATAAAGTTAAGACAAAAAGGGAATCAAGCTCGGTCCTCAAAATATGAGAACTCACCGTAACTTGGAATCTCTCTAATGACTTGTCGCCACAAAAGTGGGAACTCCAAATGCCAAACCCTATATTTTGGGAAATAGAGTATAATTTAGAACAATTTATGTACTAAGTATGATAGGAATGCATAAAACATTTGAAAACAGAAAGGACATTTTCGTATATTGTTATGAGTAAACTAAGACATGAATGTAAGAAGAACAGATATTTACAAAACATGGTTAAGGAAAATAGATATAATTTTACTTCACGTGTGATATACTTCTTGAAGTAGCCTTAGTTCAATCATAGATTTCTTGTGGTAAGTAGCCTTAACTGAATTATAAGACCATGTGATCTATCAGCATGGAATCTGGTGTCACCCGCATCGAAAAGGGGTGTCCCACTTGCCAAGCTGAGGACCATGAACTTCTAGCTTATATGGACCCACTAGCTAATGTTTATATAGATTTATCCACTCAGTTCTAAGTTTAAATTAAATGGAAGAGTTCTTAATGACATTCAACTTATCTTTTAAAGGAACATGGGGAATTGCCTTTTGCCTTTATAAAATGTGATATGGGTAGTTGCCTCTTGGCTTTCATTTTTAGGTCATGTATAATTTTCCCTTGCCTCATTATTAGAATAACGCCATATCTTTGATTCATTTAATTAGGTGAGCAAATCTTTCAACCTTAGAGTCCTTTATGTTATATAACTTTTCACATTCATGCATGAGGTAGTTAGTTATATAAGCAACCCTTTCACAACAATTAACGACTATAACAACATATATGTTTTTACTATCAAAGCAATCTACATCATATATTATCAATTTTATAACAGCATGCATATTTCCATAATTCAATATTCATAGTTCAAAACCTTCTTCTAATCATCAATATCTATAAAACATGGGTTTATGGGACTTCATGACAAAATCATGTAATTATCTCAATTCATGCTTGATATATCATAAAACAATCAATTAAATAAATATTTAGAAGAACCGATGACATGGAAAAAAACCTAACTCAATTTGGGGAATTAAAGCTTTGTAAATTGGAGAATTTGGGAACTCCATGAAAGAAAGGTATCCATGGAATGAAACTATCATACCTTATTGTAAAAATGTTACAACCCTCAAAATGAAATAGGATGAACTAGAGACTCACATGGGTTTTGTCAGTTAATACCTTGTTAAATTAATGAGAATAGCTTTGGAAGTTAGTTTTAAAGAGTTTTGAAGCCAAACGCCAAGGGACGACAAAGAAGTTCAAAAATTAGCATTCTACATGTTGGAATATTCTAGTGTGTCAGGCATGTTTTACTGTGTTGTTTGGAGTTGAAAATCAGTGCAGGTGATCCTAAAATATGGATAGTCGAGTTTAGGGTCAAAACGTCCAGGTACGACTCCACTAGGACAAAACTACGGGTCCTCCTCAACTTTGGCAAAGGGGCTGCCAAGGCACTGTTTAGGCAGCACCACCTTTATGGAGGTGCCTGCGTGACACGCGCCGCCACATAAAGGCAAAATTTTCCTCCACATCGCGTCCTCAACTAAAAACCTTTGTGCCTCAAATTAATTTTCAGAATCAACATTCAGAGTGCCTCCGCGACGCGAAGCCATATCCCAGATTTGGTCGTGCATTTAAAAAGTCAAGTTAGACTTAATTAAAAAGTTTGAAATAATTTAGGGGTGTTTTGAGTATTGTGGGGGTGTATTATTTTAAGTTATTTATACCTTTTTCCCCAATCTAAAATCCCAACCCTCAATTAGAATAAAAATAATATAAGGTCTTCTCTATCTCAAAACTTTCTCTCCACTTAAATCATCCATTGAAGAAGCTTGAAGTTCTAAAAGATCAATTCCAAAAGTTTTTAACCCAAATTTTGTCGATAGATCATCAAAAACATATGTTGATTTCATCATTGATTCGTCTCTTATTGAAGGAGCAAATTTTAAAGGTTCTTCAAAATATCTCAGAAATCCTAAAACCCTATTTAAAATTCTAAGCTTGGGTTCTTGCATTAAAAGGATTAAATAGATTATTTATGAAGTATTCAATGTTATTTGATGGTTTATGATAGAAAAATAATTCCATGAACCCATGTTTCTTTTATTTCCTCATTTTTTCTCTAAAGTGGGTATGACGATTATGACTTCATTATGTTAAATTCATAGATAGATTGATATGGGCTACTGAATTAATTGTTCATCATTATTGAAATTGTTCATAGTTGGATTTATAGTATCTATATCTATCTTGGGTTTTGTTTAATCATTGATATGGATGAATTGGTGGTCTAATCTTATGGAAATTGTAATTGGTAAGTCCTATTAATGTGTAATTGTTAAAGATATTGAGGAATTGTTATTATGTCCATTCGAAGGTGGTAATTTAACCTAATTCCCTTATTTATTGTTTAATTTTTACCGAATTTCTATTGATTGGTATGGTCCACTTCTGGCGGCGGTGTTTAATTGTTATAATGTTATGATTAGGCTCTTCTCGGTATAATTATGTGATTTGTAGTATTATCATGTTATCGATTATATGTGTTTACAAAGTGAGGGATGATATAGTATATGAGAAGGAATAATGATAAAGGTACTTATGTGATGTCTATATGGTCTTATATGGATTCTATCACATTATGATGCTATCATGTTATAATTGACATTACTTCTTCTCTGATTGATGATAAAGCACTGAGAAAAATCTTGATTGAATTATGTTGTATCTTGTGTTTCTAGACTTAGTTGTCCCTACTTTGTACTTGCATTATATTGAATAAATGATATGATGTATTTTGTCTTGATTTGGTAGGTTTAAGTTGTTATTCTTGATACATGAAAGCTTATTGAATGTGATCTCTTGACTTGTAAGGCCGAGGCACCCTTGTCTTAAATGAATGAAGATAAAAGTCTAGAATCGGTAGACCTAAGGTAGGTACCCTTTTATGAAAAAATAATATGGAACCTTAAAGATGAAAAGAAGGTTAATACAGAATCCTTGAAGTAGTACACCATAATGGTTCCCCCTTCTTTAGTTGAATGATTTACTTAGAGGTAGGTTGGTTGGAACGACATGAAACCATCTTTAAGAAAGTCATAATATCTATTCTAATAAACCTTGATCAGAAGCCCGTGTGGATCCATTCTTGGTAGTGGTATTACGAGTTGTAAGGACTTAGAGTCGGTACCTTCTCAAATACTATTATATGAACGAACTTACTATATAAGAATCAAGGCAAAGCACCAAGTCGATATGTTTGTGAAAGTATGTTTACTCGAGAATGAGACTAGATTTCAAAGAAGCCCTTGATATACGCTAAAACATGGGCCTACATGGGATGTGTCATTAGTTCTACTTTTGGCATGTAGAACACCTTCAACAGTTTGGGTCTTATGACAACTGATTCCATACCTAGCTAGTGTGGTCTATGTCGGTTAATGCGTATTGTTATCATGTGGGATGTGCACTCTATATTGGATAGGTTCTATAATATGTGGGTAGTGGAATGGGAGGATATCTACAAATGGAATGAGTAGGCTCTGAAAATGCTAAAGTGAGTTCCCTAGGTCTTCTAAGACCATTACATGAAATCCCTTAATTGTTTGATTGACTTCTAAAATGACTTATGTCATGCATGTTGTCATAATGTTAGTATACTGAATTACAAAGGTCCTTATATTTGGTACTCTTAAGGAACACCTAGGTGAGTATTGAAGTGGTTCTATGGGCGTTCTCATCCTGTTTTACATAGGTAGGTGTTAGGATAACCATAGCTAGAGATTCTATATGGTTAAATGGGTTACTTAATGATTATCGTATTAACTTATAGATTATGTAAAGATTAACTTATATGTGACTATTGACGTGAAGATGTTTCTTATACTTGTCTTATGAGATATCTCTATAAATAGCATGAAAGGCATATATTTAAGTAAATGTCCCTTTATGCATTTTTTTTCTTTCATGTCACCATAATTAGTGCTAAATTGTACTAATTCCATATATTTCTCTATTACACAAAGTGTAGGTGTTGGAAAGTGTGGATTCTTAAAGATGATGTTTGGACCTTAGATTTTTCTCTCAAGACTCGTGGGATGTCCTCATATGTTGGAGGACATAGATGCTATCTCCAATTTTCCTTCAATTAAGATTTTTAATTAGACATATGTTTCATTTCATTGTAAGGGTTGTGTCCCTTGTTTGAGGTTGTAATCATTTGAGTCTATGTTGGCGTATATGAGACTAGATTTTCGTTGTCTATGAAAGATTAAATTTAAAAGTGTTTTTTGCTTCAAGCCTAATGATTTGTATGAAATTTTTTTATTTCCTCACTATTTCTATGAAAATATGATTAATGAATGATAAGGGCTTGTATAAGACCTCCGAGAGGTTGAATACGCCAGTTACGGCTAGAGGGTGCTCTCGAGTCATGGCAAACTTGGTATCAGAGGTCAAGGTAAACAAGTCCATTAGGTCACCCAAGAGAATGAGGTTTTGGTGATTCCCCTAGACAAGAATAATGAGGAGGTTAGAGGGGTTATTCTTATCCTAGCCCGATCCATAATAACTCAAGAAAATTGAGATGTGGGTCCTAAGTGTAATGCTCTTGAGAGTACTACAGCCTCTAGGTTGAGGGACTTTGTGAGGATGAATCCTCTTATCTTTCATGGTTCTAATGTTAGAGAGGATCTCCAAGCACTCTTGGATGAGGTTTATAAGATAGTCCATGCTATGGGTGTGTCTTATAGGAAGAAGGCGGAGTTAGCTTCATACTAATTGAAACAGGTTGCTCAAGTGTGCTACACACAATTTAAGGACAATTAGCCGATTGAATTGGGTCCTATAGAGTGGGAAGAGTTTACGGAAGCCTTCTAAGAAATGTACTTTCTCTGTTAGAAGAGGGTGGTTAAGGTTGAGGAGTTTATAAACCTTAGGCAAGTAAATATGAGTGTGGAGGAAAATTCTTTAAAGTTATACCTTGTTGTCTAAATATGTTCCATCTTTGTTATCTAATCCTAGAGATGAGATGAGTAGCTTCTTGACCGGTGTTTTCGATGTTGTGAAGGAAGAGTGATGCACGACAATGCTTCATGATGAAATGACTTTATCCAGTCTCATTGTGTATGGTCAATCCATTAAGGAGTCTAAGCTTGGGAGGAGAGGTAGAGATATGAAGAGGGGAAGTACCAATAGAAAGGTCAACCTATTTAAGAAGATGGCTCCAAACAAAGATGTTCCTGGTGCTCTGAAGGCTAACTATGAGAGAGGTGGTGGTTCCCAATTTGATAGACATAGTTGCTCAAATTGTGGGAAGAAGCATCTTTGTGAAGTATCTAGTCGGTACAAGTGGATGTAATGGATGTGGAAAGAATGATCATAAGGTCAGAGATTGTCCTAATATTTATTCTAGGGTAAGATATATAAAGCCAACTCCTTATAATGGTCCTGGTGTTCGTGAACGAAACAAGAATCACTTCTATGCTCTCCAAGCTAGTAAAGCAGAAAATCCGGATGAACGTGCCTGTAAGTTATAATTCCTTACCTTAGTGAAGAGAGTTTATTCTGTTGTTCATTATAGATAAGTTTTTTCCCAAATGGGGGAGTAAGGTGAATAGTTGAGTTGATGGATTTTGTCTCTTCTATTCTATTCTATTCAAGCTTGAGATTTGGAATTTCATAGTAACATGATGCATGTTTTGGGAATTTCTAGTGAAAAGTGAGTTTCATAGTTCCCTTATAATTTTACATGTTTAATGAATTTATGTTTACATGATAATATTAGCTTAAATAATTTTTTCTCTCATGTTGATGTGCATCTATAGTAAATTGCCTAAATATTGCATGAGTAGACTTTTGAGCATGAGCAAAAGTAACTTTTGAAAATGTTGCATAATTGTGTATTTATGAGAAAATGGTATAATGAGATTAGAAATGTTGCGATGAGCAAGATGTATGTGACAATAGATGTTCCTCCAATGTAAAATGGCATAAGGTGGAGTCGTATTGCATAATGAGTTGTAGATGTTGTTCCTATTTTCTTGTTGTTTTTTTTAGTCTCATGTATATTTTCTTGGAGTCCAGACCCTTGTGCGGCACTCCTTCTCATCGGAATATCCACTTGTAGTCAAGCAAATACTCCAAGATTTACTTGTTAAGACTTGATCAACACGTTTCTCTCATGTAGGGATGTCCTTTACAATCTCTCCATGCTCAAGTGATTCTATCACTTTCATTCATCCAATTCCTAAATCTATAGACAACACAACAACAAAGGATTCATAATCCTTCACTTCATTCTATCTTCGTTCTTATGTAGACTATATGACTATCAAGTAGTAGGTTTCCTCTCACATTCTTCATTACTATGTGAATCTAGCCAAAATTCATATTTAGTGTTAAATGGGATCATAATAAGTCAAGATTAATCCTAATCAATAAGGTCTAGTTCAATTCATATCTAAATGATCCTACCATGATAAATTAGTATTCAAGACACTTGAATTAAGAAGATTAATCTAGAACCCAAAATCTTACCTCTAATGGCCAAAATTACCATGATTCCTTCATCATCAAAACTAGAATTATTCTAGGAAACAACATGCAAATATCACATAATCATTAGATAAACATAATTGAATTCTACCCAATTTATTGGGATCACAAACAAGCAATACCCACAACAAAATACTCAATCTAAGCTTGAAAACTTTGTTAAATTCTTCCAAGATACTGCCTGCTTTTTCTCTTCATCTTCAATAGTGATCTTGAGAGAGTTTTGGGAGGGAAATGTTTTGTTTTGGAGTTTTGAGTCTTAATAGCTATTTTATTGCTTAACTATACTTAAAATACCCAAAATACTTTAATTACCTGTCCATGATTTAACTGGAAGATGGGATGAATTTCCCAAATTACCCTACCCTTGGCCGAGATGCTTGCAGAACAACAGGTGCCAAATGACTGTAGGCAACTACTGGCCATTTTTTATCAACGGATCGTCTTGTATGGGTGTAGTTTTGGTAGGAGGTCAAACTTTGGAGGCTAATATGCCACGACTAAATGTGTAGCTACCACTCCTAAGGAATGGGCATCATATGGACTACGGTCCATCGACCTTGGTCGTTGTTAGGGACTTTTTTAGCAGTCTTCTAGGAAACATTTGGGTCCTTCTCAAGGACCCCTAGGTTGGTCCTTCGGGATTCGTACTCGGGCATTTTGATCTGAAACACACACATTAACATACTAGGGTACCCCCAATAATATTATCCTCCAAATAACACATCAAAACCCTATGAAACATGTCAAGGCACACTAGCTCTCACCTAAGACTAGTTTACGGACATCTTGGTCGTCCCTTGACGTTTCACTTCAAACCTCTTCACGCCAACTTTTATAAGCTTTGACACATCTTATACATGATTTATTGACTCTTAAAACACATGAGAGGCTCTATTTTACCTTATTTAATTTTGGGGTTATAACACCCTTAACTAAAGAGCCTTGGTGCTATCCTACACGAGCGGAAAGAGAAGGATGTATTGGAGATAGGAATAGGTGTAGAGACGACGGCGGTTTGTCTTGATAGGAGTATGTGGATCCATCATGAATCAGTCAGAAAATCCAAGAGGATATGAGTCATAGTATGAAAACATCACGATCAATGGAAGACTTGCTCATGTTATGGTCGACACAGGGGCAGAGTCCAATACAAGGACCAAGATGGCATTGAAAAGGTTGGAGCTGAGTTATAGTCCAAGTAATGTCCAACTTAGGACAGTCAATACACCACTGACTACCGTGTGTGGAGTTTCACATAGAGTAATCGTCACACTAGGCAAGTGGGAAGGTGAGACCAATTTCATTGTTGCTCCTTAAGATCTCTTTCAGATAATACTAGGGAAACAATTCTTCCAGAAGTACCACGTGGTGATCGATCCTTACCTGCAATATCTCTTAGTCATGGAGCAAGGAGGATCATGCATGGTGACCCTGATTAAGGTACCAAAGATGAAAGGGTGAGTTTGACTAATGGACATGCAGTTGAAGAAAAACCCTAAGAAGGAGAAGTCGACATTCGTAGCCACTATTGAAAGTTTGAAAGAAAATAATGGTGCTAAAGGGTCCTTAAGATAATACACGAAGAAGGCAGAAGAGAAGAACAAGGTTGTGATGCCAAAAGAGCCGACGAGGCACTTGCCCCTATAAAAGAGGTATATCATAAGAACGAGCTACATATAAGTAGGATGGTAAGATAGTTGCACAAGGGCATTGATTGAGTCAGAAAACTATTGGTTTCTCATGCACAATGTAACATCTCACAATTTGAAATAGCTAGGAATAAGCGAAGAAACTAAACATATTGTTCTTTAAAAAAAAGGAGAAATATGTGGAAAATTTATTATGTTAAGAAAGGTAGTTTTGCTCTTTTTCAAATGACCATAACTTCTATACCTTGGAGAGATCATTCCAACATGCTGAGTTTGTGCATTTTCGATGTCCTACGATGGAGATATGGCCATTGAGAGTAGGGTTCTCAAAGTAAGGAATGTCCAATACTAGATTTAAGGAAGGGCAAACTATTCTTTTCACTAGTTAATTTTCTTTTTCGATTAAGAGATTTATTTAGGGTAAAGTCAATTTAAAGTTCAAATTCAAAAAAATAAAATCACGCATAGGTCTTGGAGAAAAAAAATGAAGAAGGAAAGGGAGAAAAGTCAGGATTTGCCAAGAACGTCAAGAATTTTCCAGTGGATATCGTCGGGGGTGATCCCTATCAAGGTATGTGAGATCTTTAAATGTTGGATTAGTTCACCCGCACACCAATCTTGCTTCAATCCATTGATTTTTGAAATTGGTTGAATGAAAGTAGTGAAGTTCTTGAAAGACATGGTTTAATTGTTGTTGATTGAGTTGTTGAAATGCCTATTATTTCTTTGATTCATAATTCCGGATTGTTTTAGTTAGATTTATTTCGTATTGAAGGTAATTATAATCCTAAGGGTTTAGGGAAAAAATTATGGAGGTTTAAGCAATTTAGGATCAGAAAACAAAAGGAAAAAATGATTCAGACGCACTTGAACAAAACGAGGCGTGGCACGACACACCCCCATTTCCACCAACGGGCCTGGGGCAGCGCACCTGAACGCGCCGAAATCCACATTTTTTGCCTAATTTTTGTAGTTTAGTCTGATTATTCCCTTCTAAGGTGTTTTAACACTGCCTAATGATTCTAACTACTCTAAATAACTTTTAATCATATAGAAATCATCAATAAACAATAATTTACAACCTTAAATCCATAACTTAAAATCCAAGGAAAGTTAGAGCCAAGTCTGGACAGTTCTTTAAAGAAGTCTTTACAAATGCTTTTAACTTTGTTTTAAGACTCAAGGATAAAGTTTAGTAAAGTGAAAATATAATGATAAGAAGTTCATTTTATGTTTCATAAGCCTTTCAAAAATGTTTTATGTGTCTTTTTAAGGCTTAAGCTCGTGTTTAGTTTAGATTAAAGTGAAGTAGTCCTTCATATAGTATATGAGAACTCGGCATTCCCAAAAGGACTTAAATTGTTTTCACATTTAAAAATAAGGGAATAGCTTTCTAAATGAAGCAAGCAGGGAAACTAATATTTCCAAAATAGCCTTTGAGCTAAGTATTTTTAGAACTAATCTAAAGTCATAGAATCAATATGTTTTAAAGACATAAGAGCCAATATATTTTGGGAGTTGTACTAACGCCGATATTGGGGAGAGTTCAGACAACTCACTGCCCTTATAAAACATGTAGCCACTGTAAGGTAGAAAAAACTAATGCTTCACAGTAGACTAGCTGATCAATTAGGTAGTTCAGGTCTCATACCTTTTGCCGAGTATAGGATGCGCTGGCTGTTAGACCAAAAATACTCAAGAAACTGATTTGAAAAAATAAAAATAGAGTGAACTTATGAAATTCCTTGTGTATATTAATTTGCAGAAAGTCTGAATTCATACAAAGAGAAAAACATATACATTAAAACTAAAATAAGATCATGTGACACTAACTACCATAAAAGGGAGCCACTAACAGCCATAATGGAGCCACTAACTTCAGAAAGTTGAGCAACTAAAGTTGACTAAGTATAGCTTAAAAATAGGAAGCAATAAATGGAAATAATTAAAAAAGTTAAATATAATAATAAGCTGGAAAAATGTCAATTGTCTAACACTCCTCCTTGGCATTTTTGTGGCAAACACCAATTCTTTGCCTCAGATCTTCAAACTTTTCCTTTGGCAATGAATTGGCGAATATGTCACCTAGCTGGTTCTCAAATGAATAATGAACAAGCAACACTTCATTAGATTGTTGGAATTCTCAAATAAAATGAAACTTAATCTTGATATGTTTAGTTCGACCATGAAACACTGGGTTTTTTTGAGATTGAAACTGCTGAATTGTTGTCACACATGATCTTGGTAGCTTCTGTTTGTTCATGGCCTAAGTCCTTCATCATCTTCCTTAGCCAGATAACTTGATTTACATCAGATGCAACAGCTATGTACTCAGCTTCTACTGTTGATTGAGCTGTAGTTTCTTTGTTTCTAGAGCTCCAACTTAAAAAACTTGTCCGCAAAAAGAAAAGATATCCAGATATGCTACAGGAATCATCAACTCCACCACCCAATCACTATTAGAGTACCCGATCAGGTTCATTGTTACTTCGGCAGATGTTGGGGAAAAAGTTCCAAGGTTGTTAGTTCCTTTAATATACCTTAACACCCTTTTAGCAGCTGTGAGGTGTGTGTCTCTAGGCGAATGTATGAACCTAGAGAGCAAACTAACAAGAAAGAGAATGTCAGGCCTGGTTGCTGTTAGATATAGAAGACTGACAATTAAGCTTCTATACATACTATTATCAATTTTTCCGGAATCCTCATCCTTGCCAAGCTTCACAACAATAGATATTAGAGTGCTCACAGGTTTGCACTCATGCATTTTGAACCTGTTTAAAATATTTGAAATGTATTTCTTCTTGCATATGAAAATTCCATTACTGGACTTCAACACTTCCATGCCGAGAAAGTACTTCATGACTCCAAGATCAGTAATTTCAAAGATTTTTTCCATTTCATCCTTGAGCCTTTGGATTAGTTCAATTTTGCTTCCTATCACAAGCATGTCATCCACATAAATTGAGAGAATTAAGGACTCACCTGCAGCATTGACTTTCACATACAAAGTAACTTCACTTTGACTTCTACTAAAGCCAAGTTGGATGAGATGATTGTCCATCCTCTCATACCATGCCCTTGGGGCTTGTTTAAGGCCATATAAGGCCTTTATTAAGAGATAAACTTGATCCTCTTTTCCAGGAGTTGCGAAACCATCAGGTTGCTCTATATCGATCTCTTCAGTAAGTAAACAATTCAAGAAAGCCAATTTGACATCAAGTTGATGAATCTGCCAGGAACTATGAGATGCAAATGCAAGAATAAGCTTGATTGTGTCATACCTTGCTACAGTAGAAAATGTTTCCTGGTAATCCACACTATATTGTTGTGTGTATCCTTCACCACCAATCTATCCTTATGTTTGCAAATTGTTCAATCAGGATTGAGTTTTGTCTTGAAAATCCATTTTACACCAATTACCTTGCGATTTCTAGGTCTGTCAACAAGCTGCCAGGTTCCATTCTTCTCGATCATGTGTAGTTCTTCTTGCACATCTCTCCTCCATGCCTGAGAGTCTTGTGCTTCAGCATAGCTTGTTGGTTCAGAGCTAACAAAGTTACACCGCTGATAGACATCATTTAAGGATCGAGTTCCCCTCACTAGTACATCATCAACTAGTTCATCTTCTCAAAATTGAGGCTGCTCCATTGAAAATGAATCAGAATAAGAGGTCTTCTGATTTTTCCAATCCCAACCAACTGCTTCAGAAAACTTCACTTCTCGGCTAAGAATTAGTTTGTCTGATTTCAAACTGAAAAATACTATAACCTTTTGATGAACTATAGCCTATAAATATGACTTTATGAGCTTTGTTATCCAGCTTACTCCTTTTTGTTTCTAGAACTCGATAATAACATATACACCTAAATATTCTAAGATGGTGTATTGATGGTTTGTTCCCACATGAAGCTTCATATGGAGTCATGTTCTGCAAGGCCTTAGTAGGCAATATGTTCAGTAAATATACAGAGCTATTGACTGCCTCAGCCTAAAAGTGATTTGGGATCTTTCTTTCGAGCAAAAGACATCTGGCCATCTCCATTATTGTCCTGTTCTTTCTTTATGACACGCCATATTGTTGTGTAGTGTATGGTAATGTCAATTGGCGTTCAAAACTTGTGCTATTACAAAACTCCACAAATTGAGAATAAGTGTATTCTCCTTCATTGTAAGACCTTAAAGCCTTAATACTAACATAACATTTATTTTCTACTAAAGCATTAAATTGTTTTAAAACATCAATGAATTCACTCTTCAGTTTTATGAAATAAACCCAAAACATTCTGGTGTAGTCATTAATAAAGAGGAGAATGTTTCCATTACAACTCAGCGAATTTTTTTTCATTGGGCCGCAAACATCCGTATGAATGAGCTGAACTTTCTGGTTAGCTCTTCGTACTTGATTTTCTTGAAATGACAATTTTGTTTTCTTTCCCTGTTGACAAGTTTCACAAACTTGAGTATTAGAAAGAAGTACAGGCATATTTTCCACTATATCATTTTTTGTCATCTCTGCGATGCTTCTAAGATTGAAGTGACCAAACCTTTTGTGTCATAGGTTTGTACATGGTTGTGAAGTAATAGTGTAAGCCTGCTCAGTTATTTTCTCCCAATCAACTAAAAACATTGTTTTGTTCATCTTCAAATAAAATAACTCTACTACAGAAGGGTCAGAAACAACACATTCACGATTCTTAAAATGTAGAGAATATTTATTTTCCAGCATTTGTCCAACACTCAACAAATTTTGACTACTGTCAGGTGTGTACAAAACAACAGAAATAGTTTTGATGCCTGATATTGTTGAGATAGACACTGTACATCCGCCTCTGACTTCTACTGCCTCACCGTTTCCCACTTTTACATTAGATTTGTAAGTATTATCTAGGAATTTGAACAATTAAACATTATTACACAAGTTATATGTTCAACCAGTGTCAAGAAGCCATGAATTAGAGGATTCACTAATTGAAAAGTATGAAACTGCAAATAGTTGCTCTTCATGTGCATCGTCAACTTCTGCTACTTGTGCTTGCAAAGCACTAGAGGCCTTTGCTATTGATTTGCAGACCTTGGATACGTGTCTTGTCTGCTTATAGTTGCCACATATACCATCGACTCTCCACCAACAATACTTCTCCATATGTGTATTTCTTCTACGATGTTTGCAAGGAGGGAACTTCTGCTTCACATCTCCACTATTGTTTCCTTCATCATGCTTGCCCTTATTCTTTTTGTGGAATTGTTGCTTCTTTTTTTTTTGCTTTTGTACAAAGAAATCTCCTTCAATGAACTTTTTCCGTCTCATAGTCCTCCTTTTCTCTTGTGCTTGAAGATCAGTCATTAGTTCACCTAATGAAAGTTTGCTCAGGTCCATGGATTGTTCAAGAGAGGAAATCTTAGATTCAAATCTCTCAGGAAGAGTCACAAGAACTTTCTCCACAATTTGTTTATCTGTAAATTCCTCACCAAGAAGCCTTATGTTATTAACAATTAAGGATATTCGATCAGCATACATACTGATAGTTTCATCCTCCTGCATATTCAAGGACTCAAACTCTCTTTTTAGGTTCAACACTTGCATTTGACATGTTATATCGCTACCTTGATATTCTTCTTTCAACCTATGCCAAGACTCTTTTGCAGTTTTGCAAGCCATGATTCTGTAAAACACAGTATCTGCCACAACATTCTGCATAAGCAACTTGGCTTTAGATTTCTTTGCCTTCTCTTTGTTGTTAGATTTGATCAGAGCCAAGGTAGAATTTGCTCGTAGAGCAACAAGTGGTTTATCTTTCGTCATAGTTTCCCAAAGTTCATAGGCTTCCAAAAATCTTGCATCTTCACAGACTAGATTTTGTAATTTTCACCAGTGAATGTGAATGGTGGATTTAAAGGTAGGTTGTTTGATGCCGTTTGTGTTGTAGGTTAAAACTTTTTTTGTCCTGTAAGATCAACTAGAGGATCTGATGCCGCTTTTAGGACAAAAATACTCAAGAAACTGATTTGAAAAAATAAAAACAGAGTGAAGTTATGAAATTCCTTGTGTATATTAATCTGCAGAAAGTCTGAATTTATACAAAGAAGAAAACATATACATTAAAACTAAAATAAGAACATGTGTCACTAACTAACATAAAAGGGTCCTACTAACAGCCATAATGGGGCCACTAACTTCAGAAAGTTGAGCAACTAAAGTTGACAAAGTCTAGATAGAAAATAGGAAGCATTAAATTGAAATATGTAAAAAACAGTAAAAATAATAATAAGCTGAAAAATGCCAATTCTCTCACACTGGCAGCATAAGGTAGATTGTTGTATCTTCATAGTAGCTCTTATGTTATGGTTGTCAATTAGAGAAACTCTCACAGATGTTCAATATAATTATATATAAACGTCAATTTATTTGTATCTTTACATATATCTCAGTGTTATTTGTATCCTTCTATAGATTCAGAACTTATAGTATATTTTCAAACAACTTTTCTTTATATTGCACTTGCTTTTAAATTGCTTTATATTGAAATGAGTTCTTACTATTTTCAAGATTAAGTCGTTTTTGCATTCCAACTCACGTACTCATATATTCAATGCACTGATGTCAGTTGGCCTACATCATATTATGATGCAGACGCACATAAGAAGGATTAACATCATGCAATGCCTCGTTGATGTAGCTTAGCACTTGGTCTCAACGTTGAGCCTCCTTGCATTCTGGAGCACATACTTATTGTATTTCAGTCTTTCCTTTTTAGGGTGTTGTGGGGTCTGTCCCAACATCAATATCAGTATTTTAGAAGGCTTAATGACAGTAAGGTAGTTATAATTGTGTCTCTCATTTTTTTATCGCTGACATTTTTTTATTAAGACTTAAGTATCATGTATGACAACTTATTTACTTAAGTTATTAAATGAGACTATTTCATTGAATTAAGTCTTCCGCTGAGTTCAGTAAGTTAGGCCAAGGTTCAACTCAAGGCAATCAATGATCATTAAGTGTTGAACATGTCTAGGGTGTATGCTCGGGGCATGACACACAGACTTGGATGCATATACATCGATCATGCGATGAGGTCATTGTATCATTTCATTTGGGAGAGTGTCATATCCCGCCAATTCTCAGTATGATTTTGCATTCGAATAGGGGCTGAAGAGTCCAGATTTTTGGATAGGTTTATAGAAAACTCTAGAATCCCTTTGATATTTCAAGAAGACTTTGGAGAGTTCTAGAAGAAGGACTAGAAAATTTCTAGGAAATCTTTAAATTCCCTAGAAAGTGTCGATAATTCTTGAAATGAACAAACATGTAACAACTTTAGAGATTTGTAAAGTAATTATAAATTACACTTTATCCCCAAGGTGTTTGCATAAATAGAGGTGCCACTCATTTGTAAGTAATCCAACAAGTTCGAAAAAATCTTCCAAGCAATATAAAGCATTCTTCCAAATCTTTTTAACTCTTTCTTTGCATTCTCTATGCAATCTTAGCATAAAAAGCATACTTGAGCTTACAAGATCGTGAAAGATTTTTAAGCAAGTTGTCAAGTGTCTCACGGATCTTAAGTAGGACTCTAAGTCCGTGAAATATGCTCTCAATTTGTTTATACTAGTCATTCTTACAGGCACATGTTTTTTTGGTGATTATGTGTGCACTATTGGTAGCCTCGATTAACAATAAAAAGAAGTCGCTGTAATTAAATTATTGAATAAATTTGTCACATTGTTTCTAGGAAAAATTTCAGTTATAATTTTTTATTAAAACAACAAAGATTAGGTTTTCTTATTCCTGTTTAGATTATATTTTTATTGTTCTAGTCATAAGGAAGTAATGTTTTACAACTAATATGAATTCAAAATATTATCTTTACAATAACCAAAAGAGTGGTCGAGGACCTGACCTTTAATGTACATAAGATGCTTTATAATCTTTGCAAACAAAAAGTACCATGAAGGAATTTTATATACTCTTTTTGATAATCTATAGGAACTTTAATTCTATAACTTACAAAAAAAGTTTAGTTTTGTTACACCTAAGTCTAATGTAAGAAATTTGACCCTAGTTTTATTGGTTTTGTTCTATATGTGTAGCTTTCTTACATTATGATAATATCTTCTACAAGAGAAGGTATGCATCTTAAATTTTCCCATCAAGGTAGGGAATAAATGGCTGAATTTTAACTGTGCAAACTTTGAAAACTTGGCTATGTTTGAAGCCTTGTTCCATCTTAACTGCATTATTAAAATCTAGCTCTCCTTTTAAGGAGATTTTAAAATATTACTCCTCCACCAAACAGATCATACTCCCCTTACTCAAATTTTGTTTTTGTTACTTTTCTTTTGAGTTCGTTCTAACAATAACATCTCTTTCATCTTTCTTTGTTAGCAACTCTTTAGTTCCATCTATCCACGTGACATGTCCGTGCTCACTAAATAAAAGGATATCTTAATACATACTACATATCTTTTTGTTTAAGACCATAATATTCAAACGTTTTGTGTTTTATTTCTTAAGCTCCATATCAATTAAAAATTAGAGAGTTTTGTCTGTCACACTTAATAGGTTCACTTTCCACATTCATTAGTAACTCAAATCACTCTCTTTCCATACTTTTCATTATGTCATGTTCTAACAACATATGTCTATTGTTTCTTTCATTTCTTCTCATTCATCCACTTGAAGCCTTTCCTAGTATTATCCCACTACGTGGTTCATATACTGATGAATGTGGCAACATTGCCCTAAAATTTCTCTTGGGATCTAGTTTTGGTTGTGGACATCCTCCATTTTCGATTTTCCATTATTCTGGACTTCTTCAATTTTCAATTAATTCTGGAGTTCTTCAAATTTTCACTACCTCTGGCATTTACACTATATCCTCACTAGACTACTCAACCAACACATTTGTTTTAACTTACCCCTTTATGTCAACATGTTGCTCACTTAAGAATTCAGGCAGTGTTATGTTGGATTATGATGATTAAACTCCCTTTAGTATTACGTAACAAAACATGTTTATTTTACAAGGATGTTAAATAAAAGATGTTGTTTTTAATCCAAAAGAGGACTTGTCTAATATCTGTTCAGGTTCAAATGTGTGCAGTTTTCATTAACATTTTGCATTGGGTTAGTAATATTCTTAAAGCACCTGTTGTTTCTTTCCTTGCAAATTGACCAACAAATGCAAGACGGAATTAGATTCCACCATTTTTTCTGTGTTTTACTCTCCCCTCTACTCATCCACCCAAGGATCTTGAATAATGCTTTGAAACATATACCATATCTAGGCAGTGACTCTACAGTGAAGGAACAGATGACTATTTGCTCCTCCATCACATGGAAAAAGAAGCAATCTAAAATCCTCTTTTTAATATCTTTAATACCCATGCTATTCCCCAATCATTAAGTAGCCTCCAGAACATCATATTCCATCATTGTGATGTCCATATTTCTTGTCTGCCACACTCAGGGTTAACACATCTTTTTTTTCTCCAAGTATTTTTTCTTTCATTGAAAATGGATAAACTCTTTGAAATAGCAATATATATTATTGGAAAGACTATATTAAAATTATATCTATATGGTTTCATGTGACTTGTTTGTTTTTTATGATTTTTATTGCATTTCATATTTTCTTTTTTGTGAAGTGTATCTCATGTTTACATGTTTCTTTCTTTGGTTGTTGTACGATCTAATTCCGAATTTGTCGATGGTGGTGCTTGTCATTGTTGTTGAAAGTGTCTCAAAAACTATTAAATTGAAGGCTCTCTATTGATATCTTTTGTAAGCTATGTTGTTTTTCTTTTCCTAAACTTTTGTTCTTTAGTGAAGTGTGTTTGAAAATATTTTTAGTATATGTCTCAATTTTTGTGTCCATTTGTTTTGCTATAGTATTTAATCTAGTTTTATTGGGCATTTTTTAGGAGGTACTGTTTGTTGCGATCATTTAGTGTGTTTCATCGATTTTTGAACAATGGTATGAGCATTACAAAGTGTTGAACTAAAAAGCACTATCAATACTTTGATGTCTTCAACTTGGGTAATAAGAAAATGCGTAACAAAATTTAAATGCTACAAATAAAAAATTATAAAATATTTCACCTTTTCTTCTTAAGTCTTTACATAGTCTTATTTTAATATAATTTGATAGATTGTAGGACTTCTCTGACCTTTGTTTATAGTTTTATAAATTAGTTGTGAACTTGCTTTGTATATTTTGCTCATAACCAAAAACATAGAAATTATTTGGTCTTTTACTATTGATTTTGAGAATATAACGGAAAAAAATTATTATTTTGACATGTTTATTTGGTCTTTTACTATTATATGTTGGATTTTCTTGAAATGCTAGTCTTTTATCATGTAATCTGGACTATTCCAATTTTTGTAACCTTTTTATTACCATCTTGTGAATATTTAAGTGTGTTTCTTGTTTAAGTATTGATTAAATGTTTGTTTCTTGATTTTTTGTTGTAATACGTGTATGCATCTATTGTGTATGAATCTAAGACTCTAAATATAAATATCGAATTAGTACTACTTTTTTGTTGTACTAATGGATTATTATATTTATCTAACATGCATGGAGATAGTTGCGCCTAATAAAAAAAAAGATGCAACTCATTAAATATAGACACGATATAGATGGGTTGAAGACTTTCTTGGACTATGCTTTTACAACATTAGGAGAACCGTAGTTGATACGTTTTCCATTTATTAAATGTGGTAATGCATCTTTTAGAACACGTGTTGTAGTAAGATCACATTTAATATTACATGGGTTGATACCAAGTTATACCCTTTGGTATCACCAAGGGAGATGTCAGGTGAAGAACAATGAAAATTTGAAAAAATAAATGTTGATGGCATTGAAGAAGATAATGGTGAGGATGAAATAGATGGTTTGCTAAGAAATTTGTACCTCGAATCTAATGGAGATAATATGAATAATAGTGGTGATGGTTTGTTGGAGGAAGAACCAAATGATGAAGCCAAAAAAATGTATAAGCTAGTGAAAGATCTTGATTTACCATTATATGAAAGTACAAAAGTTTCTATGTTTTCTACTTTGGTTAAATTGGTTCACCTTAAAAGTATTTTCCATTGGAGTAATGAGTCATTTACAATTTTGTTGAAGCTGTTCAAAGATTATTTATTGTTTGATGGATCAAACTTGTCCAATTCATATTATGAGGCAAAGAAGGTAATGTACGACTTCGACTTGGTAGTGATGGTTCCAACCATTTTGACGGTCAAAAACTCCATACAACATTTGGCTCGTGGTACTTATTACTATAATTTGCCACCTTGGCTTTGCATGAAGCAAGAGAAATTGACTTTGCCAATGCTTATACTTGGCCCTGAGAGTCCTAGTGATGCAATTGATGTCTATATGCAACCTTTGATGCAGGAGTTGAATGAATTATGGAAAATTAGAGTCGAGACATTTGATGGATCAACTAGAAAGAATTTTTCATTACATGTATATTTTTTGTGGAACATTAATGACTTTCCAGCATATGCAAATTTGTCTTGATAGAGTACAAAAGGAAAATTCACTTGCCCATGTTTTGATTAAAAAAACACTATACAAGCCTAAAAATGGCCAAAAACATCGTCATATAGGTTAAATCCGCTATGTTCCTCTTAATCACAAATGGTTAAATGATAAAACATCATTTGATAACACAACTGAGTACACACTACCGTCTTAAAAATTACCCGGTGATGATATTCTTGAATAGGTTGCTGATTTCGATGGGTTACCATTAACAAAGGATCCACAGAAGAAGATTACAATATCACACAAGAAAAAGGGGTGATAACTTGAATAAGAAGAGTCCATTATTTGATCTTCCATATTGGAAAACCTTAATTTTGTGATATAATCTTCATGTAATGCAAATTGAAAAAAGAATATATCTGATAATTTTTTGGAGACAATCATAGATGTCTCAAAGAAAACAAAAGACACCTTGATACTCGGTTGGATTTACAATAAATAAAAATATAATAAGAATTGCATCCAGAACAAAATATAGATGATTATGAGTTGCCAGCAGTAGCTTACACATTATATTATGACGATAGACAAAAGGTTTTCAAATTTTTAAAGAATCTAAAGGTCCAAGATGGATTTTCCTCAAATATTTCTCGATGAGTAAATCTTATGGATAAAAAAATTAGGATTAAAAAGTCATGATTGTCATATAATTCTACAACATTTACTTCCTCTTAACATGTTTGGAATGCTTTGCAAATATTTGTCTGCACCACTTATTGGGTTGTCTATTTTTTATAAGTTCTTGGAGAAAAATGTTTGAGCCTAGAATTTTTGAACAAATAGAAGATCAAATAACAAAAACATTATGCAAGTTAGAAAAGTGTTCCATCCTGCATTTTTTGATGTCACGGTGCACTTGTCTATTCATCTACTTGACGAAGCTAAGATGGTCGAACCAATTCAATATTGATGGATGTATCCAAAAGAGAGATACCTGCACCTTTTGAAATGTTTTATTGGTAATATGGATGATATGCTCAAATTTACTTCTCAAATAAGAAGTAAAGCGGTCGTGTCAAGGAAAAAGATTCAACTAGTGAGGTTGGATCGTTCCCACGAGGGAAATAGTCTAGACTTTACTTTAATCTATAATTACTTTTATTTAGTCAATGACTTCCTTTGAAAGTAAAAACAACAAAAGGGGGGTTTCTATTTCTAAATGAATGAAAATAACTAACGAAATTGAAAGAGACACTTAACAGCTTTGAATGTTGGAGTTTAATCAATTAATAGAAGTAACTAGGGTTTATGTGTTCCCCACAGATTCATAACTTGATAATTCTAACTATAACAATTCTTTCCTAGTATCTTGCATTCAAAGTAATAAGTTATGTATTTCTAAATCCTTGGTCTGGCATCTAGAAAATCTTACTCCGCACCTTGGTCCGGCTACGTGTGTTGCTATCCTTACCCTTATCTTTACCTCATATTAAGCATCGTATTCGATATTTGACTAAGTAGCATTAAGGCGAGTTCTAACGTTGGCCATCCGTTAAAAAGACTTCTAAGTTAAAGAATTATTAATACATGCAAGACACTATTCTAGAATTGTTATTTTAGTTAGGTTTTATCTTATTATTTGCCTATGGTTCCCACAACCCTAGTTATGGAGTTTAGTTACTCATAGTCATAATCCCAATATTCAAATATATTAAATAAGAATTCATGTACTTACTTCAATAAGAAAGAGTATAATTCGAAAGTTTGCTTGATTAATCACCAATAATCACTTGCAAGAATCTCAAAGTAATCAATAATCTCACAAAAACTCTAATGATTATCAAGAATCTAACACTAATACACAGAGTCTAATAACGATCCAGAGTCTAACCTCAAACACGAGGTTTTTCGAACTATTTATAGAAAATAAAAACCTAATTAAACAAGGACTCTATTTGCGGGAAATCTATTAAAACATGGCTGGGTCGACAGAACTCGCGACAGAACGTCGTGGTCACGACGGACCGTCATGGACTCTGTCGTCCCATACTTGTGAAATTTCTTCTGCTGCTCTCTTCATACCCTCGACGACAAGTATGACGGACCGTCACAGAAACGACGGTCCGTGGAGGGTCTCGTTCCAAAATACTTCAACTCTTGGAATATGGGTACTGGGATTACTTCTCTGAACTTCATGACGAACTTGCAGGACGGACCGTCATAGACACGATGGACCGTCATGGACTCCGTAACCCCACACTTGGTCAGACTTCCCCATCTTCCTTCAGCAGCTGCACTACGCTGCCACCTATGGACCGTCACAAGCACGATGGACCGTCATAACTCCATAGGTGGTCTCTTCTGCATTTCTTCGCTCAAAATCTCCGCATTCATCTTTGGACAGATTTCCTGCAAAATAAAGAGAAACTTCTATAAAATTAGCAAAAAAGGCTTTTGGACACACTAAACTTAAGGAAAAAGTATTAATAATACCGTGAAACCACGGTATATCAACACCCTCAACTTAAATTCATTGTTTTTCCTCAAGCGACGCACTATGACTAAATACAAAATCTTTGTACAATAGTATCCATGTTTTATCCTTGCGATCATTTGGCTATCAATCCTGATTAATCTCATCAAATATATGCATGCTATCACTATTAGGCTTGAATTATGTCGGATCAGAGCATGACACAAACTCACCATGCACTAACACCTATCCTCTTCAATTTCTCACCGAGGTGCTAACAATTCCGGTATTGCAACTAGTTTCCTCACTTTAAAACAAAATCCTCATTTTTCACACAACGATTTCAGTTTGAGTATAAGGATTACTTTTCAACACTCGCTCTCAGAACAAAGTCACACTCATTCATACCTATTTCCATAAGCTTGCCCTTATTTTTACTGCCTTAAGTTCGCTATACAACCCTTAGGATCACGATAGGACATTCTTAGCTTGTAACATAGGCTCAGGGTCAGGTAGGGTATATTTAGGTATACTTTAGTGACTTTTTTCCCTCCTTGACATATCGGCTAAACCTTCTACTATCTATCATTTTATCTCGTCCAGTTTCTCATATTCTTTCAACTTGCTATTTTCTCTTCTTTCTTCATTTGTGTAAGTGACTCTCTTCTTTTCTTGCTTGTATTTCTTGTATATTTTTCTTTTTCTTTACTTTTCTTTCAACTAATTCTTGAGTCACTTTACTTTTGTTCTTTCTCTTTCTTTGTTCTTTCAACCACACTTTCCAGAGCATTCCTCATAATAGCCACCCTCAACTCATGGCTTTGCCATGAGTCAAGGTGCACAATACCCAAAGTTGGGTCAGGGCCATAAATAAGGTTGTTTACTACATTAACCACCCTCAACTTATGCTTTTGGCATAAGCTGAGGTGCAGGTGTCCAAGGAGGGACCAAGGACAACACATTATTCCCAGAAAATATCAATCGGGGTGAAAAAGAAAGGTCTAATTTAAGCTCAGATCATTTGGATCAAAGAAGGATAAATTTCATTTGGTTTTCTTTTATTTAGGCTAAAAATGGGCTATATTGAATAAGGGCCTATGATCCTTTTCCTAATTGTCTATTACAACTTACTTTTAGCAGGACTAACCAGGCAAGTTCTAGCTCAGTACAAATAGTGGACTATTCAAATCTTCCTCATACTCACTTGAAATCTCATCACTATACAAGATTATCAGACACCTAGTTCGAATTTTAGACTTAGGGTAATGCAATGGTATACCTCTATGTCATGCTTAGAGCCACACATCTATCAGTTACTATGCCTAGTCGTGCATCATTTTTCAATTTATCAGGATATCATTTTAGCCATCATGCTCAAGAATTAAACTATGTACAAAAGATATAGACATGCCGGTTCAACAGAAAAAGTAATCAGTCTTTTTGGGAAAAAGAACACAGGCAAGAAAACCCCAAAAGAGAATAGTGAATTGGGCTACTCAGACTTCACCCTAACACTCACTTTACATTTACCCCACCCCCAACAACAAAAACATGCAGTTGTCCCCAGTGCATAAGAATTTAAATACTAGAGTGGTAGGTGAAGCAAACTTGTGGCGCAAAGCGCCATCGATCAGCAAGCTGGTGGGTCCGGTTCCCCGGAACCCACATCATCTGCTATCTGGACACCCTCACTGGTGTCCTCAGCAACAACTGCACTATCAGCAGTACCTCCCGCTATTTCCACAGTTCGGGAGCTAGATGCCCCTGCCGCTAACTCTCCTGCTCTGATCTGGTGCGCCGCCTCCTTAGCAAGTGAGGCTCTCCTCGCAGCCTCCATCTCACGACGCTCCTTCTTCCGTGCTCACGCCTCGTCCTCTGCTCGACCCCTACGCCTCTTGGAATGCTCTCAAGGGGGAGGTGGTGGAATCTCTGAGGTGGCGAATAGGGCCGCCAACACTGAGTCCTCACCAGGCTCGACATAAGGGACCTCAGACTCCGTCACCCTAGCCTCTAAGATCGTGTCTATATCTGCAAGAAGATATTTGACCGCGGCCTGAAGAGTGGACACATCCACTGGAGGGGCTGGCCGGGCTAGCACTCTCAACTCAGAGGCATCCAAGCGCTGGTGAACCTCAAAGATCTTCCGCTCTCTATACTGGACCATTTTCCTCTCCAGGCGCTCTTCTGTCTCGGTAATGGACATCTGCATCCATGGCTGGATATGATGAAGAAGTGTAGCCATTTGCGCCTCTAATTTTTGACCCTAACAAGCAGGACCAACGCGAGTAGAGGGGCTGTGCGAGAGGAGCTCGGGGGAGTTCTACTACCCAGGATAGACTCGACCAGAGTAGTGTCAGTGCACGCCGCCTGCCTAGCCATGCGGCCCTGGGATACCGTCTCAGTAAGATCGTCAGCAAGTGGGAGCAGCTCTGGACGGGGCCCTCTGCGTGGAGCCAACTCACTGGTCGCATCTCTGATGAGGCCGACATCAACCGTGCCCTGCGGGGGGTCTTGAGGTTATCTTCGTGCCATATAGGCACACCTGCGGACCTACAGAGAGAAAAGATCATGCATGGGAAAGGGTATGTAGTTGTGACCTTGAAAGCCCTCTCGTGCATGACTGCCTGTAGAAGCCATGTGAAATCCACCTCGAACACGGCTATCATCGCTACCATCAATACAGCTTGATCCCATGTAACGATATTATCGGCGGATATGGGGGAAAGGCAGTGGCGGACAATCAGCCAGAAGAACTTTGCCGTGAAAGTTAGGTTGTCCTTCTTGATGGCCCCCTTTTGCGCGGTCACCCAGTCGGCACCCTCTCCATCAACTGACAGGTGCAGGTCCATCCACCTCTTGGTGGTCTCTCTCTGCGATGGCTCGCGCAGAAACTGGTCATCTTTAACAATCTGCCATCGGTAGTCAAACTCGGCAGTGAGAGGGGTCCAAGTAGCATCAACACCCTCGCCGAATAGAAACCGGCGGATGGCAGGCACGGAAATGTCGACCTGCACGCCCCGTACTCGAACCTGCTCCAGTGGGGCCTGTTTGGCGGGGGCAGCCCGCCTTTCAATCTGTGATCGGAGAGTCGCTACGTAGGATGCGTAGAACTCTCAGACCATTTCTTCACTGTAGTGTCCCTACGTACGTGTTGTCCACTCCAGGCGATGCCTGGTGAAGAGATTGTGGATATCAGGCATCATCAGGAGACTCCCTGTAAGGACCCGCCGCTCCAAGGTGTGTGTTCGAATCATAACTCCTTGGCGTCGGAGTAGACTTGAAATTGCCCATCGACACATTACCGGTTGGGCAGGTCAGTGGCTGGGGTGAGGGCCTGAGATGGTGAACCTGATGTGGATTCCAAACTGTCAGCCTCATCAGACGAGGCCGACACTGCAGTGGTGGCGGGTGAGGGAACCTCAGCAGAGCCGGAGGCTTCCTCCGACCACGATACTCCTAAGGAGCCAGACGCTCCTTCTTCATTTTTGGCTGACCCAGAGGGTGTGCCGGTCAGTGTGCGCTCCTCATCAGACTGGAAGGCACTGACTACGCCAGTCGCCACCTTTTTGTGTGTGGCTCTTGGAGCACGTGCAGCATGGGAAGGGTGGAAGTGCCTGGGGGCACGTACTCAGGGTCACGCTCATCATCAGATCCAATGACCATGCGGGCAGACGGGGCGATAGAATTCGATCGCCCGCGTTCATAGATTCGATCTTGCTTGGGTTCCATAGTAGATAGTACCTGAAAAGGATCAATATTAGTACGAGTAGTGACAAACAAGACAAGAAAAACCATACTAAAAAAAATTGAAAATAGTATGTCATTTCTATAGTAACAGTGACACACAACGAGCTTGGTGCTCGTCGTGACTATGAAGGACCGTCATGGAGTCCGTCATGTATTACATAGACTATGTATATATGGAGAACCCTGAAGGAGAGTCTCTGACAAGTATGATGGTTTGTGAAGGACGGACCATCACATGTATGACGGTCCGTCGTAGGTGTCCGTCAGAGGACACATGAAAAAAATATGGAGAACCTTAGGTGAGGGGTCTCTGACCTTCATAACAGTCATGCAGGACGGACTGTCGTAGGTATGAAGGTCGGTCGTCCTCGTTCGTTTGATGACACTTAGAAAAATGGAGAGAGACCCTTAGAAACGGGGTCTCTGACAACCAGAACGGTTGTGCAGGACAGACCGTCGTAAAGACAACGATACGTCACATGTGTCCGTTGAAGGACACTTAGAAAAAGTGAGAGACCCTCAGGAAGAGGGTCTTTGACAACCAAAACAGTTGTGCAGGACGGATCGTCGTGGGTATGACGGTCCGTCACATGTGTCCGTTAAAGGACACTTAGAGGGTCTCTGACAACAAGAACGGTTATGTTGGACGGACCGTCGCATATGTCTGTTGGAGGAAACTTGAAAAAAAATGGACAGTGGGGTGTTAGGGCTTTTGGAACGGACCCTACGACGGTCCGTTGTGGGTACGATGGTCCTTCATCGGGGTCTCGTTCTGTAGATCACTGACAGAACTGGGGGTACCCCATGCATCCCTGATGAACCCAAATCAAACTTGTAGTGTTTTGGACCTACATTTGTCTAACCCAACTACCTAGGAAACTAGCAATGCCAAAGCACCTATGTCTAGGGTTTTAAACATGGCAATTTCGAACATTTTTAACCTAGGTTAGACAGAATCTTATATAAAAGAAACAAACATTTGACGAAGAACTAAGCTAATACTAATTAATAAACAAAAATGCAAGATAAATGAGTAAAAATTAGAGACACATACCTTATAATTGGAGAAAAAACAAGATGGACAATTACTCAGTGACCAGGAAGACACCCACAGCAGCAACTCCGACTAGTAGATTATAAATTTTAGGGCTTTGGAGAATTTGGGGGGGGGGGGCAATGATTGGTTGATAGAGGGAGAGATTGTAGAAGTTGAAAAGATAGGGAAATGGGAGTAATAATGAAGGAATGGGGGTGAAATGAGGGGTTGGGGAGTTTAAATGGTGAAATTTTATAATAAACTCCAACCGGGTCGGGTCGGGTCCTATACGCCTCATTAATCACGCGACGATTCCACGACGACGGTCTGTCGCAGTTGTGAATACCCATCGTTGGTTCCGTCGTGTGTGCGCTAGTTTGAAAATAACAGAAAGACGTACCTGGTACGAATAAGGCATACGATGGTCCATCGCAGGCGCAACGGTCCTTTGATGTATCCGTCAGTGACTGCTGCAAAGTAATTTTCTGCAGAATTTTCAGGCGATGTGCCAGCAAATTTAAAAACCCATCAGTAGAAAAATGCTACCATTACTAAAAAGACTATAAGTATTGGGTTGCCTCCAAACAAGCGCCTGATTTAATGTCGCGGCACGACTGGGGACACTTGATTACTAAGCCTTCATCATGATGGTTTGCCTCTATTACTTTATTCCCCGATTCTCTATGCCCAAAATAGAGTTTTATTTGTTCTGTATTAACCTCAATTCGCACTTCCTCCTTGGCTTTTAACTCAACTGCTCCATGAGGGAATACTTGGGTAATCAAGTAAGGGCCAGTCCATTTGGACTTGAGCTTGCCCGGAGGACAAGGCAACCCAAAACTGTCTAAAAGCACTAAATCCCCAATCATAAACTCTTGATTTTGACTTTTTTGTTCATTCTCCTTCTTCATATTTTCTTTGTGGGATATGACAGATACAGATTGGAGCTCACCACTCTGCCTCATGGTCCTACAAATGTTGAAGGTCGCTTCTTCATTGTTCAACTAAATTTCATCTGTCCCTTCTCCATATCAACTAATGCTCTACCTATAGCAAGGAATGGCCTCCCAAGAATAATAGGCACTTCAAAATCGACTTCACAATCAAGAATAACAAAATCAGCCAGAAAGATGGATGACTCAACTTTTACTAGCACATGATGGAGTATCCCTATAGGCTTTTTCACTGTCCGATCAGCCATCAGTAGCCGCATCGCAGTGGGTTTTGGATCCCCCAAACCCAACTTCTTGTAAATCGAGAGGGGCATGAGATTTATGCTTGCCCCCAGATCACATAATGCTTTCGCAAAATGTAATGACCCAACTGTACAAGGAATAGTGAACGCACCAGGATCTTCTTTCTTTCGTACAAGGGATCTTGTAGCAATAGCACTACAATGCTGCATTTTATCATCATCCTCGAAAGTGACCGATCTTTTCTTGGTGACCAGATCTTTCATAAATTTGGCATAACCAGGCATTTGTTCTAGAGCTTCTACCAAAGGGACATTGATAGAGAGCTGCTTCAGCATTGTTATAAAACGGAGATATTTACCATCCTCGGTGTTTTTCACTAATCTCTGAAGGAAAGGTGGTGGTGGTCTAGGCATGAGAATTACCTTCATAGGGACTTCTGCATCTTTTTCGTTGCAAACTTCTTCCTCACCACTACCCTTTACCACATTATCATCATCCTTTCTCACATTTTCCTCATTAGACGGCATAGGTGGGTCAATGGTTTGCTTACAACCCCGAGTAGTGATTGACATACAGTGCACATCCTTTTTTTGGATTTTGGAGAGTGTTTCTAGGAAGGATGCCCGGTTGCCGTGTGTTCACTGTCGCAGATAATTGGGCCATTTGCAACTCGATCTGCTTAATCGATATTGCATGTGTATCAACTTTTTGCCCAATGCTGGCTAAATCACACCTTAACTCTTTAATATGCTCATCACTAGCATTGAACCTCCTCATCATTTTGTGCAAAATATCCTCAACTCGCGCCACACTATCTCCACCATCCCTAGGAGTAACTTCACGTTTTGAGGAGGGACATAGGGCTCATTCCTATCATTTTTGTTACTGTAGTTACCCCTGTTGAAGTTGTTGTCGCGGTTGATGTTTCCATATTGGACATAATGACCCTCACGGTTATAGTTACCATAGTTACGACCTTGGTTCCCTTGACCTTGGCACCAGTTATCCTGATTTGAGCCTTGGGTGCTCGGTCGGAAACCCCACGTCTGCTCATTTACTGCATAAGTGTCCTCCGCATAATAACATTCATCATTAGGAGGTGGTGGTTTAGACAAGTAGTTGACTGCATTTATCCTTTCTGCACCAGCAGTGACATGATTTAGTACCAACCCAAGCTCGGTTCTCATCTGATCCATTTCTTTGTGAATCTCATCTGTATCTAGGTTGTGAGTGGACTGCATTGCGAATGTATTTCTCCCTGTATCAGACTTCCTAGTACTCCAAGCTTTATTATTCTTGAAGATTTTCTCTAATTTTTCGGCAATCTAAGCATAAGGACATTCCCCAAAAGATCCACCTGCTATAGTCTCCAACACCGATTTATTATTATCATCTTGTCCCTTATAGAAGTATTCCTTCAGTGACTCATCATCTATATATTGATTTGGGACACTTCTCAAGAACGAGGTGAATCTATCCCAAGAACTACTAACTAACTCTCCTGGTAGTGCCACAAAGTTATTCACTCTGTCTTTGTGGTTCAGTTTCTTGGAGACCGGATAGTAGCGTGCTAAGAAAACAATCCTTAGTTGGTTCCAAGTGAAGATTGTGTTGTATGGGAGCTCAGTGAACCATATAGCAGCCTCTCCCGTCAGTGAGAGAGGAAACACTCTGAGCCCTATTACATCTTAGTCAAAGTCAGGCCTACCTACATAGCTTTTACACACTGCCCTTACCTTAGCTATATAGGCATGTGGATCCTCAGAAGGTAGCCCTGAAAACAAACCTCTGGCAGTGAGCATTTGCATCAGAATACTAGTCACAAAAGTATGGCCTGTGGGTAGATGAGGTAAGAAAAGTGTCCCATCCGAGTCTGATATGTTATCATAGACTCTGTAGTATGGTTGGGGCCGTGGAACGGGATTTTTTCCTCTTTGTTGGTGTTCACCCGAAGCATCGAGTAACAACTAACCATGAAAATTAACCAGAGCTGGGATGTTCTGGTTTGGATCATCATCATTTATTCCCACGTTTCGATTAATATTGCGTAGTGTACGCTCTAATTCGTGATCGTAGGGAAATAGGGGATCTCTTCCTCTTCGTGTATTTGGAATACAAGGAGGATAGTTCTGAAAAAATCAAAAACAACAAAACAAAGTAAAGTCAAGAAAATATCAACTAAACTATAGTAATAAGTTCAATTTAACCTAAAAGCTACTTTCCCCGGCAGCGGTGCCAAAATTTGATATGCTCAAACTTACTTCTCAAATAAGAAATAAAGCGGTCGTGTCAAGTAAATAACCCAACTAGTGAGGTTGGGATCGTTCCCACGAGGAAAATAGTCTAGACTTAACTTCAATCTATTATTACTTTTGTTTAGTCAATGACTTCCTTGGAAAGTAAAAACAATAAAAGGGGGGTTTCTATTTCTTAATGAATGAAAATAACTAACGAAATTTAAAGAGACACTTAACAGCTTTGAATGTTGGAGTTTAATCAATTTATCGATGTAACTAGGGTTTATGTGTTCCCCACAGGTTCATAACTTGATAATTCTAACTATAACAATTCTTTCCTAGTATCTTGCATGCAAAGTAATAAGTTATGTATTTCTAAATCAGTGGTCCGGCATCTAGAAAATCTCACTTCGCACCTTGGTCCGGCTACGTGTGTTGCTATCCTAACCCTTATCTTTACCTCATATTAAGCATCGTATTCGATATTTGACTAAGTTATTACTCTTACCAAGCAATACTAGCCTATTAGATAGTATACACTAAATCTATGTTGATAATTATTTTCCTATTATCTACCTCCTTGGTCCGGCAAGTAGCATTAAGGTGAGTTCTAACGTTGGCCATCAGTTAAAAAGGCTTCTAAGAGAAAGAATTATTTATACATGCAAGACACTATTCTAGAATTGTTATTTTAGTTAGGTTTTTGTCTCATTATTTGCCTATGGTTCCCACAACCCTAGTTATGGAGTTTAGTTACTCATAGTCATAATCACAATATTCAAATATATTGGTAAGAATTCGTGTACTTACTTCAATGAGAAAGAGTAAAATCCGAAAGTTTGCTTGATTAATCACAAATAATCACTTGCAAGATTCTCATAGTAATCAATAATCACACAAAAAGTGTAATAATTATCAAGAATCTAATACTAATACACAAAGTCTAATAACGATCCAGAGTCTAACCTCAAAAACGAGGTTTTTCGAATTATTTATAGAAAATAAAAACCTAAACAAGGACTCTATTTGATGGAAATCTGTCAAAACCCGGCTCGGTCGACGGAACTCGCGATGGATCATCGTGGTCACGACGGACCATCTACGACTCTGTCGTCCCACACTTGTGCAATTTCTTCTGCTTCTCTCTTCAAAAACTAATCTATAGGTGGTATGTGATCTCATATACTGCCATATTACTTCATATACACGGCATGCATTCATGTGACCCAGGGGATGTAGTTATTCTGAAACCCTCCATATAGTTGTTTGTCAACAAAATCTTCATTCAATTTCATACATCCCTTAACTTTTAGTCCTCAAAAATTATATATGGGAGGCACACACACCTCATCCTAAATAATCAAAGTCTTCTTTTTATGATCTGCAATACCTCCCTATAGAAAGTTCTAATGATTTTTTTCTCAATTTATGGAAAAGTTTTTCTGTGATAACATGAATGATCAAGAGAGAATGTTTTGCTATTTATGAGAAATCTTTGGAACAATTGGAGAGGATCCATGCACAAGAACATGAAATACAACTCATTCCATCGGTTTCTAAAAGATGTTCCAATAGGTGTAGACAAGAGTGATTGGGAATTGATGGTCAAGGAACAATTTTTATATGATAAATTAAAGGTATGATTGCATAGCTATTGATTCATATAATTTTGTTTCCAAGTCACATATGACTACTCTTTCGGAATAGTTCTTTAGATTGAATGATTTCATTTGTGATCAAGAGGATGCAAAGTAGTTGCAAAAGTTAATTTACGAATAAAAATATAATCATTACACAATCTTCTAATAAGTTCAACTTGTGTTGTTAATGCAGAAATCAACTAAAAAAAACATAATCCACAGGTCTAAGTTGTTTATACCTCATCGTACGGTTAATAAGCCTATAAGAGAGATTAGTCACAAACTAGTAAAATATATCATGAAACCCTACGAGGAAAACTCCCTTTTTTACAAAAGATATTATGGTACTTAATTTTTTAGTTTCTATGGGAGAAAAGATGGAAATCTACCAAAACATAGCAATTATCCTGTTTGAGACTCGTAAAAAGTGAAATGAGCTTGTCGAACTCAAAACCAATAAAAAATATGTTTGTTCATTGTTAAATTTTATTTACCTTTTTCTATCTTTATTAATTTAGTGAAAATTTTTAAACATTCTTCTATTTTATAAGCTGAAAATTCAAGAGCTCGTACAATATGAACCATCTCTTACTAATATTGAGGCAGTGGAACGCTATTTTGGACCTCGATGCAAAAGCCATGCAGGTGGATTTGGTGGTGGGATAACCACTAAGGAGTTCAAAGGAGGTAGTACTTCTAAGATTGTGCTACTGGAAGAACTGAAAATAACTCGAAAAGAAATGGAATCACTATAAAAGTGTATTGATATTCTAGAGAGTAAATATGACTGCCTTCAAAGAATAGAGGTTCATCAGTATCAATCACCTCCACCACGTTAGCAACCTTTTCATTATCTATGACATGAATTTAGTGATGTCATTAACAAATGCTCATCTTTGGTAAGGGCTTTGTTAATGCAGTGGTATGATAAGTTTATTTTTAAAGGGTAGGCAGTCTTTAGTTATGCTACTTCTCAAGATGAACGAGACTACATGCTTATATAATTATGCAAATATTTTTCAATAAGGATTTATTCAAATATTCTGAACTAAGTTCCTTTCCAGCATGTTAACCCTAGTATTTGTATTGCGTATTAAATCTTTATTGTATTATAGTTTTTAAATAGTGATCTCTAAACTTGTTGGACTTTCTGAATTGTGTAAATGTGAAACATGGTTATCTCATTTTAGTTTATCTCAAAAATAGGGTTCACAGTCACATGTATAGAACAACTTGTATTTATTGAAGAAGTGGTCTAAGGTAGAAAATATTACTTTCATCGATACATTTCTTACATTGTTGGATGTTTGCTTCTTGGTAATCATAATAATTTTTGGTTAGGAGGGATTTATCAATCATAACAAAATAATTTAGTACAAACAAAGCAGTGATGGCCTAACTACTATAAATCATTCTAGCCTATCAATTTTACAACTCGTTTTAACATACAAAGAAAGAATAATTTATGTTTATTACACTGTGAAAATTCCTAGAGATATGAATTTAGATTTTGAAGTACAGGCAACCATTTTGCCTTTTGCTGGCTGCGAATATGAATATGCTCGTTCTGCACTCTTTTTGCAATATCACTTATCTCAGCCCACTTTGTTCTCTGGTAAAAAATAACCTTGTGAAATCCCAACAAGTAGCACAGTCTACTCGTTAAAAGTCTCATAAAAATTCTCCCCTATTTTACTAAAACACAACATCATGTGGCACTTTTATACCAATTTTTCAATCATGTCTACTTTTGCTAGTCTTCTTTGGACATCCGGCCACATAATAAACTTTAACCTAGGGTGAACCATGTTGCAAGGTACTACTCTTCTACTCGAGTTAGGGAAATATGGTCATGAGATAGGTATATATACATCTTCTAAGTAAAGAACTTGCCTCCTCTCTTTATCGTTGTAAACTCAGCCATCAAAGCACCCTAACTAGTTTGTCCTTGTAATAATACATCTCCACACCCCAATATATTCCTCACTATCCATGATGATGCAGATTTAGGTATTAGGACAGTTTCAGTCGCCCTTCTTTTCATAAAATAATTGTGTACCCATCATATCCATAGACAATCCTTTCTACCTACATTTGGCAATTGCTAATCAAGTATTGCATAGCTATATTTAGTTCAATGATATTGAATAAAGTGCAGCATGTGGTTGGCTTATTGTTTCCCATGACATGAATGCTCTTCTGGACATTGTTATTGTCCGTGTCCATTAATAACGGATCAGATTTAGTAGTGTCTTCTCTTTAGGACTCTATTACAAATTTCTCCTTATATATAGGTTATAGAGAAGTCTTACTTTTTCTTAGTTTTTCTGTTTGTTGTAGAAGTTGTACACAATCTATATATACTTAGTTTATATTCAATAAAATTCATCGTTCCTTTCATTCTACTTGCAACTTTATACTTTATATGGTATGAAGAGCCAATTAACTCTCACCAATAAATTATGTCAAGAAAGCCTACCACCCTTTCCATAAAAATGGCCCAAAATATCATTGTAACAAACAACAATTGTTTAGTTTAATGATATTACCCAATTACCGATAAAATTAACTAGAACCATAATTTTTCCCTTTGGAAAGCACAATTGGCAATGCTTATGTGTGGTCACAACCTTTTTGGCCATTCAACGGTCTTCTCCAAGCCCGTGTTCGTACAATGGCTCAAAAAAATAAGGACATTGAAAATCCTACATTTTTCATGTATCACCAAGATCAAGTGATTTTAAACACCATCTTGGCCTTAGTTGATCCAAATCTTGCTGCTATGTATGTCGCAACATCCACTTCCCAGACTTCATACGATTCTTGTACACTTCTTATGCAAACAATTAACAAATATTGATCTTTAGTTTGCGAGATCTTCTGGCTTGTCTCGCAAAAGAAACTCTTCCTGTCACTGATTATCTACACCAGATTTAATCTTTCTGTGATGAAATTTCCACTGATGGAGCTTCTTTGTCTAATGAAGAAGTGACTGTAAAAATACTTACTGGACTTGGACCTGAATCCAGTGAAATATCAGTTGTTATCTGTGCAAGAGATTCTACTTTTTTTATCGAGACCATTATGAGAAGTTACTTTACCATGAACTATTCATCAAGCATGAATAATCAACGAAGCTAGTCTCAACACCCATTACTTCTGCTATTGCACAAAAAACAAACATGCATCATTGCTAAGGAAACACCTCTAATAGGCGTTCAAATGTAAATTCCCACAATTCCAACCAGTCAAGGCGTGCCTAACAATGGCGTTTTGGCAACAATAACAAACATCAGTGTTATGACCACACTCTGAAGTGCTAGTTGTGTGACCGACCTGGTCATTCTTCTAAAGTTTGCTTATCACAAACACACAATCACGTACAAGCCAAGGCAAACTATACTGCTCGATCTCCAACTCATCAGGCTCCTTGGATTGTTCAGACATGTTCCACTAATCATATGGCCTCTAATGTGCAAAATTTCACTAATGTCCACACCTACCATGGTCCAGCGGAGATACAAAAGGGGGGACGGTAATACCATTCAAATATCTCATATCGATAATGCTAACTAACTTGCATCGAATAAGAAATTTAGGCTTCTCAATACTTTATGTTCTCATTATATAAAAATAATCTTCTTTCTATTTCCAAATTTTTCTGCGATAACCATTCATACGTCCATTGAATTATTTCCTTTTTCTTATTGTTTGAAGGATCTAAGTACGGGGGCGCCTCTATTTTGCAGGCAGAATAGAGATGGGCTATATGATTGGTCGTCGGGCAGTGCACATCATACCCCTCAATGCAATGTTTTTGATCCTCCAAACCTATGGAATCGTTTTTTAGGACATCCTAATCATCATACATTAAACATGATTTTACATCAATTTTCTCTGGTAGTTTCACATTCTAGAACTGCTTCCATTTGTAATTTTTTTATTCTAATAAAGTGCACATGTTACCTTTTTTTTGAAAATTCATTACACAATAAATGACTTTTGCGAATAATTTATACTGATTTATGGGGATCATCTCCTGTTTTGTCAATTGATAACAAGAGATATTATGCCTTTTTTGTTGACCATCACTCAAAATATATATGGTTGTTCACTATATAATAAAAAAAGTAAGTTCTTAATGTCTTTCAAGTTTACATCCCTTACTTGAGTGTCGGTTTCAAACCAAAATTATGTCTCGCTATATTGATGATGGTGGTGAGTTCCAAGGTTTATCCTCATATCTCAAAATCATGGTATTGAACACCTAGTGACACCACCATACATGCCTCAAAGAGTGGCATTAGTTGAATGCAGATAGAAGTATGTAGTTTAGAGTGTCAAAACCTTGTTGCATCAAGCTTCCTTGCTCTAATCTTTTTGTAGTTTTTCCTGTCACCAAGCAGTCTACACTATAAAACCACTCCAAATTTACAAAAAAAAAATGTCCTTATAAAATTTTATTTCACGAGACTCAACATTATGAATTACTTTGGATTTTTGGTTGTTTAGGTTATCTATGACATAAACAAATACCAAAAATTAGTTAGATCCAAAATTGACTCCTTCTGTACACTTAGGATTTTATAATAAACATTACTGCCACCAATGTTTTGAACTCTTCAAAAATCCATAGTACTTATATAGGGATGTTCAGATTTTGGAAGACACATATCCTTTTAATAATATAGTTTTAAATCGAAAAATCCAAAGAGCACTGATATCACTTGGAAAAATTGTTCTGATGTTCTACCTGTGACTAATAAACCATCAAGTTTCAATTCTTAGCATCTCCTTCTAGATGCTCTTCCCATTCACTCTCCAATGCCCAACTCAATGCCTGCTCGATCAGAAAGTGTCTCCGTTGCATCAGGTAATTATTATATTTTATCATCTACTTCATTGCCTCATACCATGACACCACCACTAGATAATACTCAGCCCCCACCATCACCCAGACCATTAATCACCTATCAACACAAAGATCACCAACAACTAAGAACGTCAGTGTTACCACTCCCTTACCCTATACCTCCCACCAACCTACCTTCTCACTTATCTGAAAATAACCATTCCTAACTTGCACTTGCATTGACTTCATCTGATCTTTCACTCGAGGTGACAACTTCAAGTCATCCCATGGCCAAACGCTTCAAAACAAATACCCTCAAACCCAAGCAGTGTAGTGTTAGTGCTCAACTGTCCATGTCCTTTGTTCCTCATGTATACAGATAAGCATGTTCTCAGCCTCACTGTTAAGAAGCGGTACAAGCTGAATTTGATGAAATTGCAAGGAATGGACATGGGATTTAATTCAAATTACTCTTTCGATGAATCTGGTTGAGTGCAAATGGTTTTTTCATATAAAACATAAATATGAGGGTTCCATTGCCAAGTATAAAGCTCCTCTTGCTACAAAAGGATTTACCAAGCATCCAGGCTTAGACTTCCATTCAATGTTAATCCCTGTAGTCAAACAAGTTACTGTTCGGTTGGTGCTAATCATTCCGATGCAGTTAACTATCCAATCCATCAGAGTGATTTCATAATGCATTATTGCAAAGGACGCCTTGAGGAAGAAGTTTAAATGAGGCAGCCATCTGACTTTGAAGATCAAAGTCTCTCCACCCATGTCGATAAGTTGAATAAAGCAATATATGGCTTGAAATAAGCTCCCCGGTCTTGGTACAATGAGCTCAAAAGTTACTTGCTAAATTTTTCAAGTCCCACTTTGATTCTTCTTTAGTTATTTTATATAATTTTGAATTCATTGTTTATGTTCTTGGGGTTCGTTATATAATTGATGGTCTTCCAACTCGTTTCTCCTTGAAAGACCTTGGACAAAACCATTGTTTTTTGGGTGTTGAGGTTCTCTTTTATATGTTGGTATTTTTTTCACAATACAAGTACATCATGGATCTTTTAGAGGATGTTGTCATGCTAGACCGTAAAGGAGATCCTACACCTATGACATGAACTACCATTTTGACAACTTCAGTGAATGATCCTCAAACTGATGGTGCTCTTTATAGGCGGGTAATAGGTTAAAGCTGCACTACATATCCTTTACACGTCCTGATATTGTTTTCAGAGTAAGCAATCTCTTTCAATTTATGCACAATCGACGCCACTCTCACCTGAAAAGAGTCAAGCGATTAATTTGTTATCTTCGTTACATATGCCAATATGTTATACAGATTTCCAAAGCTCCATATTCTTGTTTGGCTGTTTATTCAGATCCAGATTGGGCTGGTGAACAATGATCTAACTTGTACCTCTAGCTATATCACTTTTCTCGGCAATACACCAATTTCCTAGGCCTCCAAGAAACATCACTCCGTATATTGGTCCTTTATAGAAGCTGATATAGAGTTGTGGTTGCAGCTATTGTAGAAACCAACTGAATTACAAATCTTCTTCATGAACTTTGTCTTTCACTTAAGGGAGTTCCACAGGTTTTCAGTGATAAGATCAGTACCACTTACATTTATTCCAATCTGGTATTTCATAGTAGGATGAAGCATGTCGCCACTGATTTTCACTTAGTTCATGAATAAGTTCAGAACAAGGATATTGAAGTTCACCATCTACACTCAGTTGATTAAGTTACTGACATACTCAGAAAACCTCTTCCCAAAGCTTCTTTTGTCCTGCAATTTTTCAAGTTGGTTGTTGTTGACACCACCAACTTGCAGGGGCGTAATAACGGATGAGATTTAGTAGTGTCTTCTCTTTAGGACTCTATTAAAACTTTTCTCCTTATATATAGGTTATAGATAAGTCTTACCTTTTTCGTAGTTTATAATTTTGTAGAAATTGTACAAACTCTATGTATATTTGTTTACAATCAATAAAATACATCGTTCCTTTCATTCTACTAGAAACTTTATACTTTATATCCATAAGAAAGTCGTGCAGATTTGTTTTATATCCTTGATCACTTTCTTGGGGAGAAGAAAGACATGTGCACAATAAGCATGGACTCCAAAAATTACTATTTCAATTGGTAATTAGGATTTATTTATCAGCAAAGTGGATACTAACAAAACTAATTAGTCGGTACTACCATATAAAAAATCAAAGGTTATTACCTGCTTACATAACTCACAAATTAAAAGCTACATCTATCTAATAAAAGTCTTGCTATACATTAGCTCTAACACAACAAACACAAGCAACCCTACAAATTATATCTTCCTTTGTAGCCTCTTTCATCTTAAAACCTTTAGTATTCTTGTCCATCAAATTGAATTGCATAAATGAATTATGTGTAGTCTAGTTCAATATTTAAGCCTGGTGGCTTTCTTCAAATGCTAAGACACTATTGGATCCTCATTTCAGCAATATAGGTTATTTATATAACAGACATTGTACATTTGCTTCAAAATAATAGGAGAAATAATTGATGTTGATATGATATATAAGTTTTTTACAAAACAAATTGTTTCAAGTCAAACATATTGGATCTTGTATGAAAATGATATTCTTCACTTGGTCTAAATGATAGCAATCTGGAAAAAGACTTAGAATTATATTTAACTTTTAATTCATAAAATATTTTCTAACATCAACTGAACAAGCTTGCTAGACGAGACAATGAATAGTATCTCATGTATTTTCTTAGTATTCCTGAAGCTTGTATTGTGTTATAAATATGTGTCTCATGTATTTCCCCTTTTGGTTGTGTTTTTTAATAAATGACTGATTTATACTTTAAAAGTTATAAGTTATAGCTATCCGACATTCTGTTATGAATTGACCTCAAATTGTTTTTTTTAAACAGATGAAGAATGTATGAGGATTAAACAACATCTTGTTGAAGAACTGTGGATCCAGCTGAAAACAAAGATTATATTTTTATTATTGGTGTAGATCTAGATATGTTTAAACCTATAAATGAAGTTATTACAGTTTTATAACATTTATGTAGAAAATCTATGTTATTTAGATCTTATGTTGAATATGTCTTTTTAGATATTGCGGTGAACACATATTTGTATGTAAGTTTTTCAGTATGTTTTCTTTCATGGAAATAAATTATTAATTTTTTTAACACTTGTACAAATAATTTGATATTAAGATTCGGAACTGCTTGAGGATAAAAATATATATGTTTATTTGAAGCTACATTTTTTAAACAAACATGGTCGTTAAATTTATTAAAATCAATGAAAGGAATTTAAACATTGTCTGTAAAAGTAATGTAATCAATGAAAGAATTTGACCACTAAAAGTATTTGTAACGACTTGAAATTTTGGTTTTACTTTAACATTTTAACGACCAAATAACCATCAACGAAGGGAATTTGTAGTCGTTGGTAGAAAATGTGGAGACCGGATTTATGGTTATCGGCTTGTCTCTAAGTAATATCTAATGAAAGACTATGTAATCAAGTTGCTAACCTTTAACGATGTAGCTTTTAACGACCGGTGATGACCTATTTTTTTCTGATCAGTGTAGACCTTCAATGATTGGATATGGACTTTTAAAGATCGGATTCCATTTCATTAAAAGTCATTTTTCTTGTATTTTTCATTACAAAATATGTGCCAAGTATTATAGTCATTCATAAAACACTTGAAAGCATGAGGGACTTGAAATTTTCCTACAGTGCAATGACCAAGCTAAGACATGAATGTAGAAGAAATATAAGTAACAAAACATGGTCAAGGAAAATAGACATTATCTTAAGTCACGAGTGTGATACTTCTTGAAATAACCTTATTTAATCGTATCTTTATTTTGGGAAGTATTTATAACTAACATATAAGACCATGTGAGCTATTAACATCGAATTCACTATCTCTCCCACCGAAAAAGGGTGTCCTACTTGCCTAAGTAGTAATGATCGTGAATCCAATAACTAATGTCTATCTAGATAATCCTATGACGACACTTAGTTTATGGTTATGGCTAATCACCACTTGTATGCTTGGTACTAAGCATAACTTTGACGAAATAATTTTTAATCACATTCACCTTTTCTTTAAAGAGACATGATTGTGACACTTCTGAAATCTAAGATGTGTTCTAGAGCCTAAGATAGGTGTCAAAAGGTTTAGACATTGCTTTAAGATTTATTTTAATGTATATAAGACATTTAGGAAGAATAGAAACCAAAACGTCCAAGAAGTCCAAAAACTAGTTCAATCAGGTACTAGTGTGCCTTAGCCTATTTGACTAGCTTTTAGGAGATGGAAAATGATGAAAATTGGTGGAAGGGTTTCTAACATGCATTAGAGTTAGTTCGAAGTCGAAACGTTAGGGCACAACTCCTCAAGGACCAATTGTATTCCATTATGCATCATATTGGATAGGGGTGTAAAATTCACATCTAGGTTTCGGAGGTCATTCCAACAAAGGGTTGGGTCCAAGGTGAATTTAAGAACCGGTTTTCATCCCTGAACGGATGTTCAAGCGTAGCTTACTATCCAAACTCTTGAGGATATGGTTTGAGCTTGTGTAATTAAATTCAAGGGAAATTGGGATAAGAACTTCCCTTTGGTGGAATTTGCTTATAATAATAGTTTTCATTCATCCATATACATGGATCCTTATGAATCCTTGTATGGTAAGAGGTGTAGATCTCCTATTGGGTGGTTTGCAGTTGGTGAGTCTTCGGTTCTTTGTCCCGATTTGATTTATAAGAACTTGGAGAAAGTTCGTATCATAGAGAACAGGTTGCAAACAGCCTATAGTCTGTAAAAGTCTTATGCAAATCATAGGGTTTGAAGCAGGTGATAAAGTGTACTTGAAAATTTCACCTATGAAGGGGAAGGTTAGATTTTGAACGAAAGTAAAGTTCATTCCTCGTTATGTGGTTCCCTACGAAATCTTGCAAAATGTTGTTAAGGTTTTATATGTGTTGAAACTCACTAATGAATTGGTTTCGTTCATTCGGTTTTCCATGTTTCTATGCTTAAGAAGTGTATCGGTGATCTCGAGTCTATTCTTCTTATTGAGGGTCTTGGTGTTAAGAATAACCTCTCCTATGAGGAGGTTCGGGTTCAAATCCTTGATAGACAAGTAAAGAAGTTGAGGAACAAAGAGCTGGCTTTCGTAATGTTTTTGTGGAATAATCACATAGTTGAGGGTGCAACATGGGAGGCCGAAGCCAACATGAAGTCCCATTACCCTCATCTATTTGATAAATAAGGTCAGTAGTTCCTCTTAAGACTAAAAATAATGTCTAAAATTAAATTTTCTTGATTTTTGGTTAATGTTTTTCAAATATATGCATTTTTGGTGTCATTACAGTATGTTACAGTGAAAATGTACTTTGGACTTGAAAATGTTGCTCTTTGGGTTGTTTTGAGTTATGTTTGTGAATTTTGATATGATGAGTCTTTATGAAATGATGTGTAGCAGGTTGGTAAGTTAAAATTTTGTATAATTGACTCATATATGGTATGTTGAGCTCATGTTGTTGTTGTGGGAAGGAAATTTCTCATAATGTGATGTTTGAGCCTGATAAGTGGTAATTGAAGGTTTGAATTGCCTTGAGTGAATGTTATGATTGATGTTGTAATTCATGTTGTTATGTATTGTAGAGGTTGAGTTTCTAGTCTTGAGTCAATTCCTTCCTTACAAAAGGTTTTAGTGTTATTCGGGGAAGAATGTTCCTACGAGGGGATAATGTAACACTTCGAAAATCTAAGATGTGTTCTATAGTCTAACATAGGTGTAAAAAGGTTAAGACACTGTTTTGAGGTCTATTTTAATGTATATAATTCATTTAGGAAGGCTAGAAACCAAAACATCAAAAAATGTCCATGGCGTCCGGATACTAGTTCAATGAGGTACTACCATGCCTTACCCTATTTGACAAGCTTTTAGGAGACACAAAATGATGAAATTTGGTGGAAGGGTGTCTAAAATGTATTAGAGTTAGTTCGTAGTCTAAACGTCCGGGCATAACTCTCCATGGACCAACCAAGGGCCCTTAAGGAGGACCCTTGCAAAGGTGACCAAAAGTTGTCAATGGATAGTATCACTACGGATGCCACAGACGGCGGATGCCACAGACGGCTCGTGGTCCAATCGACAGAGCATTGATTGCCTCCGCCAATTTTCATTTAGCCTAAATATTTGAAGGCTTTTTTGTATAGTCTCTGAACTTAGAGACGGATGTGCAGCATGGAAGGGACACTGCCCGTCCATTGACCCACGATCCGTCGAACATGGTGTTGTCTGTGGGGTCTATGTATTGCTGCATGTCTCAAATTAAATCATTTAATTAGTTGAACTAGTTAGGAGGTTAATTAGGGTTTAAGGGATATCTAATTAAGTTACTTAAGAATCTATATAAAGCCTCTAACCTAATTAGACTAACCTAAGCTCTCACAATTCACAAACCCAAAACTCTCTTCCTTCTCTCTTATTTCTCTCTCTAGTGAAGAAGTCCATTGAAAACCAAGCTAGGGGTGGGTTCAAGGGCTGCAAAGAGTCGGATTTTCCCATCAATCTCCATCAATTAGTAAGGTATGGGATTCATTTCACCTTTGAGACCAGTTTCCTCAAAGGTTTCCATCAAAGTGATTTAAAAAATTGAGTTGTCAAGGTTTTGTTATTTAATACGAAATTGATGTTATGAATTACTTTAGTTATGATTTATTTTGGATATTATGAGTATATTAACATGTATTTTAACTTAATTCTGTTATATCTTGATGGATGGTTCTAGTTGTAGAAGATGACCTATTCCCCTTAACCCTAGGTTGTGATCTTAATATGAATTGTCTAATGTTGGTTCAATTGACTTGGTTATTGGTTGAGTTACTATTTTGTGATGTTATTGTATTAATTATGAATATTAAGATATATTATAGGAATTTCATGCTAGTTCTTGAGCAATTAATTTAGGGTATGAAACATGTTATAAATTTGACCTATGTCTCTTATCTTAAGATATGAACTAGTGATGAATTGTGATGTAGTCATTCAATTGGCCTTATTATCATGTTTATTATAGTTGTGTGATGATATTACTCCCTATTGGGTTGATTTAAGGGTTGATGGTAAGACCTTGATGATTAATTATGAGGGAGACTTGGGAAATTCTTATGATCCCTATTCTTTACTTCGATTGTGGTTACTTGAGATTAAGTGATGATATTGCATTGAATTATATCTTGTATTAGGATTTATAGGGCATACATATGTTGAACTGAAATGTTCTTACTATAGTTTGTGAGATGTTGAATAAGATGTAAAATGTTATAAGGATGGTGATGACTAACAATGTGCCGTATCATGAATGACTATGTAAATGTTCTAACGTCACTTATATGAATCTTAATGAAAGGATTTATACTCATAAAATTCTTATTGAGATATGATTATGATTATTAGACAAGTAATAGACCCTATGAACAAACTTAGCTATGATTGTTAATAAAACCTTAAACACATTTCAAAAAAGACTCTAGCTTAGCACCGAGTGAACTAAAGTGAGGAGTGTCCCTTCCCACATAGGGAAGGTATGATCACTAATGTAATCTTGAGATTGGAGACTATAATGCATGTAGAATAAAAAGGGTCCCAATAATATCTCCTAGTTCTTGAACTATGTTGCCCCAATAGATACTAGCTAGTGGATCCACGTAGTTTCTATGTTCATGTTTGTGTACTACCTAGGCAAGTATTCCACCGTCCTTTGGTTTAGTTTCCATGACAAAGGATTCCACATTAACTCATGTGGTCTATGTCGGTTAAGGCAAGATGTTCCCAAAAGGTAAAATGAATTTATCAATGAACTCTAACTAGGATGAACTAAGGGGTTTAGCATAGTCTAGGTAGGGGTATGAGACTCTACCTAAACATTGCACTAGTTAGCCTTGAAGGAAGTCGTAGGAGGTTGTTCTTATGTATGTATATGTTAAAGGATGGAGATGGTGATAATATGATGATCTCACATGTAAATGACATCATGTGATGTTGGTTGCTCCTATGAACATGTATTTGGTCTCTATTTTTAGAGTATGATGATATATATTCTTAAATGATATGCTATGTGAAGTTGGACATTAGTCATGGTTCTTGTTGGGTTACTTTATTGAGTAAGGTTATGGGGTTTTGCTTTGTCATTGCACTTGTTGACCTAATGAGGGTACATGGGTGATTGTCTTGCTTTGCTTATGTTGAAATGAAGTCCTGTCTATGGTTGTTACTATTATAAATTGATGATAGATTTGTTTTGACTATGTGTCCAATTATTTGATATGTATGTTGACTTGACTACGCTTAGTATTGTGGAACTTGTGATGAATATGCTTTAGACTTAATGAATATGTCTTGTTTAATTGTATGGTCTTTTTGAATGTGAATACGAATTTCAAAAGGTAAATAACATGTTTTCATTAAAGGCCCCTTTTTAACATGATTTGATCTTATACGTGCATATGGTATTATACTTACTACAAGTGGTGTACTAACCCCATTTTCTCCCTTTTCCCCAACATTTTAGGTTACGGTCATTGAAGACTTTTGAGATGACTTTTAAGAAGACTTGAAATTTCTCAATCATCCAAGTAGGTAGGTCCTCAGTTTTCGAGGGCAATGTCAATATCAAGGTTATGGGGTTGTTTTAGTTTTAATATGCTTATGTTCTTTCTCTTTTCATTTTACAGATTGTATAGCATATATGTGGCTCTATTACATTGATCTATGGGCTAGTACCAAGTTGAAATAATCTTGTTAGATGGTTATGAGATGAGCACTCTTTGAAGAATATGTTATATATTATATATACTTATGTACAATAAAAGTAGAAGACTATTTAATCTTCTTATACGAAGGATGTATGTATACTCGATACAAACATATTATGTGTATGTAGAGGTTTATGTAAACCTCCATGTAGAAGTAATGAAGAGTTTTAAATTTTATGCATTTTTAATCTATGAATGTAATTATGTATGCTAAGAGGCTAGTCTTAGTCCTCAAAGAGGTTGACGACGCCGGGTACGTCCAGGGGGTGCTTCCCGGATGAGACACATAGATAATCCCCTCTTGTTCTTACATCATGTTACATGGGTAATCATCTTTTTTCTTTCATTACTTAGAGGTCATGGGTAATCTTTGCCTACCTTATTCTAAAAATAGCTCCGTATCTTTGATTCATTTTACATGAGACGACCTTTGAACCTTAGAATGCTTTATGTGAGAAAACCTTTCACATTCCTGCATGAGATAGTTATCTGAGCAACGCTTTCACAAAAATTAACTACTATAACTACATAGCTGTTTTTACTCTTAAAGTAATCCACATCATATCTCATCAATTACATGCGAGCATGCATAATTTCATAATTCAACTTTCATACCTCATAATCCCCTTTCAATCACCATTATCTGGAAAACATGGGTCGGACATGGTTCATGTGAATTAATCATAAAATTATGCAACTATGTGAATTCATTCTTTATAGATTATGAAACAATCAATTGAATCAATGTTTAAAAGAACTCGTGGCATAAAAGAAAACCCTAACTCAATTTGGGGAATTCTATCTTTGTATAATGGAGAATTTGGGAACTACACGGAGGAAAGGTCTCCATAGACTAAAACTAACATACCTCTATGTGAAAAGCTTGCCTTCAATGGTGGAACTGAAGGCTTGACTTAGAACCTTGGTTTTGAGTCCTTCTTCATCAAGCTTTAGAGAAATATTTTGAGGAGGACGGTTTGATCTTCCTTTAAGAGTTTTAGAGAATGATTTTAATTAGGGAAATTTGGGCGTAAAAGTACTTATATATGGTTTTAGGTGAAGGGAAAAATTACATAGTATTAGGCTAGAATATTCAATAAAATACCCAAAATATCCTACCTTAAAACTCAAAAAAGGAATGGTTGGATCTCGCCAAAATCCAATCAGCATTTCACCGAATGAACTTTTAGCTCGCTGAAAATTCCTATGAGTTGGAACATGGACTAGGCCAACTCGACAACTAGGAATGCATTTTTGTGAATTGTCATATGGAACGGCGAGCTCGAACTAACTCTCTTAAAATTCCAGGACAACTAGATTAAGAAATTGGGCAAAAAAGGCAAGAAGTGCTACTCGGCATAGTCCAGTCATTTGGTACTTTCCACTTCCTTTGCCGAATCAATTGGGAAATAAATATTTTCCCTTCTCTTAATTCGAGGTGTTACAGAGGCATTCATATTGAGATTGACTTTGAAGTTCCTAGTATCTTAGGAAGACCATCCATTGTTACTAGGCGTGCTTTTGTTGATACGGAGACCAGCAGATGAAATTCCAATTGAAAAAGTGGCATCCAATATAAGCAAATCGAGGAAGCATCAAAGTTATTCAAATCAGTCTCTTTTTATAATTGTATTATTGAGAAGGAGTTAGAGGTATCAATTTAAGAGAGATTATGTGTTGATGCATTAGCTATGATGAATTTTGATGGATAAAACATTGAGACGTACAATGATTTAGTTTTTTCACTTGATGGGGCAGATTATACTCGATGGCTCACCAATGAATTTAGATTTACATCTGAAAAATTGAGAAACTCTGCCTAAAAAATTTTTTATTAATGATCCTCCGAAGTTGGAACTGAAGACTCACCGATATAATTTGTGTTATATGTTCTTCGGCCAAAATAAAACTTTGCAAGTCATTATTATTGCTGCTTTGAATAACTGGCAAGTAGAAGCTTTGATATCGATGTTGAAGCAATTCAAAAGAGCGATTGATGGATGATTGTTGACATTATTGGTGTTCCACTACGTATATTATCTCATAAAATCCAACTCATTCTTGATAGTTAACAAACTATTGAGCACCAGAGAAGATTGAATCCACCGAGGCATGAAATTATCAAGACAGAGATTATAACGCTCAAATAACCCTAAAAAACTGTAACGACCTGTTTAGTCGTTTGAGCAGCAGATTGTAATACGGGGAAAACTGGCTGAGACGACGTGTGTCTCGACGGACCGTCGTGGTCACGACGGCCGTCGAGGAGGTGTCGTCCAATGACACTTAGAATTCTTCAAATTGGATATTAAAATCGACTCTCTGTAAATTGTGACGGACCTGCAGGACGTGCCGTCACATACACGACGAACCGTCGTGAGCTCCCGTTGCAAAACACTTCAACTTTTGAGAATTTGGTGCAAGAAACGAGTTTCTGACCGTCATGACGGAGGTGCAGGACGGACCGTCACAGGTGTGACGGGCCGTCACAGACCACCTGGAAGTTGGAAGGTTGCGACGGCCATCGTGACGGACCGTCGCAGGCACGACGGCCCGTCACAGGCTGCGCAATCCCAGGCAGTTTAGGATTTCTCCACACGTTTTAAGGGTCGTTTTTGACTATTCTTTCCTTAATTATAAAGATTGAGGATTAACATTAATAAGTCTAATTACTTAGGGGTTAAAAGGGTAACCTTAAGTTAATTAGTGGGGTTTATTGTCCTTTTTCACACTTAATTATATGATTAATTAGGGTAAAAGCAAGAGGGTTTGAACATAAGAAAACAAAAGAGAAAGAACAAGAAAGGGAGAGAGAGCAGTCGATCAAAGGGGAGAAAACAAAGCTTGGGAATTTCTTGCTTGACCACTAGTCTTCGGTGGAGGTAGGTTATGGTTTATATTACGATACTCGTAGTGAACTCTTAATAGTGAATAATATGTGTTGATGATATTGTAAACCTGTCTATATGCTTAATTGTATGCTTGCATGAACATGGTTATGTGATTTTGATAAAACAAGCATGATGAAAAATAGTGAATCCCAAATCTTGAAAGAAACTTTAATCTATGATATTAATGATGCCTTAGTTCGAAAGAAGGCTGGACGAATTAAAGTAATGGGATGGATGATGCCTTAGTATAGAGAAGGCTTGATGAACGGATAGAATGAATTTAGTGGATCGGAGTGTCACGTTCCGACACATAGCATTAGTGGATCGGAGTGTCACGTTCCGACACATAGTATTAGTGGGACGGGTGTCACGAACCGACACGTAGATATAGGGGATCGGAGTGTCACGTACCGACACATATAGGGGATCGGAGTGTCACGTTCCGACACATATAGGGGATCGGAGTGTCACGTTACGACACATATAGGAGATCGGAGTGTCACGTACCGACACATAGTGATAGGGGATCGGAGTGTCACGTACCGACACAAGAGGAAGAAAGATAATGAATCATGAAAGATGATAATATACTCAACATAATGAACTTAATTCCCAAATGAGTATGGTAATGAGGCTTGAGCCCTCATGAATGAACTTGATGGTAGTTGTTGACGATTATGATACTTGTTGTTGCCACATGTTGAGCTTATAGTTGATTTATAATATTGCTTGATATATATTATCTTCTATTTTGAGTTGGCCGATGATATCTACTCAGTACGTGTGGTTGTACTGACCCCCCCTACTTTTATGTTTTTCTTCTTTGTTATTTATGGAATGCAGCGAACGTTCCGTCAACTTCAACTCAACAGTAGATCTAGCCAGTCTTCACTACTTTCGGAAATTCAGGGTGAGCTAATGCGTCTAGCTTGGACTGGATCTTCTTCTTCAAGTCTTGATGCCTTGACTTCCGGCATGGACTAGCTTTCTATTATTTTGTTTTCTTAGATATTTTTAGTTAGTAATTTGAGGATAGATGTTCTTGTGATGATGACTTCCAGATTTTGGGATAATAATAATAGTTTTGAATTGTTTTTATTAATGAGTTTAAGTCTTCCGCATTATTTTCTGTTGATATATTTTAAATGTTAAGGTGTAGATGGGTTGGTTCGCTCACATAGGAGGGTAAATGTGGGTGCCAGTCGCGTCCCCGATTTGGGTCGTGACAAACTTGGTATCAGAGCATTAGGTTCATTGGTCTCATCACACAAGAACAGGTCTAGTAGAGTCTTAAGGAACGGTAGGGGGACGCCTTTACTCTTCTTTGAGAGGCTACAAGACTTTAGGAAAATTCCATTCTTTCATTCTTTCTTTCGTGCTACTACTTGAGTCCAATTGGTATCTAGGTGATACAAATTGGTATCTGACCATCTTCATTCTATTTCGCAGATGGTTAGAACTAGAGCAACGACCGCACCAACAGCAGCAACGGAAAGACAAGAAACGACTGAGCCAGCCACTGGGGCTGTGGCTCGAGGAAGAACAGCGGCAAGAGGCCGTGGAAGAGGTCGTGGGAGGACGTCCTCTAGAGGGAGAGGACGAGCCCCTAGCCCATCTGATACTAGGGCGGTGACTCCTCCACCGACCGAGGATGTGATAAGAGAGGGAGAGGAAGGGGAGAATGAACAAGTGCAACATGAGGGATTGCCATCCCAACCTACCCCAGAGATGATCAACCAAGTACTTGCTTATCTTAGCGGATTATCTGATCAGGGTCAAGCACCTCCAGTGGTTTCTGCACCAACACCTCCGGATTCAGAAATACGACATGCGGCTACTATGGCTCCCCTCATGGATGCAACCTTGGGAACAGGCACATTTCCACGTCTCACTACTGGGCCTATTATGACAAACGATCAGCATGAACTTTTCAGTAAGTTCTTGAAATTGAAACCTCCAACCTTCAAGGGTGCAGAATCTGAGGATGCTTATGATTTTCTGGTTGATTTTCATGAGCTACTACACAAGATGGGGATAGTAGAGAGGTTCGGTGTCGAGTTCGTGAGCTATCAGTTCCAAGGGAACGCCAAAATGTGGTGGCGTTCACATGTTGAGTGTCAACCAACAGAGGCACCACCCATGACTTGGGAATCATTCTCTACCCTGTTTATGGAGAAGTATATCCCAAGGACTTTGAGAGATAGGAAAAGGGACGAGTTCTTGAGTCTAGAGAAGGGAGAATGATGGTTAATGCATACGAGGCTAAATTTCGCGCACTATCCAGATACGCCACCCAACTCTGTTTCAGTCTACAAGAACGGATCCGCCGTTTTGTGAAGGGGTTGAGGTCAGAGTTGCGGATTTCAGCCTTACAGGTAGCGTCTACGGCAACATCCTTCCAAGAGGTGGTAGACTTTGTGATAGAGGTGGAAGGAGTGAAACCAGATGACTTCACCACGACATCGACGTCAAAAAGGTTTCGAAGGGGAGGTGAGTTTAATGGTTCTTACTCTAGAGGACAGAGCTCCGGAGGTCACTCAGTTCGACCAATTCAGTCTTCACTACAGACTGTAGTTGGGGGTCCACCTCAGAACGGTCAACACTACTCCGAGAGACCCATGCCTGACTCCAGAGAGTGCTATGGATGTGGGGAGGTTGGACATATTAGGAGGAATTGTCCAAAACAGAGTTACAGAACCCCAATGGTTAGAGGTAGAGGTGGTCATGGTAGAGGCCGCTTTTCTGGAGGGCGAGGTGGCCGAGGTAATGGTGGCCACCAAAACGGCAGAGGTGAAGGGCAAAACGGAGCCACTACTACACAACATGGTAGGGGCAACGGACAGACGAATGATAGGGCCCATTGTTATGCTTTCCCTGGGAGGTCTGAAGCGGAGGCGTCTGATGCTGTTATCACAGGTAATCTCTTGGTTTGTGATTGCATGGCATCTGTATTATTTGACCCTGGCTCCACGTTTTCATATGTATCTTCCTTATTTGCTAATGGTCTAAATTTACATTGTGAATTACTTGACATGCCTATTCGTATTTCTACTCCGGTGGGTGAGTCTGTGATAGTTGAAAAGGTATATAGGTCTTGTTTGGTAAATTTTGTGGGGAGCAACACTTATGTAGATTTGGTTATTTTAGAAATGGGTGACTTCGATGTAATTCTGGGTATGACTTGGCTTTCTCCGAATTTTGCGATTTTGGATTGTAATGCTAAAACTGTGACGCTAGCCAAGCCTGGGACAGATCAGTTAGTGTGGGAGGGTGACTACACTTCCAATCCGGTGCGTATCATCTCCTTTCTTCGCGCTAAGAAAATGGTGAGTAAAGGGTGTTTAGCTTTCTTGGCACATCTCAAGGATGACACTGCTCAAGTACCTTCGATTGAGTCAGTTTCGGTAGTCCGTGAGTTTTTGGATGTGTTCCCTGCAGATCTTCCTGGTATGCCACCAGATAGGGATATCGACTTCTGTATCGATCTTGAACCGGGTACTCGCCCCATTTCTATACCCCCTTACAGAATGGCTCCCGCGGAGTTAAGAGAGTTAAAGGCTCAACTTCAAGAATTGTTGAGTAAAGGCTTCATTAGACCAAGTGCATCTCCTTGGGGTGCTCCGGTGCTATTTGTGAAGAAGAAGGATGGGAGTTTCCGAATGTGCATAGATTACCGACAGTTGAACAGGGTAACTATTAAGAACAAGTACCCCATTCCGCGCATTGATGACTTGTTCGATCAGTTACAAGGTGCTTGTGTCTTCTCAAAAATTGACTTGAGGTCCGGTTATCACCAATTGAAAATACGAGCAATGGATGTGCCAAAGACTGCTTTTCGAACTAGGTATGGGCATTATGAATTTGTGGTAATGTCTTTTGGTCTTACGAATGCCCCTGCTGCTTTCATGAGTTTGATGAACGGGATTTTCAAGCCATACTTGGACCTCTTTGTGATTGTGTTTATTGATGATATACTGATATACTCCAAAAGTAAGAAGGAACATGAGGAGCATTTGAGAATGGTGTTAGAGTTGTTGAGAAAGAAAAAGCTTTATGCGAAATTCTCCAAGTGTGAGTTTTGGCTAGATTCAGTGTCCTTCTTGGGGCACGTGGTTTCTAAGGAAGGAGTGATGGTAGATCCTTCTAAGATTGAAACAGTGAAGAATTGGGTAAGACCCACTAACGTGTCAGAAATAAGGAGTTTCGTGGGTTTAGCTAGCTACTACCGCCGATTCGTCAAGGGATTCTCTTCTATTGCTTCCCAATTGACGAACTTGACTAAGCAAAACGTTCCATTTGTATGGTCGGATGAGTGTGAAGAAAGCTTCCAGAAGCTTAAGACCTTGTTGACTACCGCGCCTATCCTCACCTTGCCGGTAGAGGGTAAAAACTTCGTTGTCTATTGTGATGCATCCTATTCTGGGTTGGGTGCAGTGCTAATGCAAGAGAAGAATGTGATTGCTTATGCTTCGAGGCAATTAAAGGTGCATGAACGTAACTATCCGACCCATGATTTGGAGTTGGCCGCGGTAGTATTTTGCATTGAAGCAATGGAGGCATTACTTGTATGGGGTTAAGTGTGAAGTCTACACGGACCATCGTAGCCTACAGTATGTATTCACTCAGAAAGACTTGAACTTGAGACAGAGGAGATGGATGGAGCTACTGAAGGACTACGACATCACTATCTTGTATCATCCGGGAAAAGCAAATGTTGTGGCAGATGCTCTGAGTAGAAAGGCCGGAAGCATGGGAAGTCTAGCTCATTTGCAAGCTTCTAGACGCCCATTGGCTAGAGAGGTGCAGATTCTGGCTAATGACCTTATGAGGTTGGAAATAAATGAGAAGGGAGGATTGTTAGCTTGTGTAGAGGCAAAATCTTCTTTTCTTGATCAGATTAAGGGGAAACAGTTTGATGATGAGAAGCTAAGTCGAATCCGAGATAAAGTGTTGCAAGGAGAGGCTAAAGAGGCAATAATTGATGAGAAGGTTTTTGAGAATTAAGGGAAGGGTATGTGTACCCCGCATCGATGATTTGATCACCACTATTCTGACAGAGGCTCATAGTTCCGGATATTCTATACATCTGGTGCAACCAAGATGTATCGCGACCTAAAGCAACACTTCTGGTGGAGTAAGATGAAGCGAGATATTGTTGAGTTTGTTGCCAAATGTCCAAATTGTCAACAAGTAAAGTATGAACACCAAAGGCCCGGAGGAACACTTCAGAGAATGCCCATTCCTGAATGGAAGTGGGAGAGAATCGCAATGGACTTTGTGGTTGGTCTTCCAAAGACCTTGGGTAAGTATGACTCCATTTGGGTGATTGTCGATAGGTTAACTAAGTCTGCTCACTTCATTCCTGTCAAGGTGACCTACAATGCAGAGAAGTTAGCCAAGATCTACATCTCAGAGATCGTTCGGTTGCATGGAGTTCCACTCTCCATCATATCAGATAGAGGCACGCAGTTTACTTCTAAGTTTTGGAGGACATTACATGCTGAATTAGGTACTAGGTTGGACCTTAGTACTGCATTTCATCCTCAGACCGATGGTCAGTCTGAGCGAACGATTCAAGTGTTGGAGGATATGCTTCGTGCATGTGTGATAGAGTTTGGCGGCCATTGGGATAGCTTCTTACCTTTGGCGGAGTTTTCATACAATAATAGCTATCACTCCAGTATTGATATGGCTCCATTTGAAGCATTGTATGGGAGGAGATGTAGGTCTCCCATTGGTTGGTTTGATGCCTTTGAAGTTAGACCTTGGGGGACTGATCTGTTGAGAGACTCTATGGAGAAGGTGAAAGCTATTCAAGAAAAGCTTTTAGCGGCTCAAAGTAGACAAAAGGAGTACGCAGACCGAAAGTTAGAGACTTGGAGTTCATGGAAGTGAACAAGTCTTGTTGAAGGTTTCACCCATGAAAGGGGTGATGCGGTTTTGGAAAAAGAGGTAAGCTAAGTCCAAGGTATATTGGACCATTCGAGGTGCTAAAGCGAATAGGGGAGGTGGCTTATGAATTAGCCTTGCCCCCAGGGCTGTCCGGAGTGCATCCGGTGTTTCATGTGTCCATGTTGAAGAAATACCACGGAGATGGAACTACATTATCCGTTGGGATTCAGTTTTGCTTGATGAGAACTTGACTTATGAAGAGGAACCGGTTGCTATATTAGATAGAGAAGTTCGAAAGTTGAGGTCGAGAGAGATTGCATCCATCAAAGTTCAATGGAAGAATCGACCGGTTGAAGAGGCTACTTGGGAGAACGAGGCAGATATGCAAGAAAAATACCCACATCTGTTTACAGATTCAGGTACTCCTTTTCGCCATTGTTTTTCTTCTTTGATCGTTCGGGACGAACGATGGGTAAATTGGTATCTATTGTAACGACCTGTTTAGTCGTTTGAGCAGCAGATTGTAATACGGGGAAAACTGGCTGAGACGACGTGTGTCTCGACGGACCGTCGTGGTCACGACGGCCCGTCGAGGAGGTGTCGTCCAATGACACTTAGAATTCTTCAAATTGGATATTAAAATTGACTCTCTGTAAATTGTGACGGACGTGCCGTCACATACACGACGAACCTTCGTGAGCTCCCGTTGCAAAACACTTCAACTTTTGAGAATTTGGTGCAAGAAATGAGTTTCTGACCGTCATGACGGAGGTGCAGGACGGACCGTCACAGGTGTGACGGGCCGTCACAGACCACCTGGAAGTTAGAAGGTTGCGACGGCCATCGTGACGGACCGTCGCAGGCACGACGGCCCGTCACAGGCTGCGCAATCCCAGGCAGTTTAGGATTTCTCCACACGTTTTAAGGGTCGTTTTTGACTATTCTTTCCTTAATTATAAAGATTGAGGATTAACATTAATAAGTCTAATTACTTAGGGGTTAAAAGGGGTAACCTTAAGTTAATTAGTGGGGTTTATTGTCCTTTTTCACACTTAATTATATGATTAATTAGGGTAAAAGAAAGAGGGTTTGAACATAAGAAAACAAAAGAGAAAGAACAAGAAAGGGAGAGAGAGCAGTCGATCAAAGGGGAGAAAACAAAGCTTGGGAATTTCTTGCTTGACCACTAGTCTTCGGTGGAGGTAGGTTATGGTTTATATTACGATACTCGTAGTGAACTCTTAATAGTGAATAATATGTGTTGATGATATTGTAAACCTGTCTATATGCTTAATTGTATGCTTGCATGAACATGATTATGTGATTTTGATAAAACAAGCATGATGAAAAATAGTGAATCCCAAATATTGAAAGAAACTTTAATCTATGATATTAATGATGATGCCTTAGTTCGAAAGAAGGCTGGACGAATTAAAGTAATGGGATGGATGATGCCTTAGTATAGAGAAGGATTGATGAACGGATAGAATGAATTTAGTGGATCGGAGTGTCACGTTCCGACACATAGCATTAGTGGATCGGAGTGTCACGTTCCGACACATAGTATTAGTGGGACGGGTGTCACGAACCGACACGTAGATATAGGGGATCGGAGTGTCACGTACCAACACATATAGGGGATCGGAGTGTCACGTTCCGACACATATAGGGGATCGGAGTGTCACGTTCCGACACATATAGGGGATTGGAGTGTCACGTACCGACACATAGTGATAGGGGATCGGAGTGTCACGTACCGACACAAGAGGAAGAAAGATAATGAATCACGAAAGATGATAATATACTCAACATAATGAACTTAATTCCCAAATGAGTATGGTAATGAGGCTTGAGCCCTCATGAATGAACTTGATGGTAGTTGTTGACGATTATGATACTTGTTGTTGCCACATGTTGAGCTTATAGTTGATTTATAATATTGCTTGATATATATTATCTTCTATTTTGAGTTGGCCGATGATATCTACTCAGTACGTGTGGTTGTACTGACCCCCCTACTTTTATGTTTTTCTTCTTTGTTATTTATGGAATGCAGCGAACGTTCCGTCAACTTCAACTCAACAGTAGATCTAGCCAGTCTTCACTACTTTCGGAAATTCAGGGTGAGCTAATGCGTCTAGCTTGGACTGGATCTTCTTCTTCAAGTCTTGATGCCTTGACTTCCGGCATGGACTAGCTTTCTATTATTTTGTTTTCTTAGATATTTTTAGTTAGTAATTTGAGGATAGATGTTCTTGTGATGATGACTTCCAGATTTTGGGGATAATAATAATAGTTTTGAATTGTTTTTATTAATGAGTTTAAGTCTTCCGCATTATTTTCTGTTGATATATTTGAAATGTTAAGGTGTAGATGGGTTGGTTCGCTCACATAGGAGGGTAAATGTGGGTGCCAGTCGCGTCCCCGATTTGGGTCGTGACAAAAACTAGTTAAAATAGTGAACAATCGCCATCAATAAAAAGAACCCAACTAAATGTCGGGGTTGAATCCCACAAGGAACAATATAATGTTCAATTTAAAGGATGAAGGTTAAAAAGGTAGTAGATTTAACCTAGACATACAAGGTATAGAATTATAAAATAGAAGGAAATTTTCATAACTACAGTTATATTGGGGGGGAATGCGATATAACACAATGGATGAATGGGAATTAGGAAAACATGAGATCTAATAAACACTCGATGATACATATCAATTCAATCCACAATCATGTAATCTCTGATGGGTAGGCACAATCATCATCAGTTATGCCAATTATCTTTCAATCTGAAAGCATTTTATTATGATATTTGATTTTTGTTTCAATCACACAATTACAAAATAATCACTACCTTAACTTAGACTACTCTTAGAAGAAAGCCTTGCATTGAACAATGAAACCCTAAATTTTATCTTTCCGTCTCAAATTCAGGATTCAATGTCAACAACACTTATCAATCTAATTCTCCACTTCAATCAATCTCTTTCAAGAATCAATCGCACATCGGAAGCTAACATTGAGAGTGTACTCCTAGGCCATAAATTCAAACATGAAACCTAGATTGAACATATTTCATGTAATCAACACGGTTACAAGGAACTACAAAACGAATTGAGAAATTAATCAAACAGCCAAATAGCTTTATCTACTTTTATTACAAATGTCTCAATTTCACACAAGCATTACAACCACATTTCTAGCAAATAAGAACAAGGAAATGAAGTAAGGTAAAATACATTACCAAATAAAAATACAAACTTTAAATCCACAAAATAAATGTGACGCAACTCACCATTATGTCTCAACCCCTAAATGAACAACCTTAAGATATATACACTTCAAATGTGTTGAACTCTGTAAAATGTTCTCTCTAAGAACTATTGGATGATGAAAAATATCAAACTCTAACCGTGTTTTTATTAATTTGGGTATAAAGTTTGAGAATTTCCCATTCTTCCCCTGTTTTAAAAAGGTAGGCTTCGCAAAAGTGAAGTTCCACCCTTTTTCCCTTGTTAGCAGAAACAAAGATCGCATCATCTCTTAAGAGACCTATTGACTTTGTTCACTAGTTCACTTAAGCGACCAGTGCTCCATAGGTGTTATACCTAGGCTTATTTTCTACCCGGATTTTACTCTTTTCAGCTTTGAATCCACTTTGATCAGTGGTTCCTCTCCTAATATCAAAAATACCTGGAATAAAACAATTTAAAGCATAACTAGCCCTTTTATCTACTTTAAGTGATGCAAAATCATAAGAAAACCGCTATAAATAAGCGTAAATTTTAAACTCATGAACACCTTAAACTTAAAATCTTGTTTTTCCTCTAGTAAAAATAAATTCAAAATAAAGAGGCACTCAATTTAAGCACAACATTATTTAATTAAAATAATCATGGTCATGGATTGGGTTGGTACTAAGAATTAGAATGTAAGACCCCCATATTGAGTTAGGGTGTTTAGAGCGTAAAGTTTGTGTCTTGATGTTTTGAAATACTAAAATGGGTTCTAAGGTTGTAATAAGGCAGTGTCTTAATATTTAGGTGATTTGGTAGTCAAGCGTCAAGGGACGATCAAGACGTTCGATGACTAGTCACCAAAGGGACCTTAAGTGCGTTTATGTGCTTATGTGTGCGTCATATTCTTATGAAGTCCTTATATGAGTAATAGTGATATTTATAGATATTATGTGAAGTTTCATGAAGATAGGAGGTCAAACGTCCAAGACGTTCGATAGTTAGTAATTGAGACGTGCATGGGTGTCTTGAGTGTGCCTAACATGTTTGAAGGTGTTGCGAGTGTTTTTTTGGGATGAAACTGATGTGGAAGGTCCTTGAAATGTTAAGGTATGTAAATTAGTAATAGTAAGTTTTTTTTTGTTTTCTTGTGTCGGCCGAATGTATAAAGGCCAGGTGTAAAGTAGGAGTGTCGGCCATTTGTCCAAAGGTGTTAAGTTTGCGTGTATAAATAGAGGGCTCTCCCCCTCATAATAAAATCATCTTCTTCTCTCCATTACAAATTTCTCTCTATTCCTACGATTCCGCTTCCACCCCTCCCCCCCCCCCCCACATTGGTATCAGAGCTAGCTAATTAAAAGAAAAGATATGGAAAACACATCAGAGATAACGAATCTACTGAAGCAGGTATACATTTTTATCTTCATGAGTAGCTAAATCACTTTATTCCTGATAATCTCTTGTTGATTATAATTGTTTATCATGTTCTAATAATGTTATAATAACCATCTTTAGAAAGTTTGCTATAGAAATATTTTGCGAATAAGTATGCCCAGACTATGTCATCCTAAGGTTGAAACCGGTAGGCAAAGAAGGCCGCTAGGGGAGTAAACAAAGTTGAGGCGTTGTTAGGGTAACTAATCAAAGGGTAACCAGACAAGATGATTATTAAACCATTATTATTACATAATAAATAAGTGTAATCCATTAAGAGGTTGGAAAGAATAAAATTTTAGTGAAAGTGGAAAATAATTAAAATGAATACTTACCTACTAGACGATGATGTTAACTACAAGATATTAATACTCTATATCTTAAAAGATCTTAATACAGATCGAAAAAGAGAAATTTATGATTTATTAGTAACATATGAGGTAATAGAAGTAACAACTCAAGGTTGGACAGAATTAGATATACAAGATAATTTTTATGATGAATTTTACTATGACATAAATGATTTATATGATGATATAGATATATTCAGAGACCAATGATAAATTATGAATACTTACAATATTGGGTAAAAACTATAGAAAACATAGATCTACTTGAAAAACTATTAATTGAAAATTTATTCGAGTATTTAAGAACTCGAGAAGTTGAACATCTAGAATATATTATAAACAACGCTAATGAAATACAACGGTTAGATCTACTTAAAAAAGAATATTATAGAAAAATATTTTATGAAGAATAATACAACACCAAGTAAAGCAACTTAAATAACGAAAACTAAAATAGAAAGAAAAGTACGAAAAATATGGAAAAAGTTAAAACCCTTATACATAGAATATGAACTATCACAACTTACTAAAACAAGTAATGATAAGAAAAATTATTTGATAAATGAAATTTCAAAAACAGAATAAAATTTGTTTGTTATTTGAAAAAACAGTATGAACAAAAAAAAATATAAACAACAATTGATAGAAAAATAGCTGAAAAAAGAGAAGAATTACAACATAGAAAAAGAAGATTAGAAGAAAACATCTTAGCAGAAGTATGTAATAAGTCAATACTAGCACAAAGAAAAGTTATATTTATGCTAGAACTAGAAATAAATTGTCTAGAATACAGATTACAACATAATATAATACATAAATCATAATGAATAAAGAAGAATTTGCAGTAGACGAAAAGACATATGAAAATCAAGATGGAATGATAATAAAGATAATATTTTCAAATTTAGGAAGAAGATATAAAAAATAGGAAATAACATATATTTGATGTTAGAAAAAGAAACAGCAAAATTAGAAGATAGTTTAACAGCTATGATAAAAATAACAAAAGAAAATGAAGAAATAGACAGATCAAAAGAAATTGAAAAAATAAAAATACAAGCAAAATAAGAAGTACAACATTTAGAAGAAATAAAAAATATAAGAATAATTGAATTAGAAAAAGAATTGGCTATGTTAAAATCGTTATATATAACTAAACAAAAAGAGAAACCGATTGAAAAAGATAAAGAGCTAAAATTAACAAATGAAATAAAAGAGATGGAACAAAAACTAAATGAAGATCTTGAAGTAAATGAAATAAACGAAAATGAATCAGATATAACTAATGATCAAAAATCAGAAATAAGTGACATAAGTGAGACATAAACAGAAATTCTAGAACAGGTAAATAAGCCGAAAAAATTAGAAATAAATACAGGAGATATGAATAGACCTAGTACATCAAGAGTTAAAACTCCAGATAATAGTCCCAGAAATAGTCCTAGAAATAGTCCCAGATGGACACCACCAACTTATTATACAGAAAGTTATCAGCAATCAGATAGAACTAACGCAATATGGAACAGAAGATGAAATAAAAATTGGACACCCAAACCAATAAACGAACAATATAATTTCTTAGATCTAGATTGTGTTACAGATATAAATAAAGCAATATTACTATGGATAGGAAATGTGTCTAAACAACTAATAGATAACAAAATAAGAACAACAGAAACACCAAGATATATAGAAAGAACATTTGTAGGAACAACAAGACTATGGATAGAAAATCTACCCCCAGAAAGTTTAGAAATACTTAGAAGTGACAAGAAAATGGATGGATCCCCATCAGCAACGAATATAGATATATTAGATAAATATGAATCAACAATAAGAAATGAATTTGGAGGTATGACCACGGATATAAGAGAACAAAATAGAGAAAAAATAATAAATAGACAACTTATGAAAAAATTAGCTATATGGAAAATGTGTTACATAGAAGAATGTACTTGTGCATTTAAAGAATATTATTACAAATCTAAATACAATTTAAATGAAGCAAAAGAAATAAGACAACAATATTTTACGAAATTACCAGAACCATTTAGCACAAATGTAATTAAAGATTGGAATGATGAAGGATTAGTTGATACTTTAGGAGCTAGAATAAAATTCTTACATCAATGGTTTATACAACTATGTGAAAATCAAAAAGTAAAATTAAAAATGAAAAAAGTACTAAACAAAAATCTAGCCTGTTGTAAAAATAAAACAGCACCACAGTTTGGATGTACAACAAAAAATTATAAAAAGAAGAAACCGAGGCAACATAAAAGTTATAGAAAAACTAAAACTATGTATAAATATAAAAAACCAAGACAGAGATATTATGTAAAAAATTATAAAGTAAAAAGACCATATAGACCAAAAAGAAAAATATCCCAATGTACTTGTTATAATTGCGGGAAGATAAGACATTTAGCTAGAGATTGTAAATTTCCTAGAGACCCAAAAAGAAAGCAAATTGCAGAAATAATTATAGATGATGACGAATATATGCAAATAGAATACATAGACTATGAATTAAGTGAAAATGATAGTATATATGAAGTATCAGATATAGAAACTGAAAATGAAGAAGAAAATATTGATCTAAATAATGATGAAATAGATGAAGAAATCCAATGTCTGAAGACGATATAAAAATAATATCTAAAGAAGATTATCAAAATGAAGAATCATCAGACAAAAAATTATATTTGATAATACAATCTTCGAACAAATAAAAGGAAAAGAATTAGACTTAAGTGTTGAAAAAGTACTTAAAATACCTACTTTAAGAAATTGGTTCAAAAGACAAAAAGAAGAATATTATGTAGTTAGCCAAAAAGAACATATTATAGATTGTAAGTATGCAAGAGGAAAAGCACAAATACATATACTAAATAAAAGAATAATTAATAAAGAAATACAAGATATAAAAGCTAGAACGCCTATAAGATATGTTCATTTAGGAGGAACAAAAATATGAATAAAAGCTTGTTTTACAGAAGGAATAGATACACCTATTGAATTATATTTAGCAGATGATAGAATCATACACCCTATAGAAAAAAGCGTAATTAGTGCAGTTAGAGGAAACTTAATATACCAAAAATTTTAATTTATAATTAGTGCAAACTATTCAATAGCAATAACAGATAGAAATATAGATAAATCTCTAGTTTTATATTGGAAAATGTCTGGAATAGAACTAGCACCAGGCAGCAAAATATTCACAGCAAGATGTAAAAATCTATATATATTAACAACAAAACATAAAGTAACAGCAAGGAATAAAATTGATAAAATAAAGATAGAAAATCCTTTCGAAAAAGTAATAATTGTAATAGATAATAATGACTACAGCTATAAAGAAATAGATATAGAAGAAGATTTGGAAATTGTAAAAGAAAGATTAAGCACCTCAAGCGTACCAAATACGATATCAAGAACCACCTCATCAAGAATGAGTACATCTAAAAGAAACTATGAAATTCCAAAGAATTTAATAGAAGATATAACGCCATACCATTATTTTATAACAGGAATAATAGATCAAAGAAGATATAAAATTTTAATAAACACAGGACAAGAAGAAAATTACATAACAAGAGAGTTAGTATTAGAAGAAGAAATTATAAAAACAGAACACATATGCCCTGGATTACCTAGTGAGATAGTAAGCACAAATGAAGAAACGACAGAAAAGGAAATAATCATAGGAGGAATACCTTTAATTATACCATTTAAAATCTACCAAGGAGATCAAAATGTTACATTAGGAATAAAATGGTTAGAAAAAGTTAAACCGTATAATATAGAAAATGAACAATTAACAATAACTTGTCAAAATAAGAAAATAATCATAAAAAGAACAAAATGAATAATGAAAATATTTATACTTGCAAAAGTTATTGTAGAAGGCTATCACAAAAGATATTATACACCTATGATAGATACAGGAGCAGAAGCGAATATATGTAAATATAATTGCTTACCAGAAGACAAATAGGAAAAATTTAAAACACTTATGGTAGTAACAGGATTTAATAATGAAGGAAGTATGATTAAATATAAAGCAAAGAATATAAAAATACAATTATGGGATAAAATATTAACAATAGAAGAAATGTACAATTTTGCATTTACAACAAAAGATATGTTATTAGGAATGTCATTTTTAGATAAATTTTATCCACATATAATAACAAAAACACACTGGTGGTTTACCACACCATGCGGAAACAAAATAGGAGCAAAAAGAGTAAGTAACAAACAACGAAAACCTATGGAATGGATAAAGGGAAGCGAAAAATAAACCAAGAAATGGAAAATATAAATAAGAGACATGTAACGACCTGTTTAGTCGTTTTGAGCAGCAGAGTTTATTTCTGGAAATCAGTGTCTGGGTCGACGGATCCCACGACGGACCGTCATGGGCACGACGGACCGTCGAGGGGGTCTCATTCCAAAACACTCAGAATTCTGAAATTCGGGTACTGAAATCAACTCTCTGAACTTCGTGACGGAATGGCAGGACGGACCGTCGTTGGCACGATGGACCGTCACAAATCTTTCCACAGAATTAACTCTCTAAACTTTGTGAAGGACCTGCAGGACGGACCGTCACAGCCATGACGGACCATCACAGGTTGCGTAACCCTGACTGGGTCGGATTTCTATTAAAAGTTTTAAGGGGCATTTTGGACTAATTAATGTTAATAATTCAATTACTTGGGGGTTAAAGGAGATAACGTTGAAATAAAAAGTGGGTTATTTTATCATCTTTTATACTTAATTATATGACACTTAGGGTAAAAGAAAAAGGGGTTGAATAAGAAAAACAAAAAGAACAGAGAGAAAAGAGAGACACGATCGAGAGAGAAGAGAGGAAACGCAAGGAAAGCAAAGGTTTTGGGAAGATAGCTTGTTTGATCGCCATTCTTCGGTGGAGGTAGGTTATGGTTTATGCTATTTCAGAGTAAACTCTTAATAGCGAGTGATATGCGTTGGGTAGTAATTATAAAGTCTTCTATATGCTTAATTGTGTGCTTGCATGATGTTATTATATAATTGTGATGAATTAGCATGATGAGGCTATTGAATCTTAAATCCTAAATTTACTTTGTTAATGATGATGCCTTGGTATAAAAGAAGGCTTGATGAACTAAAGTAATGAGAATAGAGGATCGGGTGTCACGTTCCGACACCAGGATAGTATTGATGGATCGGAGTGTCACGTTCCGACACTAGGATAGTATTGATGGATCGGAGTGTCACGTTCCGACACCAGGATAGAATATGGATCGGAGTGTCACGTTCCGACACCAGGATAGTATTGATGGATCGGAGTTTCAAGTTCCGACACCAGGATAGAATATGGATCGGAGTGTCACGTTCCGACACCAGGATAGTATATGGATCGGAGTGTCACGTTCCGACACCAGGATAGTATATGGATAGTAAAGAGAATGAATCTTGAATTATGATGATATACTAAATTTTAAAGAACTAATTCCCAAATGAGTATGATGGGGAGGCTTGAGTCCTCATTGATGTGCTTGGTGTTGTGACCAAGGGTTATGGTAATTGTTGTTGTCACCTGTTAAGAATATTAGTTGATTTTATGTTATTATCTGATATATATTGCTTTCTATCTTGAGTTGGCCGATGATACCTACTCAGTACTTGTGCCTTGTACTGACCCCTACTTGTATTTGTTTTCTTTGTTAATTGTGGAGTGCAGCAAACGTGCCATCGTCTTCAACTCAACCGCAGCTCTAGCCAGTCTTCATCACGCCAGATTTCAGGGTGAGCTATTGCTTCTAGCTTGGACTGGATCTTCCTCTTCATGTCTTGATGCCTTGAAATTTCGGCATGGACTAGCTTTTTACTTATTTTAGCTTCTTAGATACTCTTAGATTTAGAAATTGAGGATAGATGTTCTTGTGGTGATGACTTCCAGATTTTGGGGATAATGATTGATAAATTTTAGAAATTATTTAATTGATTTCGTTAATGAGTTTTAAGTCTTCCGCATTGTATTTTGTTCATTATGTTTGAAATGTTGGGGTTTATATTGGTTGGTTCGCTCACATAGTAGGATAAGTGTGGGTGCCACTCGCGACTCGTTTTGGGTCGTGAAAAACTTGGTATCAGAGCATTAGGTTCGTTGGTCTCATCACACAAGAACGAGTCTAGTAGAGTCTTAAGGAACGGTAGGGGGACGCCTTTACTTTTTTTTTTGAGAGGCTACAAGACGTTAGGAAAATTCCATTCTTTCTTTCTTTCTTTCATGCTATTACCTGGATCCAATTGGTATCTAGGTGATACAAATTGGTATCTGACCATCTTCACTCTATTTCGCAGTTGGTTAGAACTAGAGCAACAGCGGCGCCAACGCCAACACCGGCAAGACAAGATGCCACTGAGCCAGCCACTGGGGCTTTAGCTCGAGGAGAATTAGTGGCAAGAGGCCGTGGTAAAGGTCGCGGGAGGACGCCCTCTAGAGGAAGAGGACAAGCACCTGGCCCATCTAGTACTAGGGCGGTGACTCCTCCACCGACTGAGGAAGTAGTAAGAGAGGGTGAGGAAGGGGAAAGTGAGCAAGTGCAGAATGAGAAATTACCACCCCAACCTACCCCAGAGATGATTAATCAGGTTCTTGCTTATCTTAGCGGGCTATCTGATCAAGGTCAGACACCTCCAGTGTTTTTTGCACCAGAACCTCAGGTTCCGAAAGTACGACTGGTCGCTGTTGAGGCTCCCCGCATGGATGCCTCATTGGAAATAGGCACGTTTCCTCGTTTGACTATAGGGCCTATAATGACAAGTGATCAGCATGAACTTTTCAGTAAGTTCTTGAAATTGAAACCTCCAGTCTTCAAAGGTGCTGAATCTGAGGATGCCTACGATTTTATGGTTGATTGTCATGAGCTACTACATAAAATGGGCATAGTGGAACGATTTGGCGTTGAGTTTGTAACCTATCAAATTCAGGGAAATGCCAAAATGTGGTGGCGGTCCCATGTTTAGTGTCAACCCGCACAGGCACCACCTATGACTTGGGCGTCATTCTCTAGATTATTTATGGAGAAGTATATCCCCCGGACCTTGAGGGATAGGAGGAGAGATGAGTTCTTGAGCCTAGAGCAAGGCAGGATGTCGGTTACTGCGTGTGAGGCTAAGTTCCGTGCATTATCCAGGTATGCCACCCAGCTTTGATTCAGTCCACAAGAGCGGATTTGCCGTTTTGTGAAGGGGTTGAGGTCAGATTTACGGATTTCAGCCTTACAGGTAGCGGCTACAGCCAAATCCTTTCAGGAAGTGGTAGACTTCGTGATAGAGGTGGAGGGAGTGAAGCCAGATGACTCCACCATGGCATCGACATCTAAAAGGTTTCGTAAGGGAGGTGATTTTAATGGTTCTTACTCCAGAGGGCAGGGTTCAGGAGGTTATCCAGCCCGACCTATTCAGTCTTCACTGCAGACTGTAGTTGGGGGTCCACCGCAGACCGGTCAACACTTCTCTGAGTTTGGAGGTTATCCCCAGACTTTGTCATTCTCACAGAGACCTATGCTTCAATCCAGAGAGTGTTATGGATGTGGGGATACTGGACACATTAAGAGGTATTGTCCAAAACAGAGTTACAGACCTCAAATAGTCAGAGGCAGAGGTGGTCATGGAAGAGGCCGTCATTCTGGAGGACGTGGTGGCCGAGGAAATGGTGGTCACCAAATCGGCCGGGGTGACGGGAAAACTGGAGCCACTACAGCACAACCTGGTAGGGGCAACGGGCAGACAGGTGATAGGGCCCATTGTTACACTTTCCCCGGGCGGTCTGAAGCGGAGATATCTGATGCTGTTATCAGAGGTAATCTTTTGGTTTGTGATTGCATGGCTTCAGTATTATTTGATCCTGGCTCCACATTTTCATATGTATCTTCCTCATTTGCTACTGGTCTTAATTTACATTGTGAATTGCTTGACATGCCTATTCGTGTTTCTACTCCGGTGGGTGAGTCTGTGATAGTTGAAAAGGTATATAGGTCTTGTCTGGTGACTTTTATGGGGAGCAATACTCATGTAGACTTGGTTATCTTAGAAATGGTTGATTTTGATGTAATTCTGGGTATGACTTGGCTTTCTCCGAATTTTACAATCTTAGATTTTGATGCTAAAATGGTAACGTTGGCCAAGCCTGGGACAGATCCGTTAGTGTGGGAGGGTGACTACACTTCTACTCCAGTTCGTATCATCTCCTTTCTTCGTTCTAAGAGAATGGTTAGTAAAGGGTGTTTAGCGTTCTTGGCACACCTCAGGGATGATACTACCCAAGTACCTTCAATTGAGTCGGTTTCGATAGTCCGTGAGTTTCTGGATGTGTTCCCTGCAGACCTTCCTGGTATGCCACCGGATAGGGATATTGACTTTTGCATTGATCTGGAGCCGGATACTCGCCCCATTTCCATACCCCCTTATAGAATGGCTCCAGCAGAGTTAAGGGAGTTAAAGGCCCAACTTCAAGAGTTGTTAAGTAAAGGTTTCATTAGACCAAGTGCATCCCCTAGGGGTGCTCTGGTGTTATTTGTGAAGAAGAAGGATGGGAGTTTTCGGATGTGCATAGACTACCGGCAGTTGAACAAGGTAACTGTTAAGAACAAGTACCCCATTCCTCGCATTGATGACTTGTTCGATCAGTTACAAGGTTCTTGTGTATTCTCTAAGATTGACTTGAGATCCGGTTATCATCAATTGAAAATACGGGCAACGGAAGTGCCAAAGACTGCTTTTCAAACCAGGTATGGGCATTACGAATTCGTAGTAATGTCTTTTGGTCTTACGAATGCCCCTGCTGCTTTCATGAGCTTGATGAACGGGATTTTTAAGCCATATATGGATCTCTTTGTCATCGTATTTATTGATGATATACTGATATACTCCAAGAGTAAGAAGGAAAATGAGGAGCATTTGAGAATTGTATTGGAGTTGTTGAGAGAGAAAAGGCTTTATGCCAAATTCTCCAAGTGTGAGTTTTGGCTAGATTCAGTGTCCTTCTTGGGGCACGTGGTTTCTAAGGATGGAGTGATGGTGGATCCTTCTAAGATTAAGACAGTGAAGAATTGGGTAAGACCTACTAATGTGTCAAAAGTAAGGAGCTTTGTTGGTTTAGCTAGCTACTACCGCCGATTTGTCAAGGGATTCTCTTCTATTGCTTCCCAATTGACGAACTTGACTAAGCAAAATGTTCCATTTGTATGGTCGGATGAATGTGAGGAAAGCTTTCAGAAACTCAAGACCTTGCTGACTACTGCACCTATCCTTACCTTGCCAGTAGAAGGCAAGAATTTCATTGTTTATTGCGATGCATCTTATTTTGGGTTGGGTGCTGTGCTAATGAAAGAGAAGAATGTAATTGCTTATGCTTTGAGGCAATTAAAGGTGCACGAACGTAATTATACGACCCATGATTCGGAGTTGGATGCGGTAGTGTTTGCATTAAAGCAATGGAGACACTATCTATATGGGGTTAAGTGTGAAGTCTATACGGATCATCGTAGCCTACAGTATGTCTTTACTCAGATGGATTTGAATTTGAGATAGAGGAGATGGATGGAACTACTGAAGGACTATGATGTTACTATCTTGTATCACCCAGGAAAGGCTAATGTTGTGGCAGACGCCTTAAGTAGAAAAGCAGGGAGCATGGGAAGCCTAACTCACTTAAAGGTTTCCAGACGCCCATTGTCTAGAGAGGTTCAGACCCTAGCTAATGACTTTATGAGGCTAGAAGTAAATGAGAAGGGAGGATTTTTGGCCTGTGTGGAGGCAAGATCTTCTTTTCTTGACAAGATCAAGGGAAAACAGTTTGATGATGAGAAACTAAGCCGAATTCGGGATATGGTGTTGCGAGGAGAGGTTAAAGAGGCAATAATGGATGAGAATGGTGTTGTGAGAATTAAGGAAAGGGTATGTGTGCCCCGTGGTGATGATTTGATCCACACTATTCTTACAGAGGCTCATAGTTCCGGATATTCTATACATCCTGGTGCAACCAAGATGTACCGTGACCTAAAGCAACACTTTTGAAGGAGTAGAATGAAGCACGACATTGTTGATTTTGTTGCCAAGTGTCCAAGTTGTCAGCAAGTAAAGTATGAACACCAGAGGCCCGGAGGAACACTTCAGAGAATGCCCATTCCTGAATGGAAGTGGGAGAGAATTGCAATAGACTTCGTGGTTGGTCTTCCAAAGACATTGGGAAAGTTTGATTCTATTTGGGTAATTGTGGACAGATTAACTAAGTCTGCTCACTTCATCCCGGTCAAGGTGACCTACAATGCAGAGAAGTTAGCCAAACTTTATATCTCAGAAATTGTTCGATTGCATGGAGTTCCACTTTCCATCATATCAGATAGAGGTACGCAGTTTACTTCTATGTTTTGGAGAACAATGCATGCTGAATTAGGTACTAAGTTGGATCTTAGTACTGCATTTCACCCTTAGACCGATGGTCAGTCTGAGCGAACGATTCAAGTGTTGGAGGATATGCTTCGTGCATGTGTGATAGAATTTGGTGGCCATTGGGATAATTTCTTATCCTTAGCAGAATTCTCCTACAACAATAGTTATCCCTCAAGTATTGATATGTCTCCATTTGAGGCACTGTATGGGAGGAGATGTAGGTCTCCCATTGGTTGGTTTGATGCATTTGAGGTTAGACCTTGGGGTACTGATCTTTTGAGGGATTCATTGGAGAAAGTGAAATCTATTCAAGAAAAGCTTTTAGCGGCGCAGAGTAGGCAAAAGGAATATGCAGATCGAAAGGTTAGAGACTTGGAGTTTATGGAGGGTGAGCAAGTCTTGCTGAAGGTTTCGCCCATGAAAGGGGTGATGCGGTTTGGTAAAAGAGGTAAGTTAAGCCCAAGGTATATTGGACCATTTGAAGTACTTAAGCGAGTAGGGGAGGTGGCTTATGAATTAGCCTTGCCTCCAAGGCAGTCAGGAGTGCATCCGGTATTTCATGTGTCTATGTTGAAAAGATACCATGGGGATGGAAACTACATCGTTCGTTAGGATTCAGTTCTGCTTGATGAGAATTTGACTTATGAGGAGGAGCCTGATGCCATTCTAGATAGAGAAATCCGCAAGTTGAGATCCAGGGAGATTGCATCTATCAAAGTTCAATGGAAGAATCGACCAGTTGAAGAGTCCACTTGGGAGAAGGAGGCTGATATGCAAGAAAGATACCCACACCTGTTTACAGATTCAGGTACTCCTTTTCGCCCTTGTTTTTCTTCTTGTGATCGTTCGAGGACGAATGATGGGTAAATTGGTATCTATTGTAATGACCTGTTTAGTCGTTTTGAGTAGCAGAGTTTATTTCTGGAAATCATTGTCTGGGTCGACGGATCCCACGACGGACTGTCATGGGCACAACGGACCGTCGAGGGGGTCTCGTTCCAAAACACTTAGAATTCTGAAATTTGGGTACTGAAATCAACTCTCTGAACTTCGTGACGGAATGGCAGGACGGACCGTCGTTGGCACGACAGACCGTCACAAAACTTTCCACAGAATTAACTCTCTGAACTTTGTGACGGACCTGCAGGACGGACCGTCACAGCCATGACGGACCGTCACAGGTTGCGTAACCCTGACTGGGTCGGATTTCTATTAAAATTTTTAAGGGGCGTTTTGGACTATTCATGCTTATAATTATAAAGTTAGTGGATTAATGTTAATAATTCAATTACTTGGGGGTTAAAGGAGATAACCTTGAAATCGAAAGTGGGTTATTTTATCATCTTTTATACTTAATTATATGACACTTAGGGTAAAAGAAAAAGGGGTTGAATAAGAAAAACGGAAAGAAAAGAGAGACACGATCGAGAGAGAAGAGAGGAAACGCAAGGAAAGCAAAGGTTTTGGGAAGATAGCTTGTTTGATTGCCATTTTTCAGTGGAGGTAGGTTATTGTTTATGCTATTTCATAGTAAACTCTTAATAGCGAATGATATGTGTTGGGTAGTAATTATAAAGTCTTCTATATGCTTAATTGTGTGCTTGCATGATGTGATTATATAATTGTGATGAATTAGCATGATGAGGCTATTGAATCTTATATCCTAAATTTACTTTGTTAATGATGATGCCTTGGTATAAAAGAAGGCTTGATGAACTAAAGTAATAAGAATAGAGGATCGGGTGTCACGTTCCGACACCAGGATAGTATTGATCGATCGGAGTGTCACGTTCTGACACCAGGATAGTATTGATGGATCGGAGTGTCACGTTCTAACACCAGGATAGAATATGGATCGGAGTGTCACGTTGCGACACCAGGATAGTATTGATGGATCGGAGTTTCACGTTCCGACACCAGGATAGAATATGGATCGGAGTGTCACGTTCCGACACCAGGATAGTATATGGAGCAGAGTTTCACGTTCTGACACTAGGATAGTATATGGATAGTAAAGAGAATGAATCTTGAATTATGATAATATACTAAATTTTAAAGAACTAATTCCCAAATGTGTATGATGGGGAGGCTTGAGTCCTCATTTATGTTCTTGGTGTTGTGACCAAGGGTTATGGTAATTGTTGTTGTCACCTGTTAAGAATATTAGTTGATTTTATGTTATTATCTGATATATATTGCTTTCTATCTTGAGTTGGCCGATGATACCTACTCAGTACTTGTGCCTTGTACTGACCCCTACTTGTATTTGTTTTCTTTGTTAATTGTGGAGTGCAGCAAACGTGCCATCGTCTTCAACTCAACCGCAACTCTAGCAAGTTTTCATCACGCCAGATTTCAGGGTGAGCTATTGCTTCTAGCTTGGACTGGATCTTCCTCTTCATGTCTTGATGCCTTGAAATTCTGGCATGGACTAGCTTTTTACTTATTTTAGCTTCTTAGATACTCTTAGATTTAGAAATTGAGGATATATGTTCTTGTGGTGATGACTTCCAGATTTTGGGGATAATGATTGATAAATTTTAAAAGTTATTTAATTGATTTCGTTAATGAGTTTTAAGTCTTCCGCATTGTATTTTGTTCATTATGTTTGAAATGTTGGGGTTTAGATTGGTTGGTTCGCTCACATAGTAGGATAAGTGTGGGTGCCACTCGCGGCTCGTTTTGGGTCGTGACAAGACAAATAGCACAATTAGAGATTATTATATTTGCTATAAACAAAGTTAAAATAATTAATGAACAACTAGAACAATTATACAGCGAAAATCCATTACAAGGATGGGAAAAACATAAGACAAAAGTAAAAATTGAACTAATAGATGAAAATAGTATAATAACACAAAAATCATTAAAATATAACTTTGATGATTTAAAAGAATTTAAAATACATATAGATGAATTATTAGAAAATAATTATATACAGGAAAGCAATAATAAACATACAAGTTCAGCATTTATACTCATAAAACATAGTGAACAAAAAAGACGTAAAAGTAGAATGGTTATAGATTATCGTAATCTAAATGCTAAAACTAAAACATATAATTACCCAATACCAAATAAAATACTAAAAACAAGACAAAGACAAGGATATAATTATTTTTGTAAATTTGACTGTAAATCAGGATTTTACCACCTAAAACTAGAAGAAGAATCTAAACATTTAACAGCATTCACAGTACCGCAAGGTTTCTATGAATGGAATATTTTACCATTTGGATACAAAAATGCACCATGTAGATATCAACATTTTATGGATAACTATTTTAACCAGTTAGAAAATTGTATTGTATACATAGATGATATATTGCTATATTCTAAAACACAAGACGAACATATAAGATTGTTAGAAAAATTTATACATATAATTAAACACTCAGGTATAAGCTTAAGTAAAAAGAAAGCAGAAATTATGAAACCACAGATAGAACTTTTAGGAATACAAATAGGCAAAAATGGAATAAAAATGCAAACACATATAGTACAAAAAATAATTACCCTTGATGAAAATATAGATACAAAAAAGAAATTACAATCTTTTTTAGGATTAGTAAATCAATTAAGAGAATATATACCAAAATTAGCAGAACATTTAAAATCATTACATAAAAAAATCAAAAAAGATGTTGAATATTATTTCGATAATAAAGATAAAGAACATATAAAAAATATTAAGAATTTATGTAAAAAATTACCAAAACTTTACTTTCCCGATGAAAATAAAACATTTATTTATATAGTTGAAACAGATTCAAGCGATCATAGTTATGGAGGAGTTCTAAAATACAAATATGAAAAAGAAATAGTTGAACACCATTGTAGATATTATTCAGGATCCTATACAGAAGCACAAATAAAATAGGAAATAAATAGGAAAGAATTATTTGCATTATATAAGTGCTTACTAGCATTCGAACCATATATCGTTTATAGTAAATTTATTGTAAGAATAGATAATACTCAGGTAAAATGGTGGATAACTAAAAAGATAGACGATTCAGTTACAACAAAAGAAATAAGGAGATTAGTATTAAATATACTAAATTTTATATTTACAATTGAGGTAATCAAGACTGACAAAAATATGATTGCAGACTACCTATCAAGACAAAGCTACCCAAACTGAAGACAAAAGCGAACATACAATTGAAGAGATATACAAAGTCATTTCTACACTTTGTACTAAAGTGGAGAAAATGGATAATGAGATACAGAGGCTACAGACTAATAAAGATATCTGAAATCTAAATCTAATATAAGTCAGCAGCATGACTATAAAGATGCGGAGCTACGTCGTTCGGCAGACGAAAAACAGCCAGAGCTAAAAGGAGACGATGGGAAACTCCATAAAACCCATAACAATGTTTGTTTAAATGCAGCTACAGCCAGCACATCTACAACAAAAGGAGTAAGTGGAATAAGATATACAAATTCAAATATGAACAAAATCTTCGATAAACCATTTATTCAAAGAACCAAAAAGACCCATTATTTATAACACCACAAATAACTACTTACTCAGAAAGTTTAAGCCAAGATAAAAAAGCCTACAACCACATAATCCGCTCATATATTGAAAACCTTTATAAAATCCAAAATTATTTAAACTCAACACCAAGATCTCCAACTGCCAAAGACCCTAATACTGATTTTATAACCCAAAATCTACAAGGATATAATAAGTTAATAGCACAACCAGGAACCAATGCAAATCTAGTAAAAACATGTTATAGTTATGGATTACTTAGAACCGTCTATACCCAAACAGGAGATGAAATATCTACCATACCAGAGCTATACAAAACCTTTATAAACTATAAAAGAATTACTAAGGGAACATTATTCTATATAAAGTTTTATTCAGCACCAGCAGAGATATTATTTGATGAGATAAAACCAATTATACAAGTTATAAAGATTGGTTTGACAAGAGATATGATAATTCAAGAAGATATCGGAATACAACAAGAAATACAAAGGATTGAGATACCAGAATTCTACGCCAAAAAAGAGTTATAGGAATAGCAACTATCCTAAATGAACTAACTAACAATTATTTAAACGGAAACTCAGTATGGAGCTATTATGTACGAGAGCAAGTTATGATATATTCAAATTCTAAAGAAATCAGAGAACAAGATATGGAAGAGATACGCCAATGGATGCTTAGTTTACTCAAGCCAGAACAAAAACCAACAACAATAGCATTAAGGAAAGGGTTTATTTCGGAAGAACTATTAACCAGATATTGCAAAATTATTGGACAAAAATACCCCGACCATATATGTTCAAAATGTCAAGGAGAAGATAATTATATTCCAGATGTACAGTTAGAGTAAAAATATAAAAATATGTAATATGTAATAAGTGTGTCGGCCATAAAAGGCCAATCATGTAAAAAGTATTTTGTTTTCTTATGTTAGTCGTAAAGTAAATAGTGTGTGTCGGCCAGAAATAAAAAGAAGAGGCCATTATGTAAAGTAGTAATAGTAAGTTTTTTGTTTTCTTGTGTCGGCCAAATGTAAAAAGGCCAGGTGTAAAGTAGGAGTGTCGGCCATTTGGCCAAAGGTGTTAAGTTTGCGTGTATAAATAGAGGGCTCTCCCCCTGATAATAAAATCATCTTCTTCTCTCCATTACAACTTTCTCTCTATTCCTACGATTCCGCTTCCATGTTCATAATTACATAATTCATATTAATTAGACAAGAATTCATGTACTTACTTTGATGAGATTGATGAAAATCCATAAAATCACTTGAATTCGAGAAAATAATGCAATAAACGATTCTGGAAAAATGAAGTATTTTCCATAACCCAATATTCAATAACCAGTATTACAAATTAGAAAAATAACCAAGAGTCTAACTTTAAAAACAAGGTTTTTAAAAGTATTTATAATAAAGAAGTACTAACATAAAAGGCAAATATATTTAGGAAAAATATGCCCAAGAACGCGTCTAAGTCAACGATCGGACCGACGGACCGTCGCAGCGACACGGACCGTTGAGGCCTCCCGTCGTTCCACACTTAGAATATTTTTCAGCTGCTTTCTTCTCCAACTCACTGTTACCAATGACGGACCAGGATGATGGTGCGTTGAGTGCACGGCGGTCCGTTGATGGCTTCTGTTTCTCCACACATAGAATCTTTTCAAGACGGGTACCGTGGCTACTTTCTGTTAGCAATGACGGATGTGCAGGATTGTCCGTTGTGGATATGACAGTCCGTCCATAGCTTCCGTAGACCCACACTTGGTCATAATTACCCGATCTTCCTTCAGCAATATTTTTCTTTTGACGATGGTTGCCACCTACGGACCGTCGATGGCTCCGTAGGTCATCGCTTTTGCAATATCAACACAGTTCTTCCGCGTTTTGATTCTAGATAGTATTCCTGCAAACTAAGAAAAAATACATTAAAACTACTACAAAAAGGCCTTAGACAACACACTAAACATAAAAAAATGCATTGAACATACCGTGAAAACACGGTACATCAACACCCTCAACTTAAATTCGTTGTTTGTCCTCAAGCGACGCACTATGACTCATCACAAAACCTTTGTACAAAAGTATCCTTATTTTAGCTTTCGCAATCATCTAGATATCAAGCTCGATTATTTTCATTATGCTTATGCATTCTACCACTATTAGGCTTGCTCATGTGGATCAGACCATGACACAGACTCGCGACACAGCGACACCTATCCTCTTAATCTCTCACCAAGGTACTAATTTTCCGGTATTGCAACTAGTGCCCTCACTTCAAAACAACATCCTCTTTTTTCACACAATGATTTCAGTTGAGTATAAGGATTATTTTATTTCAACACTCACTCTCAGAAAAACTTCACACCTCATTTATACTTGTTGCCATAGGCTTACCCTTATTTTCACTACTTTAAGTTCACCACAATATACTCTTAGGATCACGATAGGACTTTCTTAGCTTGTAACTTAGGCTTAGGGTCAGCTAGAGTATAGTTTGATGTATTTTAGTGACTTATTAACCTCCTCGACATAACAGCTAAGCGCCCTACCTTTTCATCATTTTATTCCGCCTTATTTCTTAATTTTTTTATATTCTTTCGCCCTACATTTCTCCTTTATTTCTCCTTTTGTGTAAGTTATTTTTTAAAAAAAATCACTTTTCTTGAGTCACTTTTCTTTTGTTCTTTCTCTTTCTTTATTCTTTCAACCCCACTTTCCGGAGCATTCCTCAACTAGCCACCCTCAACTCATGGTTTTGCCATTAGTCAAGGTACACAATACCCATGGTTGGGTTAGGTCCACGACAAGGTTGTTTTATGCATTAGCCTCCCTCAACTTGTGCTTTTGGCATAAGCTGAGGTGCACATGTCCAAGGAGGGACCAGGGCCAACACATTGTTCCCAGAAAAGATCAGTTAGGGTAAAAAAGAAAGCTCTATTTTAAGCTCAATTCATTTGGATCAAGAATGGATTAATTTCATTCAGTTTTTTGTATTCTATGATAAACATTGGATATCTTGAACAAGGGCCGATGATCCATTCCTAATTGTCTAACACAACTTACTTTTAGCAGGACTAACCACGCAAGTCCTAGCTCATTACCAATTGTGGACTATTCAAATTTTCCTCACACTCACTTGACATATCATTATTCTACATGATTATATGACACCTAGTTTGAGTTTTAGATTAAGGGTCATGTCGTGGTGTATCTCTATATCATTCTAAAGCCACCCATTTATCAGTTACTATGCCTAGTTATGCAGCATTTCTTTAAATCAGGATATCCTTTTGTTTATCCATCATGATTTAGATTCCATTTCTATTCAATTTACAAAAGATACAAACATGTCGGTACAACAATAAAATAACCAGTCTTTTAGGGAAAAAGAACACATGCAAGAAAACCCCAAGAGAGGATCGTGAGTTGGGCTACTCAGACTTCACCCTAGCTCTCACTTTCAATTCACCCCACCCCCAACAAAAAGACATGCAATTGTCCCGAATGCATAAAAATATATAAAATGGGGTGGTAGGTGAAGAAAATCTAAGGCGCAAAGCGCCGACGATCAACATGTTGACTGGTTCGGTTTCCTGGAACCCGCTTCCTCTGCAGTAGGGACACCATCAGTGGTGTCCTCAACAATAAAAGCACCTTCAATAGTGCTCCTCTAAGCCTCAACAATTCTGGAGCTAGACGCCCCAGCAGCCACTTCTAGAACCCTCAACTAGCGAGCCTCCTCATCAATCAGCAAGGCTCTCCTCGCGGCCTCCAACTTATTGATCTCTTTCTCCTTTACCCGAGACTCATCCTCAACTCTAACTTGGTGCTTCTTGTCACAATCTAGTGGGGGAGGTGGTGGCACAGCAGTGGTGGAGAATAGGAAAGCCAACATTGTGTCCTTATCAGGATCTGCAGAATGGGTCTCAGACTCAGGCACCCAAACCTCAAGTATGGTATCAAATTTTGCTCTCAGACTCTCCACAGTAGCCTGGAGAGTCATCAAATCCATTGTAGGGGCTGTCCGGGCGATAACCCGCAACTTTAATGAATCCAAGCGCTGGTGGACCTCCATTATATGTCGCTCAGTATGTTGAGGTATCTTCTCTCTATCCGCTCCTCTGCCTCAGCAATCGACCTCTGCATCCAAGGTTGGATGTGATGCAGAAGTGTGGCTATTTGGGCCTCTAATTTCTGGACACTAACAAGTGGTACCAGTGTAGCAGATGGAGTCGAGCGGGAGGAGCTCAGAGCGGTTCTAGCACCTGGGATAGCCTAAACTAAGTTGGTGTCGGTAGGCTCGGATGCAGTCGGATTAGCCGTTTGGGCTTGATCTACTGTGGCTGCCAGGTTCTCACTGAGCGGCTGCACTCTATAGGGAGAATACTCATTGGACTTATCCTGAATGAGGCCAATATCCACTGTGTCGGGCGGGGTCTTGATCACATCAATGTGCCACATAGGCACTCCTATACACCTGCACAACGCAAAGACCAATCACGGGAAGGGGTAAGTAGTAGTGGCCTTAAAGGCCTTCTCATGCATCACCGTCTGCAACAACCACGTGAAGTCCACCTCGAACCCCACAAACATAGTAACCATCAACACTGCATGATCCCAAGTTACAATGTTATCAGCAGCACTGGGGGAAAGGTAGTATCAGACCAGTAGCCATAAGAATTTGGCTATGAAGGTGAGGTTAGCCTTCTTGATGCTACCCCTGGTCTCTAGCACACAATCATCAGCCTCACCATCCATGGAGAGGTGTTGTGTTGTTCACCGCTTGGTGGTCTCTCTCACATCTAGCTTAAGCTGGAACTGGGCGTCCTTGATCAACTTCCACCGATACTAAAACTCGGCAGTGAAGGTGGTCATGGTGGAATCAACGTCCCCGCCATAGAGAAACGTACAAATGGACTCTAAAGAAATATCAACCCTCTTGTCTTACTGAGACTGAAGAGTCACCACATATGAGGCATAAACTCTCTCACCAGTTCTTCGCTATAGCGGCCCACATTCTGAGTCGTCCACTCCAGCCAATTTCTGGTGAATATAGAATGGACGTGGCTGGAATAATGGGAAGAATCCGAATGAGAACTCGCTGCTCAAGTTTTAGGGTCTGAGTCATGACGCCCTTGTCATTGACCACCTTGGCATCTGCATATACTTTTTATTGACCCTTGAAACACCACTGTTTGGACTGATTAGCAACCGGAGTGGGGACGTGTGTCTGCGGTGCTGAAGTAGAATCAGCACTATCAACCTCATCAGTTGAGGCAGAATGGACCGAAGTAGATAAAGCATTGGCACTAGGGTAAGCAGAATCCTCCTCAGACCCGAAAGCCTTCACATAGCTAGATTCTTCTTCAGAACCAGAAGCCTTCTCGGTGCCAGGCGCTCCCTCAGAATGTGCAGCCGACCCAGAAAGTGTGTCGGTCAATATGTGCTCCTCTTCAGAGTGGGAGGTAGTTACTCCGCTGGGTGTCACCTTTGTGGGTGTGGATCTTGTGGTGCGGACAGCACCGGTAGGAGTGAGAGTGCCTAGTGGCACGTACTCCGGGTCACGCTCATCGTGTGATCCTATGACTATCCGGTTCGATTGGGAAAAAAACTTAGAACGCCTTCTCGAGTAGACACAATCTTTCTTGGGTGCCATATGTACCTGCAAAGAGAAGTTATTCATACCATTAGAAACCTATAACACATTCAAAAGCATCAAACACAAGAGTAAGACACATAATGGAATTGCAGTGCAGCACTGCCTAACGAACCCATCGACGGTCTGTCGAAGGGATGACGGTCCATCATGGGGGTCTGTCTAGGGATACTTAGAAGAATTTTTTTAGAAAAATAGAAAAAAAGGTTCTGACAGTGTGGACGGTTGTGCAGGATGGACCATCGAAGGGACGACAGTCCGTTAGTGGGGTCCGTCAACGGACACTTACAATATTTTTTTAGAAAATTAGAAACATAGGGTATGACAGTGTGGACGATTGTGCAAGACGGACCATCAAAGGGACGATGGTCCGCCAGTAGTGTCTGTCGATGGGCAGTTTGAATATTTTTTAAGAAAGTTAGAAACAAAGGTTTTGACAGTGTCAACGATTGTGTAGGACAGGCCGTTGATGGAACGACGGTCTGTCAGTGGGGTTTGTCGATGGACACTTAGACTAAGCAAGGGATGTTGGGGTTGACAGACCCCAATGACGGTCCGTCGACGGTGGCTCGTTCTGTCCTTCAGGGACATAAATTTGCAGCCATTTTGTTTCCCCCAACGTACTAATTCAGAGTATCCTTAGAGACCTTAAGTTTCTTAACATTTAACCCAACATTTCATCATTTCTAGTGCATTAATTATCATATTTTGAACATTCGATTCTACAGACTATCAAAACCCTAGGTAGGAAACCCAACATAAAAACACATTACATGTTTAACAAGACCCCACCCCCATCCCTTTATATTTCAATATTTTGAGGGACTAAGGACTTCAGGTGTAAGTTTTTAGCATGCAAAGGGGTCCCAAATTCAAGACCGACATTGTAAGACATCAATTTAACATGAAAATCAACGATAGTTATTCTAGCAGATCGAAAGAACATAATTGGAAACTGTAGTGGAGGAAAAGGGAGTATGCAAACTTGTAGCTGAACAGTAGCAACACCAACCACAACACCAAACGGCAAGGACACTAATGAAGATAGAAGATTTGGGGAGAGAATGGAGTTTGTGGAAGTGTGGGAATCTGATGATTGAACGGTAGTTAAGGGGTGAAGAAGTGGGGGAAAATTATAGAAAATAGGGAGGGAAATGGTAATGGGGGTTATTTGAAGAGGTGGGTAACTGAAAAGTTTAAAAACTTTTAAACTATAGCCAGACGCGACGGGTCGGGTTGGTGGGTGAGGAATCGACGATTCCCCATCGACGGACCGTAAGTTGGTCGAAGGTCCGTCAAACCCTCCGTTGATAGTTCCCTAACTTAGCAAAATTTAAAGAACATACGTGGGCATGGTGGATCCTACCGACGGTCCGTCGATGGGTCCATCGATGGGTGCATCGGACCAATTTTCTGCAGATTTCTTGTGATTTGGTCCATGCATATTTAACACCCATTAAGATAATCTTTTTGTGTTCTTTGGACACTTTTTGGACACGGACCGTACTCTATGCTTTAGACAACACATCTAAATAAAAATAAAGGAAGATTCAAACGTGAGATAAGTAATAAAAGCAAAAATAATGCAACTATGCCTAGAAAATCATGAAAAACCTATAGTTTTCTAGAGGATACATATTGGGTTTCCTCCCAATCAGCGCTTAATTTAATATCGCGGCACGATAGAGGACTCTTGATTACATAGACATCATCAAGATTGTATGCATCGATCACTTAATTCGCCATTTCAGCATGCCCTAGATAGATTTTGATTCGCTACCCGTTCACCTTGAACCTTACACCCTCCTTGTTCTCCAACTCAACCGCACCATGAGGGAATAGTTGGGTGATCAAATAGGGACCAGTTCATTGGGACATAAGTTTTCCCATAAACAAGCGCAACCTAGAATTGAACAAAAGCACAAAATCCCCAACCAAAAAATCGCGCTTCTCAATCTTTTAGTCATGGTACTTCTTCATCATTTCGTTGTAGAGGGCTGAACTTCATATGCCTTCAAGCGAAACTCATCAAGCTCATTCAACCCGTTTAACCTCTATTCTGCAGCCTCATTCCAATCCTTTTTCAATTTCTTCATTGACCAGATGGCCATATGATCTAATTTAACTTGTAAGTGACAAGCCTTCCCATATACAAGTTAATATGGGTACATACCTATGGGAGTCTTGTATGTTGTCCAGTAGGGCCAAAGAGCAACATCAATCCTCCTTGACCAATCCGTTATACTAGCATTCACCGTTTTTTATCAAAATCTGCTTAATCTCTATGTTTGACACCTCAACTTGCCCACTAGCTTGAGGATGGTAAGGAGTGGCCACGTTATGGAGAACCCCATACTTTTCCAATAATCCCTTAAACAGCTTGTTGCAAAAGTGGGATCCCCTATCAATGATAATAGCCCTTGGGTGCCAAATCTAGAAAATATGTTCTTTTTCAAGAACGTGGTGACACTCTTCCTTTTATTATTTACGAGTGCGATAGCTTCTACAAATTTTAACACATAATCGACTGCCTCAAGAATGTACTTCATCCCATGAGAACTCACAATAAGGACCTAAAGTCAATGCCCCACACATCAAACAATTCAATCACAAGAATGGGATTTAAAGAACGCTCTTGCTTTCTCGAAATGCCACCATCTCTTTGGCATCTATCACATGCCTTGGAGAACTCATGAGCTTCTTGGTGGATGGTTGTCCAATAGTAGCCACATTGCAAGATCTTGTGAGCAGTTAGGATACCACTATGATGGCCACCTAAAGGTGAAGAATGGCATGCTTCCAAAACACTCAACATCTTAACTTCCGGCACACAACGCCAAATAAGCCCATTGGCACAACTCCTATATAAGTGTGCCTCATCCCAAAAGAATGTTTCCACCTCATGCATGAACTTTTTGATTTGATGAAAGGACAAGTCTGGTGGGTTTATATCACTATCCAGATAATTCGCAAGATCTGCGAACCATGGAATCATGTGTTTGGAGGCAGCCAGTACATGCTCATCAGGGAAAGTATCATCAATTTAGATTTTTCACTTAACTCCCTCATTGCTTCATCTTCTAGTCAGGACAAGTGAACAACAACTTGATTTTCGGTCCCTTTTCTATCTTTCACCACAATGTCAAATTCTTGCAATAGTAATACCCAACGAATCAACCTCAGTTTCGCATCCTTCTTTGCCATCAAATATCTCAAATCATAATGATCAGTATGCATATAGCCCTCGTGCAAATCAAATAAGAGCGAAATTTCATGAAAGCAAAGACTATTGCAAAGAGCTCTTGTTCAGTCATCGTGTAGTTCTTTTGGGCTTCATTAAGGGCTTTACTAGCATAGTAAATGGGATGAAGGATTTTGTGCCTTCTTTGTCCCAATACCGCACCAAGATCAACCCCACTCACATCAGACATCACCTCAAATGGCTTGCTCCATTCCGGAGAAATGATAATAGGTGCAGACACCAACTTTTCCTTCAACTCACCAAATGCCTTAAGAAATGATTCATCAAAATAAAACTTACACTCTTCTCAAGCAACTTGCACAAAGGATGTGCAATCTTTGAAAAATCCTTGATGAACCTCCGGTAAAATCCTGCATGCCAAAAAAAACTTCTCACACCTTTTACAGAAATGGGTGGAAAGGAAGTCTCTCTATCACCTCAACTTTACCTCGATCAACCTTTATACCCTTAGTTGAAATGAGATGACCTAATACAATACCTTTTTTCACCATGAAGTGACATTTTTCCCAATTTAGCACAAGGATGTAATCTTCACACCTCTTAAGAACCTCGGATAAATGACTCAAACACCGCTCAAAGGAGTCACCAACCACTGAAAAATCATCCATAAACACCTCAATAGTTTCCTCCACCATATCAGAGAATATCGACATCATACATCTCTTAAACGTGGTCGGTGCATTACATAACCCAAACGGTATTCTCTTGAATGTGAACGTTCCATAAGGACAAGTGGAAGTTGTTTGCTCTTGATCTTCTGGTGCAATAGAAATCTAATTATAACCTGAATAACCATCAAGAAATTAGTACCACCCCTCTCCTGCAAGTGTATCTAACATATAATCCATGAAGGGCATAGGAAAATGATCATTCTCTTTCCATGCATTTAATTTCTGGTTATCCATATAGACACTCCCTCCAGTCATCGGTCTCATTAGGACAAGCTCATTTTTCTCATTGGGGACCACAGTCATTCCCCCTTTCTTAGGAACACACTGAACAGGGCATACCCAACTACTATCGGCGATTGGATATATCACTCTAGACTCTAACCACTTAATATTTTAATTCTTCACCACCTCTTGCATAGGTGGATTTAAATGTCTCTGGTGTTCAATAATTGGCCTATGATCGGGCATGAGTTGGATTTTATGTCAACAAATCCCGGGAGGGATACCAATAATATCTGAAATAGTCCACCGAATAGCTCTGTTAAAGCTTTTTAACACCTCCACCAAACTCTCAACCTGATGCACATTCAAATTTGATGCAATAATTACCGGCAAAGTGTCACCTTTTCCCAAGAATACATACCTAAGATGAGGTGGTAGAGCTTTAAGTTCTACTTTTGGAGCCTCCTCTATAGATTGTTTCGCGGGTGGAGACTCGTGATGCTTCATATCTAACTCCAACTTCTTTGGTTTAAACCGAACATCACTTCGGTCAAGTGCCAAGATCAATGACTCATACGTAGGAAAAATATCCCACAAATAAAATAATCTTTAGTGCAATCACTATCAAAATCTGTTGCGTGCCATCCCGCTCGACCTGGCCTAAATACCTATTTAAGGTATTCTCAGAGAGCGCCGCACCACCCCTAATAGGGTGGTTAAAGAGGAGGTTGCGCGAACACAGTGGTCTCTGACTAGGACCAGGAACCTATTCGAATTTGAATCTTGACATTCATGATCACTGTCGCTAGTGCTTCTACACCCAGACGCTCTTCTATTTGTACCTCAAATGAGTTTTCAACCCTATAAGATATGGCAAATACTGATTGGATCTCACCACTCTGCCTCATGGATCTACAAATATTAAAAGTCACTTCTTCATTGTTCAACCAAAATTTCATTTGCCCTTTCTCCATATTAACCAAGCTCTACCTGTAGCCAGGAATGGCCTCCAAGAATAATAGGCACCTCAATATCAACCTCACAATCCAGAATCACAAAATCGATTGGAAATATGAATGGATACACCTTTACTAACACATCGTGGAGTAACCCAATAGGCCTCTTCGCCGTTCGATCGGCCATCAGTAGCCACATCGTAGTGGGCTTTGGGTTACCCAAACCCAACTTTTTGTAAATAGAGAGAGGCATGAGATTTATGCTTGCCCAAGATCACTTAATGCTTTCACACAGTGTGATACCCAGATGGTGCATAGAATAATGAAGGGACCCGGATCTTCTTTCTTTTGCACTAGAGACCTTGTAGCAATAACACTACAATGTTGCATTCTATCATCATCCTCAAAATTGACCAATCTTTTCTTAGAGACCATATCTTTCATGAACTTGGCATAACTGGAATTTGTTCAAGAGCTTTTATCAAAGGGACATTGATGGAAAGATGTTTGAGCATAGTTATAAAACGTCAATATATACCATCCTTGGTCTTTTCACTAACCTCTGTGGGAATGGAGGTGGTGTTGTAGGCATGGCGGTTACCTTTTGGGGTACCTCAGTTTTTTTCCCCGTTTTGTCTCCTAACTCACCACTAACCTCCACTACCTCATCTCACCTCTTATCACATTTTCTACACCAGGCGGCATCGGTGGGTCAATAGTTTTCTTACCACCTCGAGTTGTGACTGCCATACAATGTCCATCATTTTTCAAATTTTAGACAGTATTGCTAGGAAGAGTGCCCGGTGGGCATGGGTTTACAGTCGAAGACAATTGGGTCATTCGCAACTCAAGATGCTTGATCGAGATTACATGTGCATCAATTTTTTGTTGAACACTTGCTATGTCACTACTGAACACTTTAGTGTGCTCATCACTAGCATCCAACCTCCTTATCATTTTGTACAACATATCCTCAACTCGCGCCATACTGCCTCCACCATCTCTAGGAGCAATTTCTGATTTTGAGGTATAACATAGGGCCCACTCCTATCATTTCTGTTATAGTAGTTACCCAGGTTGAAGTTGTTGTCGCGGTTGTAATTTCTATCTCGAACATAATGACCCTCTCGGTTTTAATAACCATAGTTCGAACCTTGATTTCCTTGACCCTGGCTTCAATTATCCTTACTGGAGCCTTGCGCGTTTGGTCGAAAACCCCCCGTCTGCTCATTTACCACATAAGTGTCCTCTTCATACTAATACACATGAGTTGGCGTTGGTGGTTTAAACAAGTAGTTCACCGCATTTACCATTTCTGCACTCCCATTGATGTGTTTCAACACTAACCCAAGATCAGTTCTCATTTGAGACATTTTTTCACGAATCTCATATGTGGCTGGGTTATGTGCGGATTGCACTACAAAAGAATTTCTGCTAGTATCTGACTTCCTAGTACCCCAAGATTTATTATTTCGGGAGATTTTTTTAACTTCTCAGTGATCTCAACATAAGGACACTCCCCATAAGAACCACCTGCTATCGTATCCAGTACTTCTTTATTATTATCATCTTGTCCCCGATAGAAGTACTCTTTCAGTGACTCATCATCGATGCAGTGATTGGGGACACTTCTCAAGAAAGAGGTGAACCTATCCCAAGAACTACTAATTGATTCTCCTAGTAGTGCCACAATGTTTTTCACCCTATCTTTGTTGTGTATCTTCTTAGTCATTGGGTAGTAACGTGCTAAGAACACATCCCTCAATTGATTCCAAGTATAGATTGAGTTATAGGGGAGCTCGGTAAACAATATAGAGAGGGAATACTCGTAACCCAATGACGTCCATGTTATAATCAACTCTCCCCACACAACTCTTATACAACAACCTCACTTTGGCCATGTGAGAATGTGGGTCCTCAGAAGATAGTCCCGAAAACAAACCTCTAACTGTGATAATTTGCATCAGACTACTAGTTACCACAAAAGTATGACCCTGTGGTAGAGGAGGTAGGACAAGTGGACCATCAGATTTAGTGGTGTTAACATTTCCCTAATAGTACTCTTAAGGGTGTAGGGTGGGAGGTTGCCTCCTCGGATTATCTTCACCAGGATTATCAACAACCACTCGATTATGAGCATCAACCAGCAGGTGAAATTGAGGGTTATGTCATCATTGATATAATCAGTATTGTTTTGAATATTCATTCTGCGAAGTGTGCAGTTTAGTTCTTGTTCAAGTGGAAGTATTGGTTCTCCTCGACTCTGTGTACTTGGCATATACTAAACCTAGACCTGCGAGAGAGAAAAACAAATAGAAAAGTAACATTAGAAAATTATTGACTAAATTTCGGTAATATGCTTAAAGATAATCTAAAAACCACTTACCCCACCAACGGCGCCAAAATTTGATACGCTAAAATTTACTTCTCAAAAGAAGTATAAGTGATCGTATCAAGTAAAGAATTAAACTATAAGGTTGGGGTCGATCCCACGAGGAAAATGATTTAGACTTAACTTTAACCTACAATAACTTCTATTAAATCAAGTCCTTTCCAAAAACAGGTAATAAAATAGGGGTTTTAAATAACAAAAGGAATTAAATATTTCTAAGTAAACAAGTAGCAAGTATGAATATTTGATATTTATCAAGTGATGAGAGTAACTAGGGCATAAGGGTTCCCCACAGGTTCATAACGCGGTAATTCTAGCTATAACAATCATTTCCTAGTATCTTGCATGCAAAGTGGTAAGTTATGTATACCTACTTCATTAGTCCGGCAACTAGGGAATTTCACTCCGCACCTTGGTCCAAATACATGTGTATGCTTTACTAAACCTTACATTTACCTCATGTTAAGAATCATAATCGATGTATGGCTTAGTTGTTACTTTGCACTAATCGACATTAGCCTATTAGATAGTGTATACTAAATCTACATTGATAATTCTTTTCTTATTATCTACCTCCTTGGTCCGGCAAATAGAAACAAGGAGAGTTCTAGTGTATACACTCAATAAAAAGACTTCTAAATGAAAGAATTATCAATACATGCAAGACACTATTCTAAAATTGTGATTTTATCTAGTTTTTACATTGTTATTTACCCACGGTTCACACAACCCTAGTTGTGGATTTAGTTACCCATGTTCATAATTACATAACTCATATTGACTAGACAAGAATTCATGTATTTACTTTGATTATATTGAAGAAAATCCAAAAAATCAAATGAATTCGAGAAAATAATGCAATAAACGTTTCCGAAAAAATGAAGCATTTTCCAAAACTCAATATTCAACAACCAATATTACAAATCAGAAAAATAACCAAGAGTCTAACCCCAAAAATGATTTTTTACAAGTATTTATAATAAAGAAGTCCTAGCACAAAAAGGAAATTTATTTAAGAAAAATCTTCCCAAAAACATATATAATTTGACGATCGGACCGACGGACTATCGAGGCCTCCCGTCGTTCCACACTTAGAATCTTTTTTATCTTCTTTCTTCTCCAACTCACTGTCACATCGACGGACCAAGATGACAGTATGTTGAGTGCACGAATGATTGTCGATGGCTTCCGTTTCTCCACACTTAGAATATTTTCAAGAAGGGTACTGGGGCTACTTTTTGTTAGAAATGATGGATGTGCAGAAGGGTCTGTCATGGAGATGACGGTCCGTTGATAGATTACATAGCCCCACACTTGTTCAGAATTCCCCAATATTCCTTCAGCAACATTTTTCTTCAGACGAAGGTTGCCATCTATGGACCGTCGAGGGGTCGACAAACCGTCGATTGATTTGTAGGTCATCACTTCTGCAATTTCAGCTCAGTTCTTCTGTGTATTCATTCTGGACAATTTTCTTGCAAATAAAAAGAGAAATACATTAAAACTACTAAAAAAGCCTTAGACTCACATTAAACTTAAGGAAAAAGCATTGAAAGTACCGTAAAACCACGGTTCATCACATAACATATTGCATATACCATTCAGTATAAAGTTTCATTACATTACTCTCATATATCATAGAAGTTGGCTTCTGGCATGAGGTCATCATTGCTCATTAGATGATTTCTCGTCTCATAATTAGTATTAAGTATGCATTAACTTTAATACTTCCATTAGAGTGTTCATAGAGACTGTTGTCTTCATTAACTTTACACTTTCATTGGTGACTACGTTTTTGTAACATTTAATTAGGCTCATTTGAGATTTCTCTCATATTTAACATTAGCCTCTTATCATGTTGTCACCACATTCATTTGACTTAGCACACTTTCCCTTCATTATTACTCACCCTTTTTTTGCGTGAATGTTCATTTCATCATATGCCAATGCACTTGGCCTTTTAGTGTGTTTCACACTCTTACGTAACCCTTCTAGGGTCTCATCATTCATCACATAACATCTTAGGTTCACTTACTTTATAAATTTATGATGGACTTATGAGTCCACACACCCAAGCCATGAGGCTTCATTCATAGTTCATTTTTGTGATTCATATTGCCCAAGATTATGTGGTAGAAGACTTACGCATCTTATAAGTATGCCAAGGTCACAATTTGATTCCTATAGGAAACATTCGTTAATTATTTAATCACATAAGACTTATGTGTCAATACGGAATTTGGGCAAGGAATCCCGATTTTGAATCCCTTGAGCAACACTTAATATTATATTAAACTTGATAATTGCATTTTTCAAATTTGGGGAATCTTAGTTCGATCACCATCACCCCCATATCATTTTCTTTCTTTTCCCTCTTCTCTTTCTCGTTTAAGACAAGGAAATTTGGGATCAATCCCCCACAAGCTCATTCTGTTTCTCTTAATTTTTCTCTTAACTTTCTCACCTATCCAAGATGTTGTGGGTTCAATCCCCACTCTCCTCATTTTATTTTATCCTTTATTCTTCTCCTAACTTTCTCATCTATTAAAGAGGTTGTGAATTCAATCCCCACTCACCATATTTAATTTTCTTTTCGTTTTTCTCATGAAATTTTTATATAATTTGCATTTGGTGAGCTCTTGGGTTCAATACCCAATGACTTAATATTTTTAAAAATATTTAAAACATAGCTCATTTTTTCAATCTTAGGTCGAGACGAACAATCTCCAGAAAGCTGGAAATGTGGTCTCTTTCGGTCCATCTTTCTCTCAAGTTTTTATATTGATTCTTGGAGTATTTAGGGTGAAATTTAATCAGCAATATTATCCTTATATAAACATCATAATTTTAATATTTTCATACACTTGAAACACAAAATTTTTAACATACAAATTTCAGGCAGCAACATAGTTAATTTACAACACACACATGCTCAAACAGTTAACTTAATATACTTTTCCAGAATACATCTTTCATTCCTTACATAATTTCCAAATACATATTCAACACATAACCACAACCAGACCTAAAATTATCTCTCAGAAGACATACCAACACATGCTTTGAATCTTTCAAAGGATCCAATGACAAGGGCATGCCACGGGGACAACCTTAGTTTTTCAATTTTGATTAAACTGAACCTTAAGGGTCTCTTGGGAAAGGGACCAAGAGAGAAAAAACTCATACCTAAAGTTGTTAAAAATTTATTCAACGTGCTTCCTATTTACCCACTAAGCCAACGTCTCACCACCGAAACCACAAGCAAAATCCATCGAGAAAATGATTTTTAATTTTCTTTTTAAGCTTGTTTTGCTTTTGAGTTTTTAGATTTCAAGTTCTTGATGAAATTTTGTATTTGACATTCTGCTCTTGTTCTCTTATTGAAGGAAGATCGTGAGTGAGAGAGAAGTGGTGAGAAACGTGTGAAAGTGTTAACTTAGGATTAGGAGATTAGGGAGAGACATAGTCAAATTAGCTTATCTTTATATAATATTTTTTTTTTATTTTTCTTAAATCGGTAATTTAATATTAATTAATTAAATTAATCCACTATATAAAATAAATCAAATTAAATCATTGCTCCCACCAAGGCTCGAACCCGGGTGGAGCGAGATTTCGCTCAAAGGGTCAATTTCAGCCCTTTCTACCCAAATTTCCCCTACACCATATTAGTTAATTAATTTATTAAATATTTAGGGTAATTACAATTCTACCCTTAACTTGGAAAAATTCCATTTTACCCCTATACCCTCCTAACTTAAGATTACCCATTTTTAAGTCCAGTTAAGACTCATCCGGGTAGATCTTCATATTCGGGGCCCTACATGGCTGGACCCAACCTTTCCTAGCTCAACTACAAGAATATGAATGCGTGAGTATATTATGAAAATGTCATATATGCTATAATGTGAAGCATATGGTATGATGAAGTATAATTATACCTAGTGCCTAAATATGTTTATATGAAAGGATTTCTGATATCGGTACACTTTTACACTTATGCATGAATGAAATGAGGTATGAATATGTGGGGCCTTAATATGTTATGTGAAAGGATTTCTAAATATATGTATACACACACATGTGTAATGATATAGTCAATAGAGGGGCACTTTAAAGGTGTTCTCAAGAGTACCCTAAACTAGATAGGTGCTTGATTATGATATGTCCATATGATAGGGTCTCTCACATGATATAGGTTGATGAACTCTCATCTGTGACCTATGAGCTAAGCATATGAGGAGTCAATCTCTTAAAGCCTAATGTTTTATAACGTGATGTAATAAAGTATTTAAATAAAGGGAACTTAGCTTAGCACCGAGTGAACTTGAAGATGAGGGGTGTCCCTTCCCATTGTAGAAAGGTAGGTCGCTATAATCCTCACGAGGTGGATAACTATAATTCCTCAATAGTCATAAAGAGGGTTTCCATAAGTGGATAATTATACTGCCCCATTTGTCATAAAGTGGGTTTTCACATGTACCTCCAAGTTCGATAAACTATGCTTGCCACATAGGATCCGTTAAGTGATTTCTCTTAGTATGCTAGTATGTATTAATGTTCTACCCTGTCTAGGTAAGAACACCTTCTTTGGTGTAAGACTCTACAACACCAAATTCCATGTTTAGCACCCATGTTCGTATTATCGGTTAAGGCTATAGATTCCCTAAAGTGAAATGGACAATGGACGTAAATAACTAGGACCCTAACTAGGATAAGCTAAGGGTAGTTTCTTAATGTAGGTGGGGGTATGGGACTTCACCTATGCAATACACAAGTAGCTCTTTAGGGGAGTTCTAGTAGGTGTTCTAATATATATGCATATGTTTTTGTTCCTTATGCATGACATTGTAATATTGTCTACTTGTTGTGATGATATGCATGGTACAGTCCAAATGGATCTATACGAAGTGTTCTTATGCTTATGTGCATAATGTTGGTCTTATTAACTATATGATTGAATGATCTACTTGATATGTATGTAGTTGACTATGGTATTATGATTGGAACATGAAATGAATTTTATGATGCTTGAGGTCTTATGATAGGTTTACTAAGTATGTGTGAGGTTATAGGGCTTCACATGTCCGACACACTAGAAGACTTAGAACAGGATTGTGATTAAATTCTTATGTTAAGTATAATGTGAAGTATGTGACTTGTCATATGAAATGGTTCTATGGTTGTATGTGTTGAGTGAAAGGTTGTAGGCATGAGTCCATTGTGGTGTTAAGGTGATGCTTGAGTATGGATAGTGTTATGGGATATTATTTATGCCTGACACAAAGTACCACTAGAGGATTACTTGGGATAGTCAAGAAGTTAGAATAAGAAGAAGCTCACTGTAAATAGAAATGATGTCACTGTAAAGAAGGAAAGTGCTTACTTCAATGTGACTCTAAAATGCTTAATCGCAATATATGATTTTATAAGATTGATGACCATTGAATATGACTATATGAAGTATGTGTATTGCATAAATTCTATTGTATCAAAGTTTTATAAAGATTTCACAAAAAGGCATGATGCATGATTTCAAGTAAAATATCCCTTTTAATTGCATGTTTTTGTATGGTTGTCATACTTAGTGAATTCTTGTACTAAATCCATTCTTCTCTACCTTTTTACACAAAGTGTAGGTTATGGATGCATAAAGGGTATCTTTAATGGTGAGGAGCTTGATATGTGATTCACAAGCTCAAGGAAAGGAATCCTTAAGTTCAAGGATTTCCTAATGTCTACTTTACTGTAAAGACTTTTATTATTGTACTTATACATTATGTTGCAAGAGTCCTATCCCTAATGTACTCTAAGGATGTTGAGTCTAGGATCGCAAAAAGAGACTAGATTCTTTAACTATGTATTATGATATTTCTTATATAGTGCAAGTTATGTTCTAGCATATGATGTGCTATGAAAGTTTTAAATTTTCCACTAAATTTACCTATAAGAATGCGATGAATGATAACTATGGGTTTGTATAAGACCTACAAGAGGTCAAGTATGCCTTGTTACTTCTAGGGGTGCTCCCCAGTTGTGACAAACGTGGTATCAGAACGTGAGGTTTATAAAATTGATTTTAGGTTCCAAAAGTCTCATATTGCCATGTCTAGTAGAGTCTCATTTATTGGTGGTGAGTCGTAATACATCCATGGGCGGGAGGATATAGGAAGATAGAGTTTCCCTTCTTCATCATTCTCATGTCATGGCATAGAATTTAATCTATAAGATATCTCTCTTATGTTTTCTTGTCCGGTGGTCTTTTAGATGTCCTTGCATAGATGAGATGTTATATTTATGCTTCAGGGAGAAAAGGTGAGTTTTGATTCTTATCTTGATTTTTTGGTTTCATGAGTATGTGTGAAGGTGAATTTCGGAATGTTAAGTTTATATGATGCCCTTTTTTTGCTAAATATAATGTCTATTAGAAATAGCATGTTATGTTGAGAAATGTATTTCATGATATGGTTATAGCATGTTAGAAGTTGTTATGGTTAAAATGTGTCTCTTTTGATGTGGTGTGTTGCTATATAACTTTGCATGATCATAGTATTATGATATGGGTTAGACTTGAAATTCTTTGAAGAATGTGTTAAGTGGTAAGGATGCATATTGCCTATATATGTATATCAAATAGTTTAATGTTGCCTTGGATATGAGTAATGGTTTTAATGTTGCTGTTAATTGGGTTTACTCTAAGTGGGGGATGGTGATGGAGTAGCGAGGTTTTAGATATTTTTATCTTGTCCTTCTATTCTTACTTGAGCTTGAAATAAAGATGTTCCTAGAATCTTGTTCATGCTAGGAGTCTTGTATTAAAGTATGAGTTGCATGTTCTCCCTATATTTTCTATCTCTTGATTGATACTATGTTATGCATGTTTTGAAGATCCTAGATTGCATGAAAAAGGAAATTTTGATCAAATCCAGGTTTTCTCATGTTTATTGTTCATCTTAATATGCTAGGTGTGCATTTAACCTCATGAGATAAGGTAAGAAACATGTTTGAAGTCACTCGTAATTTGTAGTATCAAGCCTCATAATGAAAATTTTCAAACTCCTTGAAATGAAAATGATGGGTATCTTGAAAAATATGTGCATTTTATGGTTTTTAAAGCATTATTATAGGCTCACTCTTCCAAAGTGAAGGCATGTTTAGCTAGTGTTCTTGTGTGTGCCTATAAATCGTGATGCTTTTGCTAAGTGATGCATGTCTATGAAAGCTAGTGTTATGCTAGAAACTGAATGTTTCTGAAATGACTTCCTATTGTTGTGATGTCCGTAGTGTGAATTACTATTTTGACTTCACTAGAAAGAAAGTATGGGAACGCTATAGTTAAAAGTTTAGAAATTCTCATTTTTACGGTGAATTGACCTTTTTGCATTGCTTGCCTATGAACTTATGAGACATGTAAGTGTGCTAAGGAGAAGAAATTTCTTCATGAACACAAATAAGCATTGTATTGTTGAGCATGACCTTCATGGAACTATTCTTCATGAACACAAATAAGCATTGTATTGTTGAGCATGACCTTCATGGAACTAGGTCTAATTAGAACAAATCATTGTTGATTCACTTAGATCAAGTTTATGTGCATTGAAGTATAAGTGTCTATTTGCTTCTTGAGTGTTTTTGAAATCTGTCCATATATGATCTTACATGATGAGCTCTTGATGAAATTGAGTGTAATGACCATGTTATGATTAGGATAACGATGTTCCTCCTATGAACATGAGGAGTTCCTAAGTGTTTAATGCAATTGAGTGTAATGACCATGTTATGATTAGGATAAGGATGTTCCTACTATGAACATGAGGAGTGCCTAAGTGTTTAATGCATTAAGCATTAGTGAGTAAGTGTGGCTTTTTTTTTTGTTGCATTCAGTGCTAAGTGGTGTGAAGCTTGTGTTCCTTGTAAGTTTGGTGCATTGGCTTCTATGTGATGATGTAATGAATATTGTGAATTTCTATATGATTCATTGAAGTCCTTGTTAGTATTAAAGTGTTTTAAATTTCATTCAAGGATGAATGTTCCCAGTTGGGAAAAAGATCTGAAATATATTCGAACTTTGACCAAAATTTTTGTAACGACACCAAACTTTTGAAAGGACATTTTACCCCCATGCACTATTAAATAGTGTATTTTAAAGATATAGATGGGTCCACGTGGATATAAAAAATTTTGCACAATTATAAACAGTAATATATCCATGAAATACACTATTAAATAGTGTAGGAGGCAAAAGGCGCTCCATAAAGTTTGGTATCGTAACAGCAATTTTGACCAAAGTTGGAGTATTTTTCAGACCCTTTTCACAATATTCTTCATCACTTCTACGTATTTTCCCAACCTTCAAAGTTCCACCCAGAGAAAAAGTTGTCACTGCTCAGTCACAAAAAGGGAATCGAGTCGTGTAGCCATACAACACTCTCACAACTTTGCTTTTACTAACAAAGGTATCGTATGTTTCTTAAGTTGTGACTTGACTTTGGTTGAAAATTTGTTTATTAATATGATGGAGATAAATAGTAAAATCAACACTTGGGACGAGAGACCACTGTTATCAAAACATATAGACACGTGTTCATTATGTTGCATGAATTGAATCAAAGAACATGGAATTTAACTTAGGTTGAATTGGTGTTATGTGTGTTTATTTTATTTAGAACTTCCTACATTGTGTAGATAGGAATCTTAGAACCTACTTTAGTGCCATGAATCAGAACTTCTCCTTTTATATCAACTTTCCAATTTGTGAGGCATTACAATATCTCCCAATTGGGAACATTCTTCCTCGAATTATACTCAAGCGATAATGAATAGATTAGAAGAGAAACAAACAACCCAATCATAAATTCAAATACCATCATAATGCACATAAACATGGAGTATAACTTTAAGCTAAATCATAACATTAAAAAAAAATTCACGAACATACATGCATATGGAAACATGAGAATGGCTAAAATTCAAGAATAAAATGAACCAAGAGGAACTATACCTTGATCAGGAATGGGAGAGGACAGGAAGATATGAGGACACCCTAAACTAATTGATTCCTCCAAAGAATCTTCAAAAAAGCAACATCTTTATTTCTAAAAATTTGTCTGTGTCGTTCTGAATTCCAACTATAACCTCTTCATAAGAGAGATATTCTTTAACTCCAAAACCTTCTAATTGAACTATGACTGTGAGACCTCAAACACACTTCTTCAATAAGGAAACATTGAATATCGTATGTATAGATGCTACATGATTAGGAAAATCAAGTGTCTACCTCGAGCTATCCCCGAAATGCGGACACGAGGATCACAAGTGGTCCCAACTTAACACTGTCGCATAATCATGAGCATACCAAAGATCAACTCATCAATAAAATGTGCGGAAGCTAAATAATAATAGAAGTCCAAAATAATGGGAATACCCATATACTAAAACTGAATATATGAAATCTGAGAGTTTAATGTAAGAGAAAATCAAACTTAGATGCTAAGTTGAATCTAAATATGCCTAAAATAAGCCTGTAAACTTACTAGAATTGTTGGGACATATCCCATCTATATCTTGCAAGAACTAGAAACTAAAGACTAAAAGTGATAAAATAGTCATGTCACTAGTCTTCAAAGAATGAAGACTCACCACTGATTTTGTTGAACTGAAGAGCAGGATCGATCTATGCATGATCTAGTTGTTGAGAACCTGAACCTACATAACGAGATAATGTAGCACATAGTATGTGTGAGTACTTGAACGGTACTCAGCATGAGGGATAGATTAAAGATGAAATAACATATAACTTAACAAAGAAATAAAGCAGTAATATAATCTAAACATCACAAAAATAATGAAATACCGAACATAACTAAACTAGATGTAACGACCAAGTTATAATATATTGAGATTGAAATACTGAAACATGGTCAATGCAATAGATTCTGACTGAATTGCTGACCTATTAATAACCGACATAAACCCACATGACCTAAATGTGGAGTCTAATGCATACGCCCCATCAAGAGGACCTAATATACAAGGCCAAAGGTATAGATGCATGCAAGAGTGATCACTAATCTAACGCCCAAAGAGGAGGGGACTTACAACCTATGTGTGTCAAACTTCTGGACTAAATGGGTGACTTACCATAGTCCAACCCAGTATTATGCTACTCTGCTAGATTAATTGATTAACACCTTATGACTGAATTACTGTAATATATTGGATAGCTCAAAAACTGACATGCAAATAGAAAATGCACATTTATTAACTTATAATGTCATATTCAAAAATTGAGACATGTATATCTAAATAACTAAAATATCTAGACTAGCATGTGTAATGCAATAATTAATTAACTACATATCTAGGGCTCTTAATTTATGAAAGAAGTTATATTAAAACATGATAAACTCTAAGATAAACTGATTTGGAATATTTACATGACTAATTCATGATAATATGCTAATGTTCTAGAAACTATAGATCTTGTCATGATAAAGAAATCAAGAATCGAACTGAAACTAGAAACCTTTATGGGAGAAAGGAACCCAATAGTGAAATCCCACATACCTGGTGAAAAATTCCACAAAGAATCTTTTGATTTTGGGGATGGAACTGATGGAACCTTGTTGCGTTCTTGAACTAGGGTTTTGACCTTTATCCTCCTCTTACTCTCTAAGTTCGATTAATTATGCCTTAGGTAATTTCTAGTTATGTTTATAAACTTAAACTGACTAAAACCTCATGATTAGGGTCTATATGACGTAGTCTAAGGTTCCATTGCATAATGAAAAGACCAAAAGACCCTAACTTAACTATTGTCGGAGAGATTGATGGACGGGACTAACGGTCCATGCTGGTCCACCGTTAGACTCAAATTGAGTTGGGTTGTGGGTGACGATCCATTGACACGAACCACGGTCCGTGGGTCTTGAAATGGGTCAAATCTTAGCCAAACCTTTGGGTTGAGTTTTGGGGAACGTTGTTGATGCAAACCACAGACCACCAGTACGGGTCACGGATCACCCTATGGTCCGTGGGTGGTGACGGTTCTTTTTTATGGAGTCATTTTCCTCGGATAAGTTGAGGTACTTTTGCTAATTATCCGACCCCGACCCCGAATCCACCGCCCTTCCTCCAGCAAAGTACATTTTGTGCTACAGCCCTTCCTATCTGATATAAAAGGATCCCATGATCCTGAACCGAATGGGAAAACACCTTTCCTCTTTCGCTTTCATTCGAGAATCAACTGCACATGAATAGGCTCTTCCTTAGGCTTTTAAGGAGGAAGCAGCAACTTTTCGTCTTCGCCCAAGTGCGGCTAATTCTATAATAGGAACGGAACTCATACTTTTCACTCTTTCCCCCGGAACCTCTTCTTTAAGAGCGGATCCAACCCTTCTTCTTCCTTCTCAAGCAGATGTCGAACCTCATTATTTAGCGGCTCTCCGTGCATTGCACCTGCAACTTCTAGAAATCTGTTTTAAGGCCTATTTTCTAAAACATGGTATTATACTATCTCCTCCTTGGAAACATTCGTCCTCAAATGAATACTAAACTAGCTTAAATAGAGGGAGGGTTCTGCAATCCCTACCACAAAAATAAGGAAAGCAATTTTTTACTAAATTAAGTTCCAAGAACATGAAAATACATTGAAAATGCAAGTAAAACTAAAGGAACATGATGATAATACTGAATTTTTGCATGAATGATTGGAAACTGAAGACGAAATAGTACCTCAAGCTGGAAAGGAGACGAAAGGAAAGAGGTGAGCATACTTGGCCCTCATTTCTATTTTTGTTTTCAGAGTAGCTCCCTATACGGACTGACTCCTCACAAAACCTTGACTGAAGCGACTTCCTTGTTTGTCAACCTTCAAAACTGACAATCAAGGATTTCAACTGGTACCTCTTTGTTAGTGATACCATCCTTCACAACCACACCTTCTAAAGGTACAATATATGTTAGGTCACATACGCACTTCTTCAACAACAAAATATGGAACGCTAGATGCACTACTGCTAATTATATTGGAAACTCTAAGTCATAAGCCACTTTACCAACACTATTCAAGATCTTATGATGGACTATATATCTTGGACTAAGTTCCCCTTTCTTGCCAAATATCATCATCCCTTTCATATATGACACTTTTGATAAAACCCAATCATCAACTTGGAACTCTAGCTCCCTTCTATTTACATATGCATAGGATTTTTGTGATTCTAAGTTTTCTTAAGTCTATGTCTAATGAGTTGCACTTTCTCCACATCTTCGTGAACTGAATATGGTCTTGTCAAGGTTGCATCACCTACTTCAACTGTACCAACAGGATATATACACCTACACCCATACAATTCCTCATAAAGGTCCGGTTAATGTTGCAATGGTAACTTAGGAGAACTCTATAAGAGGAAGTTGATCATCCCAACTACCTTAAAATCAATCACACAAGCTCTCAACATGTCCTCTACATTCTGAATGGTATGCTCTGCCTGACCATCCGTATATGAATGAAATGTTGTGCTAATATTAACCTAAGTACCAAGACCTTTTTTAAATAACTTCCAAAAATGATACTTAGTACCAACCCCATGCAATATCACAATCTCTTGAATGTAAAGCTTTGTGTAGTTCTCATCCGACCTGTAGTCCTCACTGTAAAAAAAACGAAGACTTACTAACTAGATAAACTACCACTCAATTAAAGTAATGACGTATGCGAGTACAAGTAAATTGTGATGAAGTCATATGTTGATCACTTCCAACTTCAAAGCAGGGATGTCAATCTCTTGAGTCATACCTCGTGCTTTCTGATGTTCTACCTTGACTTGCTGGCAATTAGGACACTTAGCAAAAAAATCTGATATATCTTTTTTCATACTATTCCACCAATAGACTTCCCAAATATCATGGTACATCTTGGTTCCTGGATAAATAGTATATCAGGAGTTATTGGCTTCTGCAAAAATCTAAGGCTCAACTCATCCACCTTAGGAACACGTAATCAACCATGATAGCGAAGCACACCATCTATTCCTTGTTGGCGGATTGCACTCTTTATTACAAGCAATATTGGATCATATCTTGCTTTTCCTTAATCCCTACTGTCAATGAAGATTATTCCCCATTTTGAACTGTTACACCACCATGTGATATGCTCATAAGATGAACTCATAGGCAAGCAAGTCGATGAACATATTTTCTAGATCCTTCCTTTATTCCTCAACGTATGCTACACTACCCATAGATAGTATGCAAACAGCATCTACTACTAATTGGCCTTACTGGGATGGTAATGCACACTCCTATCATAACCTGTTAGGAACTCAAGATATCTTCTATGGTGAAGAATCACTCTTCTACGTAAACACATATCGAAGTCTCTTATGGTCAGCGAACACATTTATGTGAACATCGTACATGTAATTTCTATGAATATTAAGTTCAAATAGTATTGCTTCAAGCTCAAGGTCATGAATGTGATTGTTATTCTAATGCACCTTAAGCTTTCTAGAAGGTTAAACTATAACCTTACCTACTTGCATCATTGCACAACCTAGGCAGTTCTAAAATCATCAAAGTAGAACACATAATCGTCCAAAACCTCTGGTAGAGTCAAAAATAGTATTTGTATTGAACCATGATTTCAATTTTTCAAAGCTTTTGTCACAATCATCTAACCACTAAAACTTGGCTTTCTTTTGAGTTAACTTAGTCAATTGTAACACCCCAAAAAATGATCTAGGTGAAATAGATCCTAACACTTGTTTCAGGAGGTTGTAAAATCCTAAATAGTTAATTATAGTGTTTATAGGCAGTGTCTAAAGTTTGGATGAGTTTGAAGGTAAGACATCCATGAACGTTTGAAAGATACCTTTGAGATGTGCTTGTATGATCTAGCGTGCCTTTGTATGCTTTATGTGTTTGTTGTGGTTCAAATTGATGTGAGCGGTTCCTAGCATCTATACGAGTGTATTTGCATTTTAAAATCCCGGGAAACACTCCCAAAGGACCAACATAAGGGTTGCTCAGGAGGACCCAACTTGTGGGTGAAGATTGCCAAAACACTCTCCAACCAACGATTGGCAATCGATGAAACGTGGTCCAGCCGACACCCCTTCGTTTGGGGGAGTATCTACATACTTAGTGTAGAAGATAATCCCCCTTATTGATGATTCTCTAACCCAATCGACGGTTTCTAGTACGGCCTGTGGATGGGTTAATGCCCCGTACACTGGTTCGTCGATTGACACCAGCAGATTTTCTACAGTTGTCTCGGCCAAGCCATGGGCAGTTTGGGTACTTCACCTAGTGTTCTAGACATAGTTTCGCGGTTACTTATGGTTATTTTGGGTATTTTGGGTGGTTTATAAGTCTTGAACCTTAATATGAGTTCACTTTTTAAAATCAAAACCCAAAACCCCAAATGAGAATCCTCTATAACTCCATTGAAGCTTAAAGGGAGATTGATGTTTCGAGCTTGCTTTGTCCATTAAATCTTCATAATTTTCGTGGATTTTCTTCATCAAGGTATGTTTATTCATCCTTTAACTCTCTTTCTTCAAGGAGCTAAACTTCAAAAGGCTTTTCTAAGACTTTCTCAAAACATGAACTTCTAAATTGAATTCTAGCCATGGGTTCTTGCATAAAAGATTTTGAATCAATGGTTTAAGATTGAATTGATGTTAATTTGATGGTTCTAGTTTAAAAACTCTACGAACACATGCAAATCATAATTTCCTTATCTTGACTCTAATGTGTGTTATTTGATTAAGGCTTAAGGGTATTGAATCATTGTGCAGATTACCATGGGCTATTGAATTATGTAAAGGTAATGTTAAGATTGTATATACGGTGCCTCAATTAGGTAATTATTGTACCTTATTGTGTTAATCCAATGTATAACTGGATTATTGTCTTGAATTGGTGTATATGGCTATTGGTAAGAGCCTTTATGGATTGAATTTGTTGGAATGGCTATGAATAGGAGGTGTTCTTGATGGAATGATGGTATGTTGACCTAATTCCCTCTATATTGTGTAGTATATGTCTTGAATTTTGATGTTTGGTATGTTCCACTTATGGTGGTGGTACTTATGTGATATAACTGTGAAAAATTGTGGCCTCGCGGCACCCCTTATGAATTATCATTCTATTATGTTATGACTTGCATAGGACATTATTGTGAAGGTCTGTGTGACTTATGTGTATATGTGAATTCAAAACATGAGTTCTTCTAGTAGATTATATGTGTCTTTAGTAGACTATGATGATGTCGTATAGTGTTTTACTTGGTGTTAGAGTTTGAATCTTCTTAAATTACTATGTGAGTCTATGAGGAAATATATTAGTATCCTATAGGAGTGAATAGGGTGACCTATAGTTGACTTGGCTATCTGTACGTGCTTCTTGAATGTTATTGTACATATGATAAGAAGATGATGAATGTGTCTTGTTTGGTAGACCTACGTCTCTCTACTTGATATATGAAGAATGTGAATATGACCGATTTACTTATTAGGATAAAGTACCTTAGTCATGCATGTGTATGTATGATTGAAATATGACCTTGAACGTGTTAAAAGGGGAATGTACTTGGAACCTTCAAACTAGAAAGGAGGTTATGATATATTTGCAGTTGAAAGTCATAATGGTATCCTTCTTGTGTGAATGATGGAGTTTAAGATATGTTAGTTGGAACGGCTTGAAACCATATTTAAGAAAGTAATTGAGCTATCCTAGTTGAAAATTTACTAACAACCTTAGTGATACAATCCATGATGAGGTGTATTATGATTTGATGGTGACTAAAATTATGGTACCTCTTCATATGCCCTTTTGATTGAACTACTCTATGAGAATAAAGGCTAGAACCGAGTGATTATGCTTGGGGAGTGACTTTTCTTAAGTTGAGAAAAGAGTACAAAGCAACCGTTGATATTCCTTAACCATGGGCCTACATCGATGTGTCCTAGTTCTACCATTGGCGAGTAGAACACCCTCCATCGGAGTAGGGAATACTCCCGATACCATGCCTAGCTTGGATGGTCTATGTCAGTTATTGCCTATTCTGATCATGTGGGATATATTCTAGTATTGGATAAGTACTACAACATTTAGTTAGTGGAATGTGATTCTATCAAGACATGGCACGAGTAGGCTTTGAAGGTGCTAGGGTGTAGGTTTCCTAGGTCTTTCTCAGACCATTATGTGAATTCTCCTAAATGCTTAAATTGATATTAATTAAATTGATCAATGACTATGACTCGAATTAATTTAGGTTGAATAAAAGTATCCTATCTGGTGTAGCTCTGAGGGTTGATTAGGTAGACTTGAAGAGGGTGTATGGGCGGTTTCTTCATGTTTTACTCAAGTGAATCTTAGAGTAACCTTTGGTAAAAGTGTTAGATTCTTATATGTATTGAATGTTAATATTAGTGTTATGTGGATTACTTGGTATACGACTTATATGTGAAGTTATGATTAATATGGTTCTTCCACTTATGTTATGAAGTTTACCTCAAAAGCGCATAAAAGAGAATGTTTTACATAAATGCACTTTTATCATGATTTAATTGCATTACACCATACTTAGCGCATTCTAATGTACTAATTCCATATATTGTCTTATCTTCTGGTGACATTTGAGATGAGTCATTAAGTAAAGCTTGGATACAAGCATTCCATTCAAGAAATTATTGGTATGTCCTCAATTGTTCCGAAGACATAACTATGTTTAGTTTTCTTATTCAAATACATTGTATTAGACGTTGCTATTTCTTATTATATTAATGTATTGTTTGTGCCCAAAGATATTCACGAGTCTAAGATGGCGACTATGAGACTTCACAATTTTGTTTGTTTTCTATATAAAGATTTTGTGAAGATATTGTGAAAAGTTTTAATTCCGCACTACTTTTCATTTATATTATGCAATGAATGATGTCTAAGGGTTTGTACAAGACCTCTAAGAGGTCAAGTAAGCCGTGTGGCAATTTGAGAATACCATTTCTTCTAGGGTATACTCTCGGGTCTTTACATCAATGGAGAGGCTATGGATCAAAACTCTTCCACTAACCTTCTATAATAACCCGCTGACCTAAGAAACTTCTGATATATGTATTAGAGATAGGTATGTGCCACTGTTTCACTGCTTCTATTTTCTGAGTATATACTCGACTCCCTTCACTAGACAAAATATGCCTAAGGAAAGCAACTTATTACAACCAAAACTGACATTTGATAAATTTAGTAAATAATTGGTGATCCTTCAAAGTTTGCAAAACAACCCTTAAATAACTCGCATGTTCATTCTCATTTATACAATAAATAAGGATATCATTAATAAAGACGACAACGAACAAGTCCAAATATTGTTTGAACACTCTATTCATTAGATCCATGAAAGTTGGAGGAGAATTAGAGAGTCCAAATGAAATAACTATGAATTTCTAATGACCATACCAAGTTTGGAAGGTTGTTTTCGGGATGTCACTAGCTCTGACTCTGACTTGATGATTACAAGATCATAGTTCTATCTTTGAGAAATAACTAGCACCCTAAAGTGGTCAAACAAGTCTTATATCCAGGGTATAAGGTACTTATTCTTGATTGTGACATTGAGAAATAACTATAACCCTTAAGTTAGTCAAACAAGTCTTAAATCTTGGGTATAAGGTACTTATTCTTGATTGTGACCTTGTTCAACTGCCTATAATCGATGCACATTTTGAGAGAACCATCTTTTTTCTTTACGAATAACAATAGTGCACCATACGTCGAAATACTAGGTCTCATAAAGCCTTAATCTAGAAGGTCTTTCAAATTCTCTTTCAATTCCTTAAGTTTTGTTGGAGACGTTCTATAAGGGGGAATAGAAATAGTCTTGGTATCTGGAAGGAGATCAATTCCAAAGTCGATTCCATTTCAGGAGGAACTCCAAGAAGATCATCTAGAAATACTTTTGGAAACTCATTGATCAGTCGAACTAACTCGAGAGTTGGGGTTTTGGAACATAACTCCTTAACCTAAAACTAAATGATAGAGACAACCCTTCGAGATCATCTTTCTGTCCTTAAGTAAGAAATGAATTGACCTATAGGCATTAAGCTAATGCCCTTTCATTCTAAGATTGATTTGTCTAGAAATTGAAAACGAACAATCCTAGTTCTACTATCAACTGAGGCATAATAGGATTGTAACTATTCATTTCTTAAAATGACATCAAAGTCAACCATTTCTAACTCTACGAGATCTATTGAGGTGACTTTCTAAAAGACTGTGATAGAGGGATTTTTGTACACACGTCTAACTATGATTTGGTGACCGACTGGAGTAGAGATTGAGAAGTCTTCTAAGAGAGTTTTTGTACTAACACTAAATTTTACATCTAGTTAAGGAATTACAAAGTAAACATTAGCCCTTCAATCTAACAAAGCATAAATATCTAAGTCAAAGACTCATTACGAACTAGTGACTACATCTTGAGAGTCTTGGTGATCCAAGCGAGCCTGAAGAGCATACAACCTATTTTGGCACTGATTAACACCTATACCTGATGAGTTACCCTGGTGAATCGAACGGTCTGCTGGTACTGCTGAAGTTGTGGAATGAGCTTTACCATTGTCACCTCCTTGACCCTATCTAAAAGGATAATCTTTGAACCTGTGACTAGACTGACCACACCTAGAACATCCTTATTTCCCTGCAAGGCACTCACCTAGATGGTTCTTACTACTTTAAAGTTGTCTAGGTTCTCATTCCTTAAACACTTCCTTGATACTTAGAGTTTGATGCCCTACCTTTCTGATCTTTTCTGAACTTGGAGGTTTGAACACTAGTTGATGAAGGGGATGGGGCATCAAATTTCTGTTGACCGTGCGAGTGATTTCCACCACCAAATTTCTATTGAGAATACTCATAGTTTCCTTTCCTATCCTTCTTATTTTTCTTGGATTTTTCCCTAATCTTATCACCCTCAACCTTCTTAGCTTAAGTCATGAGCCTCGAGATGTTAATATCTCTAAGAAATAGATCATTCCTGTCTTTACCAAGTTTGACACTATAGAGAAACTTATTCATATGGGCCTCGAATCAGCAACCATGTGAGGAGCATACTTGGAATGTTGGGTAAACTTGATCCCATACTTCTGGACTGTCATGCTACTTTTCCTTATGTTCATAAATTTCTGAATTTTTTCTCTTAACTCTTTTTGGAAGAATTTGTCCAAAAAGGTCTAACTAAAGCATCCCAAGTAATTGGAGTTGCATATGTACCCATTTTTATTTCCACATAGTATACCAACTATGACCCACATCCTTGAGTTGCTGAGATGTAAATTCAACTCGCTCATTTCTAGTTATCTGCATCACTTCAAAGATTGTCTTGACCTCATCAATAAAGTTATGGGGATCTTCACCAATCTGTGACCCTAAGAAAGATTCATCTAACAAGATTCACACTTTGGTTGCAGCTGACCCCACATTAGCATTTGTTGAGACTGGAGCCTATTGATTGTTATGGTTGGCCAAAATTTTAGCCAACGTTTAAATGGTGTTACATAGTTGCACCAGAAACTTCTTGATCAGGGATTGGAGGAGTTGTGTTTGTGTTCTTGGCATTTTCATTCCTGGCATTAGCTCTACGGGGAGACATGAGGACTAAAACGTAGAAAGTCGAATTAGAAAGAGAAATTAGATCATACCTTACGCATGATAACATCAACAAGAAAAATGGAAATTTTTCCTAAATCACTTTGCAATCTACCTCTTATTAGATGTGGTGCACACTAAATACCCTTGTAAAGGACTTTACCTAGTGTAGCCTTTCAAACATCCTAGGACACTTAAACTTAGAGCTTTCATAACAAGTTTACCACGCCTCGAGCTACCCCTGCGACGCAGACATAGGTCCTCGAATCACAAGTGACCCCAAGCTAACCCTGCTGGCATAATCCTGAGCATACTTAAGATAAACTGATTAATAAAACTATGCAAAAGCTAAATAATAATGGAAGTCTACAATGATGGTAATACTTATATACTATAAATGAATATAAAAATTATGAGATTTTAATTCAAGAGAAAAATCAAGCCTCAATGCTAAGTTTAATCTAACTATGTCTGAAGTAAGCCTTTAAACTTACTAGAAGTGAAAGGACATGCCAGACTAAATCTAGTAAAAACTTGAAACCAATGAGTAAAAGTGATAAAAGATTCATGTCACTTGTCATCAAAAAATGAGGACTCACCACTAATGTTGTTTAACTAAAGATCGAGAATCAATATATGTGTGATCTAAATGTTAAGGACCTAAACTGACATCAGGAGAAGATGTAGTGCATAGTATCCATCAATACTTGATTTGTACCGAGCATGTGGGATAGAGTAAATTTGAAATAGTATATAACTAAACTAAGAAATAAATCAATAATATAAACTGAGCATTTAAGGAAACTGAAATATCGAACATAGCTAAATTACATGCACAACCAAGCTATAACATGCTGAGACTGAATAGTGAAACATAGTCAATGCAATAGAGTTTAACCAAACTGTAAGAGATACTACACTTGAGTGAAATGTTGAGTCCGGTGTATACGCCCTATTGGGGAAACAAATATACCCAGACAAAGGTATAAAAGCATGCTTGTATGATTACTAAAATAATGCACATAGAGGGGACTTACAACCTATGTGCCTCGTTCTTCTAGGACTATATAGTGTTGACCCCAGTCTAACACTGTATATGCTACTTGCGATAAATTAAATAATTAACCCCTTATGGCTAAATTACAGTACTATACTAGATATCTCAAAACTAACATACAAACTGAGTATGCACATTGATAAACGGATAAAGTCACATTCAAAAGTTGAGGCATGTATATCTGAAATAACTCAAATATTTAGACTAGGATGTGTAATTAAAAAACTAAAGAACTACAGAGCTAGGTTCTGAATTTATGAAGGTAGCTCTACTAAAACATGATAAAAGCCATGATAAACTTATGTGGAACATTTACATAACTCATCGTTATCTTCTTAAGTTCTAGAAACTGTAGGTCTATTCATTATAAGGGAATAGAGGATATGCCTGAAACTAGGGACCTTATGAGAAAAGTAACCCTACAATGAAATCCTACATACCTGGTGACAAATTTTTACGGAGAAATCTTTTGGTCTTAGGGATAGAACTGATGGTTCCTTGATGCGTTCTTAAACTAGGTTTCTTGACCTCTTTTCTCCTCTTACGCTCTAGTTTTTATGAGTTCGATCAACTATTTGACTTAGGTAATTTCTAGTAATAATTCTAGTCTTAAACTGACTAAAACATCATAATTTAGGGTCTAAATGACGTAGTTTATGGTTCTAACGCATGAGCAAAAGACCAAAAAAACCGACTTAACTGCGGTTAGAGAGACCGATGGACACTCAATTGACTGATTGTTCGTGTTGGTCAATCGTCAGTCGCAATTGGATATAGGTTCTGGGGGTGGTGATACATGGTCCATAACATGAACTATTGTCCAAGGGTCCCGCCGTAGGTAAAACACTTAGTAAAAAATTTGGGTTGAGTTTTGGGGAAGGTTATTGATGAGGCAACCACGGACCACCAGCATGGATCGTGGGTTACCCTACGATCCGTGGGTGGACATCGTGAGTCGCACCTACATTTTCTTGAAATCTCTTTTGAAGCCTCTTTTCGGATACATCAAGTTCATAAGAAACATTGCCAACTTCAAGCCAACCTATATGAGACCGACACCTCTCACCATAAAGAACCAAAAATGGTGTCATCCCAACGCTGGAATGATTGTTATTATGGTAAGCAAACTCAATCAAAGGTAAATGATCATACCAATTACACTTAAAATTATTTATACAAGACCTCAAAATATCTTCTAAAGTTTGGGTGTTATGTTTGACTTGTCCATCAATTTGAGAATGGAAAGTCATACAAAGTTTACTTTTCTACCAAGAAGTTTTTAAAATGACTTGCAAAACTAAGATGTAAACTGAGTTCTATGATAGGAGATAACGAAAAAAGTCACTCCATGCAATCTTACCATTTATTTGATATAAATCTTGGCATACTCTTAAACTTAAAGCGAAGTCTTTACAGGGATAAGTGAGTCAATTTTTTCATTTGGTCAACAATAACAAAAATTGTGTCAAATTCACACTGACTATAATAAATTTAATATTCAAATCTTCCCACTTCCATATGGGTACTAATGTTTTTAGCCAAGCCTTCTGGTTTCTAATGTTAAACCTTTACTTGTTGACAATTTGGACATTTAGTGACGAATTCCACAACATCATTTTTCATCTCATTCCACCAATAAACCTCCTTCTAATCGTGGTACATCTTGGTGGCTCCTAAGTAAATAGAATATAGAGAACTAAATCTCAAAATATTATTCTTCAATTAAATGACATTCGGAACACATAATCGACTTTGTATCGAATGGTACCATATTTTCTTCACAAGAAAGCCTAAATAGATTTTTCAAAAACAGACTTAATTAAATCAACAATCACACAATCAAGATATTTCTTATCATTCACAACTGATACAAGAGACGATTTTGAACCATTTTGAATAATGATTACTTTCGAATCAACCAAATAAACACCCAATCGGACCAACCCATGACATCTCAAACAAATTTTTTCTTACCATTCTTAACATAAGTAACACTACCCATCAATAGTCGACTATGACTATCCGCCACCACATTTTCTTTACTCATGTCATAATCCCTTCAATATATCAAACTATTTCATTTTGCAAAGATTCAAACAAATTTGAATGAATACATATTTCAAACTCTTGTAGTCGGTAATTCATCTACATAAACACCATATAAGTAATGCCTCCAAATCTTTATGAAAAACACTACCACCACCAACTCCAAATCATCGGTCCAATAATTCTTTTCATCCATCTTTAATTTCCTTGAAGCATAAGAAATCACTTTCGCATGTTGCATAATTACACAACCAAAACCAATTTGTGAATCATCACAATAAATCACAAAACCATCAAAATATGGGCCGAAGTGAATCTATATTTTACTTATTGGTGAGACTCCACACAAGCTTCCGAACATAAAAATTTCACGTTCTTTTGAGTCAATGTTGTCAAAGGCCAAGAAATAGAGAAAAATCCTTCCAAAAACCTTCTATAGTAACTAGATAAACATAAGAAACTATGTATATCTAAAGTGGACAAAGGTCTTGTCATATTCTTAACCTCCTCAATTTTCTTATGATTAACTTTAATACCTTCACTAGAGACAACATGGCCAAGGAAAGAAATATTCATCAACAAAAACTCACACTTTGTAAGCTTATAATTACAAATCCTCAAGAATTTGTATTACAATCCTCAAATTCTCAACATGTTCATCCTTACTTAAAGAGTAAATCAAATATCGTCAATTAACAGAATAATAATCACAATCACAGACATGTCAAGATATTTCTTAAACACCATGTTTATCAAATTAATAAACGTCACTAGGTTATTGGTCATACCAAAATACATCACCAAAAACTCATAATGTCCATATCGAGTTCAAAAAGTCATCTTCGAAATGTCATTTTAATTTATCCTCAATTGGTGTTAACCCAACCCAAGTTAGAGAAGTAACTTGCTCCTTGGGGTTTATCAAACAATTCATCAATCCTTGGAATAGGATACTTATTCATTATGGTAACCTTATTAAATTTCTGGTAATCAATGCACATTCAGAGTGAACCATCGTTGTTTCGAACAAATAACATTGGAGCACTCCATGGAGAGATACTCGGTAAAATAAAATCTTATCCAACAAATATTTTAATTGATCCTTTGACTTCGTAAGTTCTGTTCGGTTGATATAAGGAGTAATAAAAATAGGTTGTGTATCGGGAAGAAGGTCAATACCAAATTATATATCCCTTTCGGGGTGAATATCAAGATATTATCGGGAAAAATTTCAAAAAACGTATCCAGAATTTGAACTTACTCAAGAGTAGGGGGTTTGAGAATCTATATCTCTAACACAAACAAGGTGATAAATACAAACATTAGAAATCATTTTATGAGCCTTTAGGCAAGATATAACCTATCGGGTCTTACAATTTATGATAACATAAATGCATGAAGCCAATCCATTTAAAAACTAACATCAAAATATAACATATCAAGATCTACAAGATAAAAATATGAGACCATCTAAGAAATGGAAATATGCCATTTCTATAAACACTATTAGCAACAATAGAATCATCAATGAAAGTAACATATGAAAGGAATTAGAAATGATTTTGAGACCAACTTCAAATATTATTGCCAAATAAGGAGTAAGCAAGGATAAAATAATACCCAGATCAAGTAAAGAATAAACATCGAGGTCAAAGACATTCAAAAATCAACATACCTTTCACCAGATAATTACATGACCCTATTGAGTCAAGAGAGTAAAGAATCTATATTTCTTTGGAGCACTTGAGTTGAAACAACTAGGTTGATCTTGCCTACCATCCCTCTCCTTAGTAGTAAACAATGGGCAATCACTCATTTTGTGATCTTCCTTCTACAACTAAAAAACACCATTTGTAATGTACATATTATTTCATCATGCTTTTTGCCACACCTAGTGCAAGTAGATAAATATGATCCACCACCATTTCCTCCTTGAGGATTAGGCTTGGAATCCTTATCTTTGTTGAACTTCGAGGTTGAAGCATTTTAAGAATGTTTACATGGCGGTAAAATATTCCTTGACAAGTAAATCATAAGTACTTGACACAAACATACTTGTTATTGCCAGAGAGTCGGCAACCATAGTTGAAGCATAATTAGCCAGTTTAGTAAACTTCAAAGTGTACTCCTCTACTCTCATATTCCCTTGTCGGATATTAATAAAAACTCAAGAACTTCAGTTTATCTTATTTAAAACTTAAAGAAACTATCAAGAAAAACACCAACGAATATTTCTCATTCTAAAAGACTTAGAGTAACCACTTTATCTTCCTTCCATTGATTGAACCAAACTTGACCAACATATTTTAGTTGATAAGCTGCTAATTTTTCCTTCTCCGCCATCGACAATTTTAATACTCCGACTATCTTATACATCTAATCAATGAACTATTAATGATCCCCATCAATCTAGGACCTATGGAAATCTAAAAGATTCATCCTGGTGAAGTTTCTTACCCTTGATGCAATTGTACCTACATTTGGGTTAATGAGAGCAATAGACTCTCTATTAGCTTTGGCCGTCATAACTTGAGGAATACTTGAAAAATAACTCGAAATTCATCATAAATCACATTCTCAATCAAATAATCACCCAGAACTTAAGGAACTTTGGTCTAAACATTCTCCCCCACATTACTCCTCACAAAAGCTCTTTGATGGGCCATCTCCTGGAAAGCATCAAGCAAAATTTAAGAGAATGATCATTATAGAGATATATGATAAACACTCAAACTATACCTCATCAAATACTAGATGTAAGAAATTATTATCTAGTATTAAACCTAATAAATAGTTGGGGTCGAACCTACAGGGAGCAATACTAGATGTAAGACATTATTATCTAGTATTAAACCTAATAAATAGTTGGGGTCGAACCAATGGGGGTTTAAATCTGTTAAATAACACTATGGTAATTAGAAAAATAGGGGAGTAGACAAGTAAAAGAGGATCATTGGGGATATGATCGATTATACGCTAATTTCATTATATGGTTAACTGATGCTTATTTATAAATTTTTGAATCTCATAAGGTAGGCTAGACTATAAATGCAATAGATTTCTCTCAAACAACTATTATGTTTCAAGTGAGTTCTCTCAAACCTTGATAAGCTTAACACTATAAACATCCCAAAACCTTAATTTAACTACTCTCTCCAGCTAGATTGGTAGGAATGAATTAACATTCACAAGAAAAAGATGAACCCACAACAACCCACACACTACAATCATCAATAAATAACCTTCATTTTAGAACCCCTCTCTCTCTCTCGATCGAGCAATCCTAAAACACCAAGCTAAAATTGCATTTGCAACTACGATTCATAAATTAACATTCATCTATCAATTAAACCCACTTTAAAACAACATTTAAATCATTTAATAATAATACCCATAAGGTAATTAGACAAATAATCACATGATCACACTCCAAAAATTGGAATTTTAGCGACACATTATAAAAAGGAAGAATTATATACTAGTTAATTCTCCAGACTTTGGGTATTGTAAATCAAGTCTTTGCAATGGTCCAAAATGCTCGAAATTGAAAACACAACTCCAAATCTACTTGAAAAATCGTTCTACAAGATTGTATAATAGAAAACTCAATAAAATTGGATATCTAAAAGGGTCTTTTAAAAAACACATTTTCTGCCATTGGAATCTCAATATATAGTTTCTCAAATTTTGGGTTTCTAAAAAGTTAGGCGAAGTATGTCAAGTGTCGTCTACGCAGTCGATGATGCGCCCTTTACTCCTTCTATCGTCGATTTTTCTTGGCTCTTTATCCTCAAAATTTTGTAACTTTAGGCGGTCAGTACTGAGGTCATTGATCCGTTCGGTAGTTCGCGACTGGCCATTTCCATCGCAAAGTAGGTTTATTCCCACGGTTGGCAATCTGAAACATTAGGTTAGCTGAAGTTCCACTCTACGACTCATCGAGTGGCTTTGGCGATTCTCAGCTTTTGTTAACTTCGCCATTTTTCATTTCTTTTTTCACAATAATGTCCTTGTCTTCCTCTTTTGCCTTCATTACTTCAAATCAACACTTTCACATCATTTTAGAGAAAAACTAGGCATTTGAGGACAATAAACTATGAAAACCAAGCCCTAAATGAGTAAAAATCTAAGACTCATCAACTGTAACCCCTCTAAAACCACTTAGGTGAAACTAGATCCTAATACATGTGTATTGGTGTTTGAAGTCTTAAAATTGGTTAAAATGAGGTTAGGAGGATGTTTCTAAAGTTTCGTGAAGTTTGTAAGTCAAATGTCCATGATGTTCGAAAAGGTTTGCCTTTAAACGTGTTTGTGTGTCTTAGTGTGTTTCATTGAATATTACGTGTTCATTTTGGATGAAATTCATGTGAGAGGTCCTTGACGTGTATACAAACATATTCGAGTTGGAAAAATCTGGGCATAACTTTCCATGGACCAACCTCACCTACAGATGGCATCGACGCCCAGTAGGCTGATCGACGCCCCATAGGTGGGAGGAGTAGCTGAGGACTTATCCTAGGGATATTAAGCTCCCAAGATAAAGTCTTTGAATCTATCGATGGCATTTCAGGACGTTCTATCGATGGATATACATCCCCGTCCATGGGAAACTATCGATAGTGACTGCATTTTCATGCACGCTCACTGTTAAGTGTAAGGGTGAATTGGGGAATTCACCCCACGTCCAAATAAATAAATGGGCGATTTCCTGGGGTGTTTTGGGTATTTAAGAGGGTTTATAAGTTCTAAACACCTAGATGAATTCATTATTCCAAATCACAATCCAAATTCTCTAAAAAAACTATTTAGAACTCCATTGAAGACAAAACTCAAGATAGAGCTTGGATTGAAGATTCTTCTGTGAGTCTTCATCAATTCTTCAACAAATAAGTGGTCTAGCATCAATTTATGTATGGTATTTATCCTTGAATCTCTTTTCTTTAAGGAGCCAAACTTCAAGGTGATTTTCAAAGTCTTTTAAAGATGAAATTGTCCAATTTTGATATCTATCCATGGGTTCTTGCATAAAACATTTTGAATCATTATATATTGATTAAATTGTTGTTAATTAGATGTTTTGACCTAATTACTCTTTGAACCCATGTAATTAATTAAACCCTAGTTTTTGATTAATTTATGGGTGATTTGATTATGTCTTAATGATATTGAATTCTTATGTAGTTTTTAGGAATATTGAATTATGAATGCTAGAATTGTAAGTCGGATGCCCTAGTTTGATTAATTCATGTTGTATGAACTTTGATTCATTGTATATTTTAATTATTGGGTTGAATGGTAAACTATGGTTATTGGTAAGAGCCTTAATATATTGTATTGGATGAATTGGATATGGATTGAAGTTGTGAGGTTTGATTACTTATGTTGATCGAACTTTCTCTTTATTGTGTATTATAGGTTTTAGATAGTAATGATGTTTGGTATGGTCCACTTATGGTGGCGGTGCTTATGTGCTATACTTGTGTACTATGTGTCCTTGTCGGCATTACTTTATCAATTGGGAATTAATGTTGCCTCGTCGGCATTACTTTATGTATTATGGCTTTATCATGTTATAACTTGATTATGTCAGTTATGTGAAGGTCTTGATGACTATGTGTTTATGTGGAGTCAGATTATCAATTATGTTAGTTGATGATTGGAGTCTCTAGTAGGATATAGTGAGGTCGTTATGTGGATCACATTAAGATTGGAGTATGATGCTTCTTGTTGAATTATATTAGAGTTATGATGGTTTAGATCGATGATAGTATAGTACTGAATACGGTTACCTATAGATGATATTGGTTATGCCTATATGCTTCTTGAATGATTTGATACATGTGGAGTATGTGTGTTTCTTGTTTTGATAGACTTGTGTCCCTTACTTGATGCATGTACAATGTGAATATGACTACTTGACTTAGTATGATAAATCTCCTTATTTTTGTATGTGTGATAGATATGTGACCTTGAACATAGCTAAGAAGGTCCTTTATGTGGAACCTTCATCCTAAATGTAAGTTTATGATATCTTGAAGTTGAAAGTCGTAATGGGATCCTTCTTGTGTAAATGGTTGACTTAAGGTTGGTTGGCTGGAATGGCATGAAATCATCCTTAGGAAACTCATTGAGATATCCTATTGACCTTTGTAGGTAGACTTAGTGGACACTCTTTGGTAAGGTGTCATGTGATTGGGTTATGAACTAGATATGGAACTTGTTCATGTACTCCTTTATTGAAATAGTCTATAAGAACAAATGCTACCACCGAGTTAGTATGCTTGGGAAGTTTCTCTAACTAAGATGACTTTAGAGAACAAAGAAATCCTCAATATTCCTTAAACATGTGCATACATGGGATGTGTCTTAGATCTACCATTGAATATGTTAATGAGTGAGTCCCTAGGTCTTCTTTAAGGCGATTACTTGAATGTCCTTATGTGTTGAATGTCCCTTAAATGAACTAATGAAAATAATGATTTAAGTTGAAAAGTGTAAGACCCCAAAATGAGTTAAGGTGTCAAGAGACTACCATTTGTGTCTTGATATTTTGAAATCCTAAATGGATTCTAAGGTTTTACGATGAAGTGTTTAAACATTTAAGTGATTTGGAAGTCAAATGTCAAGGGACGACCAAGATGTTCGGCGACTAGTCACCAAAGGGGCCTTATGTGTTTTTATGTTCTTATGTGTGTTTTTCATGGCCTTATGAAGTCCTTATATGAGTAATAATGTTGTTTATAGGCAGTATTTTGTGTTTCATGAAGTTTGGAGGTCAAATGTCAAAGAACGTCCAACACGTTCAAAAAATAGCCCTTGAGACGTGGATGTGTGTCTTCAGTGTGCCTATCATGTTTGAAGGTGTTGACAGTGTTTGCTTTGGGTGAAACTAATATGGAAGGTCTGGGTACGATTCGTCAAAGGCCCCGGAAGAGGCCCTCAAGGAGGACCAAAAGTCTGCCATGACACTGCCTTGGTAGTGTCTAGCAACAACCTTCAATCGACAGCCAATAGGTTCACCTACGCCCCGTCAATTGTGAGGAATTTATGGACACTTATACAGGAAAAGTCTCAAGGCAGTTTTCAAGCACCAGACCCAAAAGGCGGCCTGCATTACGGTCCATGGATGGACCTACAAGTAATCATTTGAGGTCGTCAATGCAGGCTGCAGCAACTGCCATGCACGCTGTTTCAATTATTGGGTGAATGGCAAAATTCACCCCACGTGATAAACTGAACCTAGGTGGTTTATTTGGTTATTTTTGGGTGTTTTAAATGATTAAAAACGTGACTAACCCATTTCCAATTCATTCTTCAAATTAAACCCTTCCCTCTCAAAAAGAAACCTCTCAAAAGTACTCCATTGAAAGTAACTCTCAAGAACAACCATTGTGATGGATTCTAAAACTTTATTCATCAATATTTAGTGGTTTTCTTCTACAATGAGGTATGGAAATCCTTCGTCTCTAGTTAATATTCCATCTAGAGAGTTCCTTTTAATGTTTTCAATGTAAGTTCATGATCAAACTTCTCCTTCTTCAATCAAGTAATGGGTTATTTCTCAAATTGATTTCAAAAGAATAATGTTAATGAATTAATGATTAGATACTGATTTGAATGTGATTTTCAATCCAATTCCATGTTGAACCCATGATCTATCTCAAACTGGATATAGCCTTGTATGGGCTTTGTGATCTTAATCTTAGGTAAATGGAATTGTGATTCAATTATGTTAGAATGCTTATATCTACTGCCTAGTATGTGTATTGATGATGAATTGTTGAAGATTCATCCGTGAGGATCAAAGTTTGAAGGTTTGAATAAGGCTAGTCTATAATGTAGTATCTTGTGATCTTGAAGGCTAGAATGGTGGTTATGTGACTCGATCGTGATGAATTTTCTTACATATTGCCTACATTGTAATGTGATGATCAATTAGGTGTATTTTATACAATATGAATAGATACAATCAAATTTGTAAGGATTGATCTAGGATCTTCTATCCTATAAATTGATATTGTAATTTACATGATGTGATCTCAATTATTATGTCTCTATCTACTGCCCAACTTGTATATTATTAATGAATTATTATTGATGGTCAATTTAAGGGAAATTGGTGAGTGATCTATATTACTCTACTTTCCTATCGATTGATGAATATAGTATATTCACTATAATCTTGACTTTATAGTACATGAATGTAGGATTTCATCTATGTAAAGATATTTGTAGCTACTGCCTGGTATTGTATTGTTGATGAAAAATAAGTATTGATCAATGATGATCAAAAGATGATAAATTGGTAAGATTGCCTCTCCTTTAATTTCTTATAGAATTGTTAGTTGATGAAGCCTTGTATGGCATTGTGTGGTAAGGTCCACTTATGGTGGCGGTATTTACTTTATTTTTAATATATAAGTGATGTGATTATGTCCTTGAAGTCAATTATACTATAAAAGTGAGTTAGTGATGATCACCGTATGTGCAGTTCAAGCTTACTCATTTGTTCTAGTTATGATCTAGGTTGCATTACTAGTGTTACAAGCATATGAATGACTATGTTGGGGTTTGATTAGGTGCTGCCTTGATGAGTATAAATGATTAATTTCCCTCACTTATGTACCCCTATGTGAATGTATCAATAGCTAAGGTTAAGAGAATTAAGTGTAATATGAAGTTAGCTTGACTCCTATATAGTATGTGTTGTGTGGTATATGCTTTAAGATTCATTGTAGTCCTAAGAGGATGTCTGCCTAAACATTTTAATTGATAACCATTATGTTATTATGTTGACCAATGTACACACTCTCACACATTATGCATGCTTACAAGTAGTATAGGATAATGATGTCTAATGAAAGTTTGTCCTCATATTTACTAATATCTACTACAATGCATGTAACATTTATGTCTATGAAGCATTTTATGTGATGTATCATTAACTAGGATGACTTGATAGGTGTACTACTATGGGCAAGGGTATGTGACCTTGTCTATGCATTGCGCATGTATACCTTGATAGGATAGTTCCTAGGTTGGTCTTCTAAGTACATGAATAGGAATGTATTAACATGTTATGAATATGACTTATAAGATATGATGTTAAGTATATGGTATGATGGAGTATGAATGTGTAAAGTGTCTTAAAGTGTTTATAAGAAAGGATTGATCATATAGTTACACCTATATACTTATAACATTGATGTATGAACATGTGTGACCTTAATGTTGTATGTGAAAGGATTGCTCACATATATGAATACACACACACATGTATAATGATCTATTCAATAGAGGGGTACTTGAAAGGTGTTCTCAAGAGTACCCTAAACTAGAAAGGTTCTTGAATATGCTATGTCCGTATGAAAAGAATTCTCACATGATGTAGGTTGTTGAACTCTCAGCTATGATTTATGAGCTAAGCATATGAGGAGTCAATATCATAAGCTTAATTTTATAAAATAATGATAATACATGTATTTTAATAAAGGGAACTTAGCTTAGCACCGAGTGAACTTGAAGATGAGGGGTGTCCCTTCCCATTGTAGGAAGGTAGGTCACCATAATCCTTACAAGGTGGATAACTACAATTCCTCAATAGGAATAAAGAGGGTTTCCTTAGGTGAATAACTATGATTCCCCATTTGGCATAAAGAGGGTTTTCATATATACCTCTATTTTCCATAACTATGCTTGACACATGGGATCTAGCAAGTGATTTCACTTTATATGCTAGCATGTGTTAATGTTCTACCTTGTCTAGGTAAGAACACCTTCAATTGGTGTAAGGCTCTACAATATCAAATCCATGTTTAGCATGCATAGTCTTATTGTCAGTTATGGCTATAGTTTCACTAAACTAAAATGGACAATGGAAGTAAATGATCAGGACTCTAACTAGGATGACCTAAGGGAAGTTTCTTAGCATAGGTGATATTAATGAACTTATGTATGCATTACACAAGTAGATATTTAGGAAGTTCTAGGAAGATGTTCTAATGTGTATGATTATGTTTATGTCTTTATGCATGACATTGTAATGTTGTCTACCTTTTGTAATGATATGCATGATAATGTATGAATTGCATGTTAAGGCTTGTGGTCTCATGATAGGTTTAATAAGTATGTGTGAGGTTATGGGGATTCACGTGTGTATTGCACTAGTTGACTTAGATTGGGATTGTGAGTAAGGTCTTATAATGTTCTATGTGAAGTAAAGTTAGTATATGTGCAAAACGACTAAAGCTTAATGTAATGTCATTAGGGTCATGGTTTAAATGTCTATGACGTACTATACTTCTATCATGGATGTGTTGGATTACATAGGTTGTGTGTATGACTTCCTTGTGGCCTTAAGGTGATGCATTGCTTCAAGTATCACTAGAGGGTTACTTGGGGGATAAGGAATTAAGAAGAAAAGGATTCATTGTAAGATGGAATTATGCTTATTGTAAAATGAATGTACTTATTGTAAAAGGACTATGCTTACTGTAGTGTGACTCTAAAATGCCTTAAATGCAATATATGATTTTATATGATTAGACAATTGAACATGCCTATATGAGGTATGTGAATTGTATAAATGCTATTGTATCAAAGTTTTACGAAGATTTCACAAAAAGGCGTAATCCACGATTTTAAGTAAAATGTCCTTTTTAAATGCATGTTTTTGCATGGTTGTCATATTTAGTGCATTCTTGTACTAAATCCATTCTTCTCTACCTTTTCACACAAAGTAGGCTATGGATGCTTAAAGGTTGTCTCTATGGTGAGGAGCTTGATATGTGATTCTGAAGCTCAAGGACAGGAATCCTTAAGTCCAAGGATTTCCTACTTATGGATTACTGTGAAGTTATGTAATCTTTTTATTTATGTTTTATGTTACAAGGGTCGTGTCCCTAATTTACTCTAGTGATGTTGAGTCTAGGATGGCAAAAAAAGACTAGAGTCTTTAACTATGTATTATGATATTTCTTATATAATGGAAGTGATGTTCTAGCATATGATGTGCTAAGAAAGTTTTAAATTTTCTGATAAATTTACTTATGACAATGCGATGAATGATGACTATGGGCTTGTATAAGGCCTCTGTAAGGTCAAGTACGCCGTGTTACTTCTAGGAGGTGCTCCCAGTATTGACAAAAAGCATGTTAATAATAAGTATTAGAGTAGAGTGACTTTAAGGAATGCCTAGTTAAGGTGTGAAGGGGGCAAAGTAATGGTCACTTCATGTCTTACCTAGAGAAGTCTTAAGAATAACTCTAGATAGGAAAGTTGGTAAATGAAGTGAGGATGATCTTATCCTAGGTATTCTAAAGGATCTCTTATATGTGTGCGAAGAGATTGTATAGGCGGTCTCTTCATAACTCACTTAAGTAAGCCTTAGAATTACCTTTGGTAGGAGGATATCATGGTTATGTGTTTTGATGTATTTTTTATGTTATAATGTGATACATGAATTATAGGTGAAGTTACAGTTTAGTCATTGTAAGCTCACTGTGACCTTATTGTAATGTGCATATAAATTGAATATAATTTTTAATGGAGTTTAAATGTGATTCTTTTGTATTTACTGTGAAGTTTTAAACAAAAAGAGCATATTTCTCATAAATGTTCGTTTCTCATGATTTATGCATTATGTCATACTTAGTACATGTGTTGTACTAATTCCATACTTTTTTCTGTCTCTAAAGGTGTGGCTAGAAGGTGAGAGATGCCTTTAAGCAAGCTTGGAAACTAGTAGTGTATAGACTAGTATGTCCTCATTTGACTCGAGGTCATAACTATCTATAGACTTCTTTTATTTCGGGTACTGTAATAGACTAAGTAATTCTATATTTCTTATTGTATAGGTCGTGTCCCTTTTATTCTTAAGTATAAGATTGGCATATGTTGAGACTTAGTATTTTCCTATGGATTTCTATAAAAGATGTTTTAAGATATTTCGTATGAAAAGTTTTAATTTCACACTATTTTTCATACATGTATGCAATGAATGATGTCAAAGGGCTTGTACAAGACCTCCGAGAGGTCAAGTACTCCATGTCGTACTTCGAGAGTGACATATCTTCTAGGGTGTACTGTCGGGATGTGACAAAGTTTGTATCAAAGCATAGGTTATGAAAGTAGTCTTAGGCATCAAAAAGTCTCATAAAGCAACGTCTAGTAGAGTCCCGTTCATCGGTGTGAGTCGCGACAGATCTATTGCCGAGAGGCTATAAGACGATAGAGTTTCCCTTCTTCTTCTACTCTTGTGTCGTGTCGTAGAGTAATAATTTATGAGTGTCCTTCTTAAATATTTTCCTTGTGTGTTTAGGAAGATGACTGCTAGAAGGATGGACGCTAGAAGTTTGGAAGAAGGAAGGGTGAATGTGGAGATTTATCCTCAAGTAGAGCAAGTTCTTCAAGGTGTTGAAGGGGATAAAGGGGCTCAACGTGCTAGGAATGATCAAGTTCCTATAGTTGAAGGAGGTAATGATGTTCCAGTGGTTCCATCGGAATTGACTAATAGGGAGATTAGAGAGGTTGTACTTGCTTTAGCCCAATCCATGAATACTCATGTTAATAGGGGTGTTGAGACTAGAGTGAATGCTATGGAGAGCATTATGACATCTAGATTGAGAGATTTTGTGAGGATGAACTCCTCCTATCTTTCTTGTCTCTGAGGTGGAAGAAGATCCCCAAGAGTTTCTAGAAGGTGTATATAATGTGTATAATGCCATGGTGTTGACTTCTAAGGAGAAGGCGGAGTTAGCTTCGTACCCATTGAGGAAGGTTTATCAAGTGTGTTACACTTAACGGAATGATATAGGCTGGTTGATTTGAGTCATGCGGAGTAGGAGGAGCTTAAGGAGGCTTTCTTTGGAAAGTACTTACCCCGAGAGAGGAGGGAGGTAAAGGTGGAAGATTTTTATCAATCTCAAGCAAGGCAATATGAGTGTTGAGTAGTATTCCTTGAAGTTCACTATGTTTTCTATGTATGCTCTATATGTGGTGTCTAACCCTAGGGATGAGAGAAGTAGGTTTGTGACCGGTGTTGCCGACCTTGTGAAATAAAAGTGTCGTATGGCCATGATCAATTATGACATGAACTTATCTAGGCTCATGGTGTATGATCAATCCATTGAAGAGTCCAAACTTGGTAGAATTGCTAGAAATATGAAGAGGGGTGGATCTAGTGAGCAAAACCAACCTAGGTTCAAGAAGAGAGCTCCAACGCAAGATTGACCTAGTGCTCCTAAGGTCAAACTTGAGAAGGGCATTGGTTATAAAGGTGGTAAGCCTACTTATGCTACTTTAGGGAAGAAGCACTATGGGAAATGTTTAGTTGGTACCATGAATTGTTTTGGTTGTGGTAAGCATGTACATAAGGTGAGAGATTGTCCTACTATTGCGGCTAGAGGAAAGAAAGGTAAGCAAGATCCTCCAAGTGTTCCAGGTGATGATGTTCCAATGAAGGCTCGCTTCTATGCACTCTGGTCTAGGGGATCAAAGTCGGATGATGATGAAGATGTTGGTAAGTTATAGCTTCTCTCTTTAGTTGTTATGAGTTCCTTCTAAGTGGGGGGGAGTCTGGTGATTAGTGGAGTTTTGAATTAGTCACTTCTCTTCTATTCAACTCAAGCTTGAGAGTTAGAAATTCATGGTAGCATGTTGCATTGTGTTTAGGAGTCTTGTTGGAATTGAATTTCATTAATTCCTTACAGTGTGCATTTCATGAAGTTATGATTATGTGGTAATATGAGTTTAAATGGTTTTGTCTCTTATATTATCATGTTTTTATCACTCAATTGCTTAATAGTTGCATTTTTGGAAAAATTGAGCATAGTTCACTTTGTTGTTTAACATGTTCACTATAAGAAATTGATATTCACAGTAAAGATTTTGTAAAAATGAATAAATTGATTTTCATTGAAAATGGTTGTAGTGTGTATAGAACTTATGTATATGAGCATGAAAATGAATGTAAAATGAGTTCTTCCTATTTGAAATGAAGAAAGTGAGTCTTAATTGCATAATGAGTCGTAGAGTAGTTTCTAACTTCTTGTTGTATTGTGAGTCTCTAGATTATGTGAAATTGGTGTTCCTTCAAAATTGTGTATTGTGTATGGTGTGGTATGGTTATGTGCTGATATTATTGAATGTATTTTCTCTTGAGAGTGCCTAAAAAGAAGCATGTGTCATTCGAGGATGAATGTTGTCCAAGTGGGGCAGAAGGTAACACATATTAAACGACTTAGGTGAAACTACAGCCTAACACTTGGTTCTTGATGTTTCAAAATCCTAAAATGGGTTTGAATGAGGTTAGCAGTGTTTAAGGTTTCGTGAATTTTGGAGGTCAAACGTCCAAGAACGTTCATGACGTTCGAAAAAGTTTGCCTTGAAACGTGCTTGTGTGTCTAATTGTGTTTCATTGAATTTTACGTATTTTTTTTGGATGAAATTGATGTGGGAGGTCCTTGACATGTATACGAACATATTCAAGTAGGAAATTTACCAAAAAATCCACAAGGACCAACCAAGAGTCCTTGCGGAAGGGCCCAACTTGTGAGGCAAGGTTGTCTAAACCATTCCATGCTCACACAGTGCTCATAAAATTTAAAAGTTCAGAATCAAAAACAGCTCTCACTATCTAAAAGACAAATACATGAATTATTCCATGCTCACACAGTGCTCATAAAATTTAAAAGTTCAGAATCAAAAACAGCTCTCACTATCTAAAAGACAAATACATGAATGATCCTTCCCTATAGGCTTGCTAGTATTATCCACTCAACATAATAATACCTTCATTCAAGATCATAAAGGTTTTTCGAGAATTGTAAAGGGATGAGGGTAATGGTATGATCATTTAGGCTTAGTGACTTCTAGTTTCATGAAGCATGGCGTGCATTTCATTTTTTCACCTTCTCTACAACACTTTCCATTTCTCAAAATCCACACCCTATTTTTCTAAGAACAACTTATTATTGTCTACCCCATGTATTTTTCTCATTTCAAACGCTTTTATTTCAATAGTAGTTCTCTTTTTCAATCTTTTTTCATTTACCTTTATTCTTCTCTTCTTTTTTTGTGGAGGGGTTCCATCTTTTTCAAAAAGATCTTGCAAAAAGGTGGGATTTCTCAAACTTCTTGATTTACCTCCTTTTGCACCACACCCCCAACTTAGGATTTTCCTAAGTTGGATATTTACAACAACCAATGCCTCATGAAGAATAATGGTGGGAAAGAAAAGGGGTGATTTTTTCAAGTTTCTTCAAAATAAAAGGATAGTCACAAGTGGTACCAAGATAGGTTCACACTTTTCATCAGGTAGTCACAAAGAGGTATAATGGCAAAATTGATTCACTATCCACAAATTGTGCCCTAGATCATCTCTATCATTTACTAACATTAGCCAATTGGACCAATAGGGCAAATTCTAGGCATGAACAACCATGTATTTGAAGTCAACCTCACCAAACATGGCATTCAACACAAATATAAAACAAGACTTTACCACATTTGCAAACATGCAACGATCATCACAACGGTTCAACTCACAAATCGCATAGTCAATATGAGATTCTACAGGTTCACATATGACTTATGCAACTCAATTCGCCTCATCTGATTTTAACATACAATCATTCACACAATTGATTACCATTAAAACTTGCACTAACAATCTTCCCCTTTTTTATGATGATGATATTTATGAATTGAAACATCCCTAAGTTTGTAGTCAACTTGTGTGTTACTTGCTCCCCCTGAATATGTGCATAAAGCTTTTGTATTGCTGGTGTTTGGAAGTAGTTCAGGAATGGTAGTTTCTCCCCCTTTATATTATGACCCTATTACAATATGTCTTGTAGCTAACAACAATTATAATGCACTAACAGAAAAATAATAATAAACAACATGCAGCACTCTCCCACTTTAGCATCATCAAAAAAGAGAAGAAATAACAGGATTGTATGTAATAATAGTAATACAACTTGGTTGAAGTTGAATCCATAAGTTATATGGGATAGTTTTTCAAGTTTATTGATAACGCTCTAATAACCCTCCAAAACTAGTTAAAAGAGTAAGTGATATGATAGCTTTACTTGTTCGGAAATTTTGAGAATGACTTGTGACTTGTTATATAAAAAGAAAGAGAAATGAGTTAAGCACACAACATATTAAAAGGGAAAATAATATCCACTCAATCAATCAAGGAAGATAATCTCTTAAATCAAAGGACACACTGAAGGATCAAGATCAGCCAACAAAGAGAATATCTTCTCAATCAATCAAGGAAGACATTATGCATCAAAGGAAGCAAGATCAACTAGAATCCGAGATTAGTAAAGGAGAAATTGAAATCCATGGATGACATCAAGCTATCAAGATCATCCAAGATTCAAGGAGATAAATTAGTGGATGAAATCAAGACATCAAGATCAGCCAAGATTCAAGGAGAACATCATGCAAGGAAGAATTCGATTTGCTCATACACATATCTGATATGGACATGAATCTGCAAATCAATCAGGATCAAATCAAGGAAAAAATCAAAGATACTTGATCCAAATATCCTTGGGTTTACATAAAATAGCAAAGTCCTCCAAAGCTATATAATGCATGTCTCGGCATCAGTTGTAATGATGCATTTCACTTGAACTCGTACTAACTTCTTTATTGTCTTTCATAAAAGCATTGTATTTCTCATGAGTTGTGGTGTACATAGGGAGGTTTAGTTTGGTTTTTAATTAAAAAAAACTAAGCCAATTATATCATTTTTTTAAATCCAAAAACCAAATCAAACCACATAAAGTCAAGTTTTTCGGTTTCAATTTTAGTCGGTTCTTTTGGATTCTTTTTGTTTTTTTGTTTTGTTACAAGTATACGGTGTTTGAAAAAAGAGAAAATATATTTTCACTTACATGTGTAATAATCTAAACATAAAAAATGTTAAATGGATAGAAATCTTCAAAAGATAGTAAAACTCACACGAGTACAAAAATATTTTTTTTTTGGAATGTCAGACGTTCAGAAAGTTACATTCATAAGATCAAAGGTTACAATCACATTGAATACAAAATAAAATATATATAAAGTAAATTGTTAACTTTGAATTTTAAAAACTATAACAATATTATTGTAACTTCTGATCTTTGGACAAAATCAAATATTTGCAAAATTTTACAAGCCCATTTTGAAATAATATATATAAACATTGAAAACTATAAACTAACTAATAATATATTAACAAAGTAGATTATAAATAATTATTTTTTATCTATAAATAAAATAAAATTTTATATTTATATTATGTCAATTTGGTTTGATTTCGATTGACTTTTTCTTTTTGAATACCAAACCAAATCAAGAGTGATCGGTTTTTTAACGACTGGAATCTAGACCCCATACGAGACCCGCGTCGTTGACCTCTCAGTGTTCTCAGACAAGCCTACATACGTCGTCGTTACTTCATCTATGTTAATTTTAGCGGAAACTTTGAACTTTTGTTTACTTAAGCTTTATATTGGAAAACATTGATCTCGCATAATACTATCTACGAAAACTCATAAGAGTTCACAACAACCATCTAAATCAAGAAAATCAAATGGAATACATAGTCATAATTAAAGAGTTGCCAAAATGACACCAATACAACGTCTGATAGTAAATACGAAAGAAACGCTAGCGGAACATACTCCACTAGCTCATGCCTTTGTCTACGCTCGAAAGCATGAGGGCCTACCAAATCTGGATGAAAGCTCCACGTCCGAATAACTTCAGCGTCGACTCGTAAGCTCTAACATCAAGCTGCACCTGCACCTTAAAGTAGATATATGTATGGAATTAGTACACACGTGTACTAACTATAGGTATATGCAAGCACACACCACGAACATGCATGATTTAGAATAGCTCTCTCCTAACGATATGAGTTATGGAAATTCAAGTCATGGACTTGCCAAAATCGAATTAGGAAAGTCATGCCATGAGAGTAACATGTATCATTATACGTATCATATGACACACAACACATAACATATTGCATATAGCACATAACATATTGCATATAGCACATATCATATTTCATTTCATTTGTTCATATGCCATGATACCCTGGAACCATGGACTTAACATTAGGACATCCCAAATGAGGGCTCAATATACGGGACCTCAACTAGGGATCTTTCTTTAGCAAATATAGAGTCTATTTCATTCATTCATACGTACTTCATTTTATTTCATTCATAGGCTAGTTTAAACACCAGTTATACCTATGATGTAGTTTAAGACTCTCATTGGGTTCACTGTGGAATGACTAAGAATGACCTAGTGTCTTTATATAAGTCTAGTTCACCTCTTAATAATCCTACCCAAACACTTTTAGAATCGTTCATTTCATTGTGTGCATTACATGAGGCTGGCCTCATTCTTTCTTTGGGAACTTTAACTTTAACCGACATAGATCATGTGAGCATCATTAAATCCAGTGTCTACCTCACACCAAAAAGAGGTGGAATCATCGGCCAAAGTGAAACCAAAATATGCTAGCGTATATAGGGAGTTGAACCCTACTATATGTTAGCTGCATAGGTTCAAAGACTAGGATATATAAGGAGATCCATACCCGTCTGGACAGACAGTCTCATCTCATGAGGATTACACGAACCTCTGCCTTCCTGAAAGAAGGAATCGCCAATCATAGCTAGCCTATCGGTGCTTAGTATAAAGTTCCATTATATTCATCTCATACAGCATAGAAGTTGTCATCTAGCATTAGGACATCATAGCTCATTAGATTATTTCTCATCTCATCATTAGTATTAAGTATATATTAACTTCAATACTTTCATTACAGTGTTGATAGAGACTGGCCTCTTCATTAACTTTAGACTCTCATAGGTGAGTACGTTTTGGTAACATTTACTTAGGCTCATTTGAGATTGCTCTCATATTTCACATTAGCCTCTTATCATATTGTCACCACATCATTAGCCTTAGCATATTAGCCCTTCATAATTACTCACCCCTTTTTTTACGTGAATGTTCATTTCATCATATGCCAATGCACTTAGCCTTTTAGTGTGTTTCACACTCTTAATTAACCCTTCTGGGGTCACATCATTCATCAGATAACATCTTAGGTTCACTTACTTTATAAACGTAATCTGGACTTATGAGTCCACACACACAATCCATGAGGCTTCATTCGTAATTTGTCTAAGTGATTCATACTTACCCAAGGTTATGTGGTACAAGACTTGTGCATCTTGTAAGTATGCCAAGATCTCAGTTTCGATCCTTAAAGGCAGCATTCATTTAATCATTTATTCACATACGACTTATGTGTCAATACGGAATTGGGCAAGGGAACCCTCTTTCAAATCCCTTGTATAACACTTAGTTTTCTTTATAATTTTTGTTGACATAAATTCTTGGCTAGGGAACCCTAGATCCATCCCCCACACCTACACTTCCTTTCTTTTATTTTCTTGATTTTTTTGTCTTAAATATTTCGGCCTGCGGGACCCAAGATTGAATCCCCACGCCCACATTCCTTTCTTTTTCTTTCTCTAGATTTCTCTGTTTAGACCAAGAGGGTGTGGGATCGATTCCCTCACAACCTCACCCTATTTTTAATTTATATTTTCTCCTTACTTTCTCATTCGGTACCTCATTTTTAATTTATATCTACTTCAAGCATCAATCGTATATTTGAAGCTAGAATTGAGCGTGTACTTTCAACCTATAAATTTAGACATGAAAACTAGATTGAACCTATTTCATGAAATCAAGCATGGAAATAAGGAACTAGAAAAGCAATAGAATAATTAATCAAACAACCAAATAGCTTTTGTTGTCTATTTCTAGCACAAAAGCCTCAATTTCATACAAGTCATCATACCAACATTTCTAGCAATTAAGAACAAGAAAATGAAGAAACAATAAAAATATATTACTAAATTAGAACACAATCTTCAAATCCACAACTGAAATGTGAGGCAACTTCTCTTCAATATTGTCTTAACCCCTTAATCAATAACACAAAGAGATTTACTTTTTGAATGTGTTTATCTACATGCAGTGCTCTCTCTCTCTATTATTCTTGGATGATCAATAATGCCAACTCTAACCCTATTTTCTAAATTTTGGGTCGAAATCTTGAGAATTTCTAATCCTGCCTCCTGTCTTAAAAAAGGGCTTCGTAGAAGTGATGGAGGTTCACAGAAGTGACGGAGGTTCGCGGAAGCGACCTTTGCAAAAATGAATTGAAGTTCGCTTAAGCGACCTCGACCCTCTATCCCAATTTTCGAAAGTGAACCCTAGGTTCTCTCTTAAGAGGACACTTAACTTCGTTGACGGGTTCGCTTAAGCGACCAGTGCTCAGCAGGTGCGATACTTGGGCGTGTTTCCCTGCCAGGTTTTTCTCTTTTTCAAATGTGATTCCTCTTTTGGTCAGCATTTTCTTTCCCATCATTAGAACACCTAAAACAACACAATTTAAAGCATAATTGGCCTCTTTCCCTACTCTGTGTGCCACAAAATAATAAGAAAAGAGCTTTAAATGAATGCAAGTTCACCACTCATCAGTTACATATAGATATGACGATCCAACTTGTTGTTGGTTTCTAATCCATAATAGTTGTAGAGATTGATTATATTGTTGTAAATTTAACTATGATAACAGAAAATGAATATTCTTATAAACTAATGTGATTGAAATTGTATCCTCACAAAGAATTGATTCCGGTCTTCGGTAATCATACAACTATATGCATTTGGGGTTATACTTATTGACTTGCATTCAGGGTCATGCATTAGCATTGACCACTCAGTCTATTTCGAGTTTATGAATGGTTGATCAATAAAATACTTCCGCAACCACATGAGTAATTATCAATGAGCATATGACCAATAATATGCGAATTAGATTCAATTATGCCTAATGTGAATCTATCAAACAACAACGGTCCCAAAATAATTAAATATAGTCTAAACTCTATTTCTCTGTTTCACTTAAGAGAGACTTTTAGATCTCTCTTCTCAAATTAAGGAATGATTGATTATTAAACCTTTTAACTGTCCGTGTATTATATATACTAAGGAAAAAGACAAATGTACCCCCGAACTATCGTAAATGGTTCCTCCGCCATACTTTAGGAACATTGGTGCCCTTGTCGTCCAAAAACTAGAGCATATATACCCTTTATACTAACGGACATATACTTGTCATAATCTTATTCACCGACCAGACATCGGATCAATGGATAAGATTGTGTCACGTATCCCTATTTAGTCTTCCGTTAGAGTGAAGGGCATATACGTTGTAGTTTTTGGACGGCATGAGAACCAATGTACCAAAAGTATGACGGAGGATATCTATAATTTATGATAGTTTGGGATATATTTGACCTTTTACCTTCATATTTAACATATTTATTTCTTTATGCATTCCTATGGGAGGCCAAAAAGTAGTCAGATAATTAGGGGATTCTATTGGATGAGTAGCCATTATTTTCTCCATCAGAACAAAATAGCATAACGTGTGTTAGGTTAGGCATCCAATATGATTAACTCTCATAACAAATTAAGAAGAATAAAAAAATAATTTGGTTGTGAATTACCCATTGTGATTGATTGTTAGGTATAATTGATTGATGTTATAGAAGATTAATGGAAGATAGGGACGGGGATTTTAGAGTTTCCCTAATATCTTTCATTTTTTGTATTTGTGTTGTTATTGGTGGTGTATTCCTTGTCATCTATATTACCCTGCCTAAATTTTCTCAGTCGTGGTTCCTTTTATTAGCATTGATATTGGTTGGCTCCCCATGGCTCTTTTGGCTCCTAACATACATGTACACTTGCATTAAACGTTGTTATTGCAATATTCACAATCCACAAATCTCTGCACCATCCACAATGTCAAGTCTTGGAACCCCTAGGAATGTTTTTTCTTCCAGAAAGTCCACATGTTGTTGTCATCATAACAACAATTATGATGTCAAATTTGATTGCGTTGTGGAAGTGGAGGAAAATGGATATAACCACCAACATGGAGAAAATGTATGAGTTGAGTCTTGAAAGGGATCGAGAATTAAAGCTTGATGGATTCATTTTTGAAGGTTTTTATAATTGATCAACGTAATTCACTTGTATTTGTCGACATTAATTGCTGTATATACTTCATGTGGAAAATATTGTATGATCGAATCTATCAAATTAAAACGTATGGTCCATTTGTCATGCATGTACATCCCCATATACTTCAAGAAAAAGTGATAAGTTCAATTGAAATCATTAAATATATGGGTGCATCCATCTCTGAGATCAAGAGTTTTTATAATAGGACAGCCCAGTGCAGTAAAACTTTTGATGTGTTCGGGGTTCAGAGCGAAGGACCGAACTACAAGGGTTTATTGTACATAACTCTATCCCGCATTTCTCCAAGAGGTTGTTTCCATGACTTGAACCAACTTTACCAGTTCCGGCATACAGAAGATGAAGAAAGACATATGATGTTCAATGTAAGTAGAAATAACATAAATGTTTATTTTGTTTATTATTGTGCAGTATATATTATGTGAATATTATAAAACAAGCCCTTGTTATTTTTGTTCTTTTCTTTTTCCTCTTGAAACATCAATTTTAACCTAGTCTTTTTTATTCTGATGAATAATGTGACTTGAAAAGTGTGTTTATATAGTGAACCATCTTGTTATATTGCAGATTTGATATTTTGAAGAATTTTTTTTAAAAAAAAAAAAATAGAGTTCTTATTTATATTTATTTTTATATGTATAATAAGCAGAAAATATCTTCATTTTCTTATATTATGGTATTTTGGTCACAGATATATAATGTGTCAAGAGTCATTTCCAGTCAGAGAGAAGATGGTATAAATGGAATGATAGAGAAATAGTTAAGAAAGTGAGTTTACCAAGAAATTAATGCTAAACACATTGTACTGCATTTGTGATTACTTTGAAAAGAAAATCTTTAAGTGTTTGGTGTACAGTTTAGTTAAGGCATGGAGACATGGTTTAAACTTTGATGTCAAAACATATGATACCTCCAAAGACACGATGATCTTGGATCATAGTCGAACCAGTTAAGGATGATATGGGCTTGCACATCCACTTATCATGAAAGATTTTCATGGGAGAGTGGAACATCTTAGAGAGCAAGTTTGTTCCTAAAAACAGTCGCTTAGCCATTTCACATTTGTAATGAGGGCTCCACAATTTCTGATTAACATTCAATTCTTACCATTTCATAAGCTTTACAATAAAAGGCTCTGGCAACTATCATTATATATATATATATATATATATATATATATATATATATATATATATATATATATACCATTCTACTTTCTTTATTATACTTCTTGCACTTGTTATCATGCATTCAAATACTGCTTGTCCTACAATTATTCGGGAGGTTGGTGGCCCCTTCGAGAGTTGCGGGACACAATCTCTTGAACCACTTACATGAGAATGTAGCATCTGGCTCACATGGCCCACCTTGAGGCTATAATTTAGTCACATTCAAATTACCCATACAAGAAAATAAGAGGAAATGCCTACTAATATTTAATTGACAAACATTTTTATTGACAAAATACGGATGCCAGTGGGGACATGGGGTTTATCTCACTTACAAGGCTTCGTTAGTATGCATATTACTGTTACTTACCCATAGCAAAACAATTTTCCATGTTCATATAGGACCACAATAGATTAACATTATTGGAGTGAAATAGATGTTGCCTTGTCAGTACTTTTTACTCACTCTAAGATGGAGGGGTTTAGCAAAGCTCAAGAAATATCAATTAAACAAACATTTAAGAAAACCAGCATCACAAATTTCCTGCTGTCTTGCGCACAAACCCAGCAATATCAAAAGTGTCTGTCCCATTCTTCGTGATGACACCCTATTCAAATAATAGTCACTTATCAGGCTTACATTCGACTTATTTGACCAGAACATAAATAGTGTAGTGTTCCAAGTGCACCACCATACAAGTGCAACTGTGGGATAGACAGAAAAATGGGAGTGAGAGGCAAACATACAAATAGACTGACCTTCTCAGTGATGATTCCACTAATCAACTTAGCTGGGGTGACATCAAATGCAGGGTTCCAAACCGAAATACCAGAGGCGGCAACTTGTTCACCAAGTCCTCCTCGTGTATGTAACAGTTCCTTTGGAGATCTTTCTTCTATCACAATTTCTTGTCCAGAAGAAAGAGATAGATCAACAGAAGTCAAAGGCGCTGCAACGTAAAATGGTATACCATGATGCATGGCAGAAACAGCAAGGTTGTAAGTTCCAATCTTATTGGCAGTATCACCTGCAATAATATGTATAGCTCTCCATAAAACACTCTAGTTCCAAAACCAAAAGACACATGCGAAAGTAACTCATAAGTCAGAAGTACCATTTGCAGCTACACGATCAGCTCCAACAATAACAGCTTTCACACGACCAGCATTCATTAATGCAGCTGCAGCTGAATCAGCTATAAGGGTGGCTGGGATGTTTTCATGAACCAATTCAAATGCAGTCAATCTGGATCCCTGATATTACAAAGAGAAGATATGATAAAGTATCTTTCTCCAACTGTCTCCAGTTGGAGGCCTGATGCAGGATGGCTCAAATGGTAGTCAGACAATCAAACAAGCAAAGAAGCCTTTCAACAAGGCATATCAGAAGTATTGTCCACCATCAAATTTCAGTTGAACATATAATATTAGGTATCTGACTTAGGGATAACAATGGGGCCGGAGCGGGGCAGGTTGGGTCTATATCAACATACTTAATTTTTTGTGGGTGCAGGGCGGGGGCAATAATTTCATATTCGCACTATATTATTAGCCTGGAACTGAAGGCTAAACTTTACACATTTAGCATGCAAATTATAAGAATATTAAACATGTTAAGCAAACTTTCTTTTTTATACCAAAATATAGAATCTCCCCTTAATATTTCTATTCCATTTTTTTAGATTAATAAGAAAATTACAATGGACTATCTCAAATTTAAAATCTAAAAAAAGTTTCTGTTTCAAAATGACCAATGATTACTAGAACTAAAATTGTATTCTTATGAAAATATTATTTATAAATTAAATATCAAAGCAAAATTGTTTTGAATGGCTCTAAATAATGCATAAAAATAAAAAAAAAAATGATTCACAATTTGGCGCGACTTATATAGATTTTGAGATTTATTAGTCAAGTTTATTATAATTAAGCTTTAATCTTTGTAGAATATTAATGCATGATTTCATCTTAACTTCAATAATATAATAATGTTAGTTTCTTTCTGATATGTTTGAAATGTTGTTAAAAAGGTTTACAACTTTTTAGGTACTAAATTTTTGCTTAATCAAATATTAATTTTGTAATAGCCAATAATCAGTAAATCATGTACTAATTAAAATGAATAAGTTTATGCTGAAAAAATAATATTTTTTATGTGGGACGGGGTGGGCGGGTTTATGCGGGTTGGTGCTCGCGGATTGAAATCAATATTTTTACTATGCGGGGCGGGGCGGGTTGAATTTTTGTGGGTTGAAGCTCAACCCGCCCCACAACCACCCCGACCCGCACCATTGCCATCCCTAATCTGAGTCTTCAGTACATGATTACTGAAGCTATAGTCAATGAGAATAGGTATATATTCATCAAGTAGAAAACATGTTTTTCACGGGTTAATGTACTAAAGTCTAATCTTTCTCTCGCACTTATAAACCAAAATGCACATAAGAGGTTCCAATAGAGGCGGAGCATAGTATGATCGGATCTTCTTCATTAACTTTTTTTGTAATTACATTTTTATTTATTTTGGGGGATGGGGATGGGGAAGAAGAGAAGAGTGCTGGTCGTATTGAATTATAACTATTAAAACTACTAGTGTTCCTTCAAATATGATGATGATGAATTGAGGAGTTCAATAGCAGTTGTTTAACATTTTCTATAATAAAATGCTGATGAATACAGGAGTAGGGGTAGCAGTATAATAACTAATTGCAGAAAGTGAATACCGAGTTTTCACCAAAAATAGACTAGAAACTCCTTTTCAAGTTCCTTGTTTAATTCTTCTTGATTTTGTATCTGATATCTCTGACCAAGGTATTATATGTTAACCTATTTTTGTTTGATCTGAGTACACCAAAAAAAGGGCAAAAATCGATGCATGGAATATGCTACTAGACCAATATTCATGTCACGACCCTCAAGGCTGTTATGTGTTATTCGCTTTTTTTTCAATTGTTTGACCCATCTCACAGCATTGGTTAGCTGTTTATGACTTGCGGCAATGAGTGATATGCTTCCCAAGGTGATTGAATAGGTTTCGGGAGAGTTTTTGAGTTTTGAAGTTTGACCAAAGTCCTATTTAGGGTTGGTGAGGTCAAATTCAAGTTCGATGATTCCACTAGATTGAAAGGGTAATTTATGACCTAGTTGGATGTTTGACAGGGTTCTCGAGGCAATTGGGGGCTTTTTAGACCCTTGGATGGAATTCTTACATCTCTTAAATTTAAAATTGACCACTAACAATATTTGGTCAAGATGACCTCGAAATGGTGATTCGATTATTTCAACATTGTCAGGAACGTATTTTATGATCGGTTTGCCCTACTACTTTGTGTTTGCGGAAGCAGAGATGGAGCAATTTGCAAGGGTCTGGGTCGAGACTCAAGTCATTTTCCGCAGTCGTGAAGAACACCTGAGACCGAGGCATATTTAATTCTAATTTCGAACCTAGAATTCTTGATTAAATTTTGGAATATTTTGAACTTGAATTGAGCAGATTTTAGAAGTTATTTCAAGATTTCATCGCGGGGGTAAGAGTCTACCTCCCCTTGGGTATGTTTCTATAGATTTGTCGTTTATTTAGTTGATTTACCACGTATAGGTAATGAAATTCGGGGATTTTTCTCCTAAAGTTAAGTGAACTCAATTTGATGATTTGAGGGTCGTTTTGAACCCCATTTTCTACGAAATTTCAGATTTCAATTCCCTGTCTTATGGGTAAACTGATTTCGAAGAAAACGATCTGTTTAAATTGATTAAATGTGGCCTAAGGACACCGTTTGAAAGTAAATCCATTATTGAGGACGTTTATAGCCTATGGTATTAGTGGTGAGAAACATATTCTTAAATACCTATTGCATTTGAAACTGACTTTATTACTTTGATAATGCATATACATTCATTCCATGGATCACAAGATTGTACTATGGAAACAACGTTTGAAAGAAAATACTTATAGCCAACGGAAAATGAATTCGGATGGATCTACTATGGAAGGTATTATATAAGGAAGTGCTTATTATTGCCCAACATGGAATGCTTTTGAGCGGGGTATGTAGATCTCGTGAATCCTCCAAGGGTCCCCTCACAGTGTATTCTGTGGATGGGGGTGTGCACAGTAGGGATATTGGTCATTGCATTGGTCCTTATTTATTTATTTTTACTTTTTTGGGGGGGTTTCCCACCCGGTATACAGTACCCACATTAGAGCCTAATTAAATCTGCATTCACGTTGGAAAGTCCCCACATTACAGGGTATTGCTCTCCCTCTCCTTGCTCTACCTGACAAAGGCGACTCCATACCCAAGGAGACTCGCTTTGACTTAATTGTTGGGTTCTTCTAATTGCAAGGTTTTTATCATTCTTTATGATACAGTTATTGCCCTTGCTCAATCAACCTTATAATGCGTAGTGAAATACCATGTCTTTGTACTCATACTACTTGTACATCTTTACTAATGTATATCCTGGTACTAGCGTTCCTTATTGATCTAATCATCCGAGGTTATTTCTTATTTGAAGTTGTGGTAAGCTCCTTGCGTCCAAAATGATGGCCCAACTTCTTCTTTGTTTTATTTTCTGTCTTTTCTACTTTCTAGACAATTTATTATTTTAGCCTTGTGTTCGTTATTACTCAGTTCTTGTACTGGTGAAACTGAGTCTTGGGATGGCTTCATTTCAGCATTTTGTATTTTCCTTAAGATATTGAGTTTTACTACTAATTACTTATTGGTTATTTCTCCGCATTTAGTCATAATGTTTCTGTGTTTAGTACTGGTTTACCTACCAAGGGTTCGGGTAGTTGCCATCACGACCTTGAATTTTGGGTCATGACAATTTAACACTAACCACTAAAAGGTTACCATCAATAGAATACTATGTTATAACTGCTAAGGGGATGAGTTCACTTATGATACCTAGAAACACACTTCGCTCTTAATTACAATAAACATTTACTATCACACGGCTAAAAAAAATTGACAATATAGGTGAAAGAAGAGGGAATTACATATGGTGAAGCATTATAGGAAGAGAAAGAGGGATTTACATATGGTGGAGCAGTATACGTAGTAGAAGCGGGACTTAACTTTGGTGTTCACAGAGTTTTGGGAAGCGAGAAGCAGAAAAAAGCGACGAGGGCTCGCTTTACAGAAGCGAGGAGCGAAGCGCGCGCTTTTTTTAGTGAAGTGTTATTTAGTATAAAAATAAAAAAATATTAAATAACTGAACAGAGGTAATATATTATTAGATTATCAGTAAATAGATAGTCAATAATCATCATAAGTCATATAAAGCAAAAGCATAATTAAATCACAAAAGAATCACTCGCAGCCTCGCACAGAAAAAGAGATGAAGAAGAAGAGAAAAAGAAGAGAAGAAGAGAACTTACAGGCTACTACCAAAACTTAAGGGTAAGTTGTACAGAGTGGTGGTTAGACCGACTATGTTGTATAAGATAGTGTTTTGGCAGGTCAAGAACTCACATGCTTACGAAATGAAAGTCCAAAGATGAGAATGTTGAAGTTAATGTGTAGTCATACTAAGAGATAATATTAGGAATGAAGATATCCATGATAGGGAAGGAATGGTCTCCGTGGTGAATAAGATGAGAGAAGCTAGATTGAGATGATTTGATCATATGAAGAGAAGTTTACATGCCCTAGTGAGGAGGTGTGAGAGGTTGGCAATGGCGAGCATTGAGAGAGGTAAATGTAAGCTGAAGGAGTATTGGGGAGGTGATCACAAGACATGACCCATCTTGAGCTTACCGAGGATATTATCTTAAATAGGAGGATTGGAGGTTGCATATTAGCATATAAGATAAGTTGGTAGTTGAGCGTTCTCTCGCTTTCCTGTGGGATAGGATTGGTGGTCGATTTCAATTATCACCTATGTTTCTTGTGCTACAGTAATCACATTTTTTTGTTGGTATAACTGTTCTTTCTGCTAAATGTTGTGTGTTGCAACATTCACACTATTAAGTTATTGTTACTGCTATCATTTTTGTATTCTCTTTTCAAGTGCTTGGAAATACTTTATTTTAAGTTGAGGGTTTATTGGAAACACTCTCTGGGTTGGGGTAAGATTTGTGTAACCCTCCCCAGATCCAATTTGGGCGATTATACGGGGTATATTGTGTGCTATAAATTAGCATTATTCTGCAATAGTTATTTAAAAAAAAAAAAAATCTATTTTCTGCAGCCTAACAGGGGATAATCATCAATAGGTTAATTGCTATAATATCTACTGGTTGACTCTACCAGGGTTGTTAAAAATAGAATAAACTATATCCCTGCACTACCTGGTTGAATGGACGGGTTTCTGTGCAGTATGCCCTTTCTAAAGCTCCATCAGCATAAAGTGCCCGGATAACACCAAGAGCAGTTCCATATCCAGCTGTGGCAAGACTGTTGAGAAACGCAAGAAAAATAAGAATTACTCCATCTGGATATCTAATCCTTATCATTATTGTTCTCGTTAATCCTGTCACAGAATTGTATTTTGCAATTTCCGGGAGGATAATAGGATATGGAAGAAAACCATGCCAAGCCAAGTAGGATAAGAACCAATCAACCATGCAAATAAAATAGAAAACTAGAACTGGGGTGTACCTTCCTGTGTTGCAATGGGTCAAAATTGTTATATTCTTAGAGTCTGTCAGGTAATTCTTAATAAAACTAGCTCCATATGAACCAATTGCCTTATTGGAAGTAACATCATCCTCCAGCATAACTTCAGCAGCTTCAATGTAAGCCTGATTGAACAGATGAGAGTTAGAAGTGTCAAGCAACAGAAAAAAAAGGATAAAGCAAGTTAGTACATTCCTATTGTGAAACTATCCCCAATTATGTTGTGCCCCTCTTCCAGTCTAGGCTTACATTACTGATGAAATAGTTAATATTTAGACAAGAGAACTGAGTGTTTGTGAAAGCAAGACAATATTACTACCTGAAAAACTGAATTGGCTTCTTTGGCTATGGCAGCAGCCTTGCTTATAACTTCTTTAAGCTTTACTGCAGAATCTGAAAGATTAACAGCTGTCGGACGACTAGATGGAAAAAATAAAATATCATCAGATCCTCGGAAGAAGTTGAACAGCAAAGAATTTCACAATTATGAGACATAAGCAGAAAAATATTTTTGCACTCCTAGTTAAATATTACCTTGAAACAAGAAAATCCAATTTTTTACTAAGGAAAACTGATGCATCATGAGAAGTCCCATCAAAAGAAGCTAAGTTTGAAACTTCTACTGCCAAAGACAGTGCAGCAGCTATAGCAATTGCAGGTGCCCCACGGACAACCATTTCCTTAATTGCATCCCTAGCGAAGCCAAGTGAAAAAGCAGGTCACTCAATATTCAAGAAGCTTATTAGGCATCATCACAACAGTCGGCAATTCCACATACACGATCATTTATCCGGGAAAACATATGCACTAGCAAGAGCAACAACATTAATGTTTCATGAATCAATAATGCCAAACAAACATGAGGATCATCTACTACCATTCCACTTCATTATTTGTTATATTGTAAATCATTTAAATATTCGGGAGCAACAACTTTTGAGATTAAAAAAAAAAAGCAACTGAAATACAAGAAGTTTGGAACACCAAACAAGTGAAAAAATTACCAGGCATCGTTTGTATCGTGGATATCCAGATAAAGAGTCTCTAGGGGGAGTTTTCGCTGTTAAAGAAAATAGTCAAATGTTAAGTAGAGTGTGGCAAAACATGAAAACAACAATCTTAGGAATCGTAATCTTGTTCAGATTAAGGAATAAAAAGAGAATATAGTAGAATACTTGATCAAGTAACTGAAGTAAGCCGCGCCTGTAACAGATTGCCTCCAGTGTTTTGTCTCCTTCACTCCCAACAGACATTGTTATCGAATGTTGCGTGTACACAAACCCTAATTCGTTGATTGCCCTTGGTCAGGGACCAAACTTATATGAGTGAAAAACAAGAGGAATATGATGATAGGATTAGGATCCACATAAACAGTCTTTCCATTCAAATAGAATAAGCATAAACAGCATGAAACACATGCTCCAGGCCCCAGGCACTTATTCCCTTTCCAAATGAAAAAGAAACAAATACCAGCATATATTATCCATAACTATCAAATTTACCCTTTTTCTTTTTACTTCTTTTTTCTCAAAACTACCCTTCTATGATATCTCACTGTATTTTACTCGACAAATATAGATATAGAGTGTGTTTGGTACGAAGTTTTCCAATTTTCCCATGTTTGGTTGGGACAAAAGTTTTGGAAAATGTTTTCCAAATCAACTCATTTTCCTCAAAATTAAGGAAAATGATTTCCCTTCAAAAATTAAGGAAAACATTTTCCATAACTCTCCTCCAATTTCAAATTACTTTTTTTTGGGAAAAACATCAATTTAAATAAATATTTTCAATTTCAAAATTTTATTTTTTCACCTGATCCTTGACCCTACTGTCACCTGCCAGCCCCCCCCCCAACCCCAACCCCTCCCCAAAAAATTAATTTTGTTTTTTAAAAATATTTTCAACTTCAAATTTTTATTTTTAAACTCCTACCCCTCCCCCCCTCCCGGCCAGCCCCCCTACCATCCCCCACCCACCCAATCCCCAAAAAAATTAATTTTTTTTTTAAAAAATACTATCAACTTCAATTTTTTATTTTTTCACTCCTATCCCCCTGCCCTCCCCCTCCCCCCGCCCCACCCCCCACCACTCCCCCAAAAAAATAATAATTTTGATTTTGAAAAATATTTTCATGTCATAAATTATTTTTTACTCTAGTAAAATTAAAAGATGTCTCTCAAAAACATTTTTCATTCATAAATCAAACATTAAAAATCATTTCCATAAAATATTTTCTACTCACCAACCAAACATGAGAAAATAAGTCAAAAATCCACTTGTTTTCCAGGAAAACATTTTCTAGGAAAACATTTTCCGTGGAAAACATTTTCCTCCATACCAAACACACCCATAGAGTGCTATATTTTTTCAAATAAGCAACTGCAACTGACTTCTCTATTTTACATTCTAAAAATAATATTTTTCTCTCTTCTTATTATTATATTATTCTTTTTTCATTCTTATTTCTTAATAAATTTTTATTTCTTTTTTCCAATGATAACTTTATATAATTCTAATGTGATAAAAATTTTATTTTTTCAAAATTTTTATTTAATATAAATTATATTTTATTATAAATTTTTGAATATCATAAATTGCACGGAAATATTATATAATATATAAATTAATGAATAAATTCAAATAAAAATAAAATACGATTACATAAACATTATATAAACACTCAATTTTTGAAATTATTACGTTGCTCCCATAAATACTCTATTAATGTATTGCGTAGTTCAAAAGAGCATTTTTGTCCTTAATTTTATTATGTCTAGCTAAAAATTGTTCAAATCAGAGATTTTCATCTATCACCGTTTCTATTATTGTAGTTGGAGCCTCTACGACATCTTGAATTGGTGCAATAAGATCGCATCCTCAATTATCAAGTTGTATAACATAATAGATGTGGTCATTATATCATGTAGCACTTCCTTTCTACAAAAACATGACGGCCTTACAATAATTTCAAAACTCCGGATGTGCGTTCCACATCTTTTCGACATGATTCTTGTTTCATCGCGAATTAATTATAATGTTATGTATTGTATTTTATCTTGTATTTAAATTACTATGTTATGTATTTTATAGATATCTGTATTTAAATTAATTTTTTTAACTTACCATTTTAATTTTGGTATTCTTTATAAGGAAATTAATAATAAAATAAATTTTTATTATTGGTGAAAATTATTTAAAATATATTAATTGAAATTAAAGTAGTATATATTAGGTAATATGTTTTTTAAAATAGTATATTACATTTAGAAAGAATCATGAATATTAGATATTTAATTGGGAAAATAAACAAGTACCCCCTCAACTTATGCCAAAATCCCAGAAACACACATATACTTTACATAGGTCCTATAACCCCCCTGAACTTATTTTATAAGTAATTTTCTACCCCCTTTTTGGCCTACGTGGCACTAACTTGAAAAAAGTCAACCAGCGTTGACCCACAAGATAGTGTCACGTAGGCCGAAAAGGGATAGAAAATTATTAAATAAAATAAGTTCAAGGGGTAATAGGATCTTAGTATAGTATAAATGTGCCTATGAGATTTCGGACATAGGTTGAAGGGGTACTTGTCCATTATCCTTGTTTAATTAATGAAATTATATGTAAGTATTATGTTAATTTGAAAAGTAATGAAAATAATAACTAAATATTGAAAAAGTAAAATAGAGAGTGTGAATAGTAGTTCTCCAAATTTGGAGAACTACTATTCACATCTTATAAATGGAGTATAGAGAGTAATATGGAGACAGGTTGGAGAGAACATTCTCTATTTTACTTTCCAAATACACAGAATGGAGAGTAAAATAGAGGTGTGTTGGAGATGGTCTTAGTATTGACTCACTTGGAACACGAACTATGTGTTTAGTATGGAGGAAAATAGTTGGGAAAATATACAAGTATCACCTAAACTATGACCAAAATCTCAACACATCTTAACTAAATTAATGTCATATTGCCCCTTGAAACCATTTTTCTATAATTTTCTGCACTTTTTTAATTACATAGAATGAAAATATCTCTCACGCGCCTGAATTACGTGGAGAAACGGAATGTGCCACGTAAGAAAAAATATGTATAAAATTACCAAAAACTTAAGTTTAGTGGTAATAAGACTTTTGTTTAGTTAAAGTGTATCTCTTGGAATTCGGTCATAGTTTAGAGGATATTTAATCATTTTCCTTTCCCAGAATAATAAAATAATAATAAAATAATAATAATACTAATAATAATAATAAAATAATAATAATAATATAATAATACTAATAATAATAATAATAATAATAATAATAAGAAGCATAATAATAATAATAATAATATAATAATATAATCTAATAATAACAATAAAATATAATAATAATAACAATAACAATAACTAATAATAATAATAATACCCCCACAATAAATAAAATAATAATAAAAATAATCTAATGATAATAATAATAATAATATAATAATAATAAAATAATAACAATAAAAAAAAAAAACAATAATAATAAAACTCCTAATAATAATCCCCCTCTCCTCAAACAAAATCTTCCTCCCTCCTTCTCCTCCTCCTAATCCCGTCCTCCTACTTCTATAATCCTCTCCTGCTCCTCCTCCTCTCCTCCTCCTCCTCCTCCTCCTCCTCCTCCTCCTTCTTCTTCTTCTCTTCTCCTTCTCCTCCTCTTCCTCTGGCCCCTCCTCCTCCTCCTCCTCCTCTCCTCTTCCTCCCCCTCCTCCTCCTCTCCCTCTCCTCCTGTCCTCCTCCTCCTCCTCCTCCTCCCTCCTCCTCCTCCTCCTCCTCCCCTCTTCTTCCTCCTCCTCCTCCTCTTCCTCCTCCCCCCCTCCTCCTCCTCCTCTTCCCCCTCCTCCCCGTCGTCCCCTCCTCCTACTCCTCGTCCTCCTCCTCCTCCTCCTCCTCCTCCTCCTCCTCCTCGTCCTCCTCCTCCCCTCCTCCCCCTCCTCCTCTCCTCCTCCTCCTCCTCCTCCCCCTCCTCCTCCTCCTCTTCCTCCTCCTCCTCCTCCCCCTCCTCCCTCCTTTTTCCTCCCCCTCCTCCTCCCCCTCCTCTTCCTCCTTCTTCTTCTTCTTCTCCTCCCCCTCCTCCCCCCCTCCTCTCCTCCTCCTCCTCCTCCTCCTCCTCCTCCCCACTCCTCCTCCTCTCCTCCTCCTCCTCCTCCTCGTTCTCCTTCCTCCTCCTCCTCCTCTTCTCCTCCTCCTCCTCTCCTCGTTCTCCTCCTCCTTCTCCTCCTCCTCTTCTCCTCCTTCTCCTCCTCCTCCTCCTCCTCCTCCTCCTTCCTCCTCCTTCTCCTCCTCCTCCTCCTCCTCCTCCTCCTCCTCCTGCTCCTCTCCCCCTCTCCTCCCCCCCCCCTCCTCCTCCCCCCCCCCCCCCCCCCCCCCCCCCCCCCCCCCCCCCCCTCCTCCTCCTCCTCCATCTCGTCCTCCTCCTCCTCCTCTCCTCTTCCTCTTCCTCCCCTCCCTCTCCTCCTCCTTCTCCTCCTTCTTCTTCTTCTTCTATCCTCTTCTTCTTCTTCTCCTAGCTCCTCCTCGTTCTCCCCTCCTCCTCTCCTCATATCTGCTCCTCCTCTCCTCCTCCTGCTCATCCTCCTCACCCTCCTCCCCTCCTCCTTATAATCCTCCCCCTCCTCCCCTCCCCTCCTCCTCCTCTCCTCCTCCTCTCCTCCTCTCCTCCTCCTCCTCCTCCCCACTAATCCTCCTCCTCCTCCTCCTCCTCCTCCTCCTCCTCCTCTCCTCCTAATCCTCCTCCTACTCCGGCGCCGGCCGGCGCCCGGAGAAGGAGAAGGCGCCGGCGCAGGCGCCGGCGCCGCCGCCGCCTCCGCCGCCGCCGCCCCAAGCCTCCGCCGCCTCCCCCCCCTCCTAATCCTCCTCCTCCTCCCCTCCCCCACCCTCTTTCCCTCTCCTCTCCTCCTCCTCCCCCTCCTCCTCCTCCTCCTCCCCCTCCTCCTCCTCCTCCTCCTCTTCCTCCCCCTCCTCCTGTGCCTCCTCCTCCTCCTCCTCCTCCTCCTGCTCCTCCTCTCTCCTCCTCCTCCTCCTCCTCCTCCTCCTCCTCTCCTCCTCCTCCCCTCTTCTCCCTCCTCCTCCTCCTTCCTCCTCCTCCTCCTCCCCTCCTCCTCCTCCTCCTCCTTCTTCTTCTCCTCCTCTCCTCCTCCTCCTCCTGCCCCCTGCTGCTCTCCTCCTCCTCCTCCTCCTCTCCTCCTCCTGCTCCTCCCTGATCCTCCCCCCGCTTCTTCTCTCCAAATGTTTATAGCACACGTTAGCTAAACGTGAGCTCGAAGATGACAATGGCGAGGGGAAGAGATAGAGGACGAGGAAGAGGTCGGAAAACACCAATCATGAACGTTGGTAGCTCAGTAGGAACTTGTGTGGAAGCATTAGAGTTAAAGGAGCAGGAACAGGCTCAAAAAGGGGAAGCAAGTTTTGAAGTTGAGGTAGCTAGAAGCACTAAAGTAGCAAGGAGATTGAGCTTAAATTCACTAATAACTAATGAGGAAGTGCTTGAGAACTTAGATCTAGAAGGGTTTGATGAAGAAAACAAGGATGTTGGCAATGGAACAATAACAAGGAATTAAGAGGAGCAGCTAAATGGAGAAGATGGAGATAGAAATGCTGGTAATGAAAAGGAACAAAAGAAGGAGGCAAATGAACCATGGGTTAATATGTTTAAGAACAATCGTGTAGCAAGCAATGGAATGCAGTTATCCTATTTTCCTCCACAGGTAGTGAATGGGCAAACGATGGTGCAGCTGGAAGGGAAAGAGGTGCAAGAAGAAGAACAGAAATGGAAGTGTGCTCTCATTGCATATGTGATTGGAGAATGCCCTGGGTACAATACTATGAAGAGATACATATTGATGAACTGGTCAAGTGTGAATAAACCTGAAGTGTTTCTTCACGAGAATGGATACTATTTAATCAAGTTTCAGAAGATTAGTGACATGAATGAGATTTTGTTCTCTGGGCCATATACTATCAACAATCGACCAATCATCCTGAAACAATGGTGTCCTGAGTTTGATTTTGGAAGTGAGTTTCTAACAGAAATTCCTTTGTGGGTGAATTTTCCAAAATTGCCTTTAAACTGTTGGGGTGTGGGATCTCTGAGTAGGATTGCAAGTGCTATTGGAGTTTCTCTTTTTGCTGATGAATGTACCACCAAGCAAACAAGAATCTCATATGCTAGAATGCTTGTTGAAGTCAATGTTACAAAAACTATACCTCAGAAGATAGCAGTAGTGGATCCAAATGGGAAAACATTTATGCAGGAAGTAGTGTTAGAATGGAGGCCTCAATATTGTGATAGGTGCTAGAAGATAGGGCATCTATGTCAAGTGAAGCCAGAATCAAAAGAAGAGATGCCAAAGAGAAGAAGGCCATGGAAAAAAGTAACTCAAACTTGGCAGTATAAAGGTCCAATTTCACAAAAAACTGAGCAAGAGAAGATACATGAGAAAACACAAGAGAACAATATTAGTCCACAGAAGAATAAGCAGGAAGAAGAACAAGAGATAGGAAAGAAGCTAGATCAACAAACACCAAGGAATAATGGTGAGCAGTCTTATGTAGATAGACAACTGTAATTGAGTTTGGCTAACTTTCCTATATTGAAAGCTATACCAACAAGGAATGGGTTTAAGAGTCTCATGCATAACAAAATGGCTACACTATCTATTGATAGAGGTGGAGCATCAAAGACTTGTTGATGAAGTGGTTTTTCTTGAATGTGAGGGGTATGAATAAAAGGTATAAGCAGAAGGAGATTAAGCTGCTTTTACAAAAGAATAAAATCACTTTGGCAGGATTAATTGAAACAAGAGTTAAATAAAAAAATGTGAAAAGAATTCTTAAAGGGATAGCACCAGGGTGGAAGATGTTACATAATTATACTGATAGTCCTAATGGAAGAATTTGGTTGGTATGGGATGATAATTGGTATGATATCAAGATGATTAATAGCTCACCTTAACTTCTGCATTGTCAGGTCAATAAAAGAAGTAATGATTATCAGTTTATATTGACTGTGGTGTATGGTTTTAATACTGTTGAACAGAGGAAAAGTTTGTGGCAAGAAATGAATACAATGTCAAAAGGTATTTCTCAACCTTGGCTCATAGCAGGAGATTTTAATGCTATTATTTCTACTAAGGATAGGTTAGATGGAGTTCCTGTTACTAATAATGAGATAAAAGATTTTGTTGAATGTGTGAGAGATATGGGGGTTAATGAATTGCAGTGGAAAGGTAACTACTATACTTCGACTAACAAGCAGTGTGGGAGGGATAGAATATCAAGTAGAATTGATAGAGCATTTGGAAATGATGAATGGATGGATAAATGGGGACATGTTAATGTAGAATATGGGAATCCAAGCATATCTGATTATAGCTCTATGATGATTTTACTGCAAAAAACTCAGCAGCATGGGAAAGTTAGTTTTAAATTTTTCAATGTATGGACTGAGCATGATGGCTTTATGGAAATGGTGGAAGCTATATGGAAAAACGACTATGGAAATGGCATAATGAAGCAGGTTTGGTGTAAGTTGATGGATCTTCAGCATGTACTAAAACAGATGAATACAAAGGAGTTTAAATACAATGAGAAGCAGATTGAGATGGCTAGATTAGAGATTGCAAAAGTTCAAGATCAACTAAATGAGCAAGCTACTGATGAGCTAATTGTGCAGGAAAAAGAGTTACTGATTAAACTTGAAAAATGGTCAATGATAGAAGAAAGTGCTTTGAGGCAGAAGGCAAGGATAAAATGGATCCAATTAGGGGATGCAAATAATAAGTTTTTCAGCTCAGTTATAAAGGAGAGAACTCAAAAGAAACAAATAAGAAATATTATGTCTTTGAAGGGTAAGATGTTATATGATCCACATGAAATTCAGGATGAGTTTGTGATGTTCTATAAGAGTCTTATGGGAACTTCAGCAGGTAAACTACCAGCCATAAGTGCTCAAGTGATGAAAAGAGGGCCTACTTTAACAAAGCAGCAAAGGTTACAATTGTGTGCTGCAGTAACAGAACAAGAGATTTATGATGGTTTGAAATCCATAGGGAATGATAAGGCACCAGGTATAGATGGTTATAATGCTTTCTTTTTTAAAAATACTTGGCAGATCATTAAAGGAGATATCATTGAGGTTGTTCAGAGCTTTTTCACAACAGGCAAACTATATAAAGCATTCAATGGTACTCTAGTGTCTCTCATACCAAAAGTTCAGAATCCTAAAACTCTGAAAGAGTACAGGCCAATAGCTTGTTGTACTGTGGTATATAAAATCATCTCCAAAGTGTTAACTAATAGATTACATGTTGTGATTCAGAGTATCATTTGTGATAGCCAGGCAGGGTTTATCCCTGGAAGAATGATTTCTAATAATATAGTGCTTGCTCATGAGGTGGCTAAAGCTTATACTAGGAAGCATATTTCTCTTAGAAGCATGTTGAAGATTGATTCACGGAAGGCTTATGATTCAGTGTAATGGGCATTCTTGGAGCAAGTAATGTTTGGTATAGGATTTCCTGAGATGTTTGTGCAATGGATAATGAAATGTGTCAAGACATTGAACTATTCCATAGTGGTTAATGGACAGATTTCTCAAAGATTTGAAGCAGCTAAAGGATTGAGACAAGGAGATCCAATGTCTCCTATCTTGTTTGCTATAACTATGGAGTATCTTAGTAGGATTCTTAAGGGTCTTAAGGATGATAAAACGTTTAAGTATCATCCTAAGTTCTCTAAACTTTATATCACTCACTTGTGTTTTGCAGATGATCTTTTATTGTTTGCTAGAGGAGATCTTGAGTCTGTTAAAGCTATCCAACTGTGTTTCTATCAATTTTCTCAAGCTTCAGGGTTACAAGCTAATCTCAATAAAAGCTCAATATATTGTGGAGGTGTTCAGATGGAAGTGAGGCAACAGATTGTTCAGCAGTTAGGATACAACATGGAGGAACTTCCTTTCAAATATTTGGGAGTGACAGTATCAACCAAGAAAATGTCAGTAATGCAATGGTATCCTCTCATTGATAAAATAATGGCAAGAATGAATTCATGGACAACTAGGAAACTATCTTATGCAGGTAGAACTCAACTTGTGCAGACAGTGATATTTGGTGTGCAGTCTTATTGGGCACAATTATTCATCTTTCCAGCTAAGATAATCAAGTTAATTGAGAGTTTGTGTAGGAGTTATCTATGGTCAGGAGTTGGGCATGTTACTAAGAAAGATCTAATAGCATGGGAGAGAGTATGCAGTCCTAAAAATGAAGGAGGTATGGGGCTGCTAAACATGCAAGTGTGGAATAGAGCAGCAATAGCCAAGCTCTATTGGGACTTAGCAAACAATGAAGACAAGCTATGGATCAAATGGATATATTCATATTACTTAAAAGGACAGAATGAGTGGCAGAAGAGAGATTAAGCAAGCTGGATGATCAGGAAAGTAATGAATACTAAACAAACAGTTGATCAGATTCAACCAATGCAGGGAAAAGGGATGATCAAACAAATTTATGATTATCTGAGAGGGAGAAGAATAAACCTGAATGGAGATGTTTAATGTTTAGAAATGCAGCTAGGCCAAAAGCTACCTTTACTCTATGGATCATGTTGAATAGGAAGCTAGCAACACTGGATAGACTTGCTAAATGGGGAATGGTACTTGATAAATCTTGTGTTTTATGCAAAAGTGCAGATGAGAGTATGGATCATATATTCATCCAATGTCACTATGCTGGAGAGGTGTGAGAGAGACTTTTAAAGTGCATTGATAATCATAGTAGCAGACCAAAGACATGGACACAGTTTATACAATGGAGTATTCAAAATGGGAAAGGGAAGACTACAAGAGCACAACTATTCAAGAGGATACTTGCTGAAGGAGTTTATGGATTGTGGAATGAGAGAAACAAGAGAATTTTTGAAGACAAGAGTTGCTTGGTAGATGAAGTAGTTAAGAAGATAGCCTATGTAACTATTGCTAGATCTTCTACTAGTATTAAAAATGTTATTATTCATAGGAAGATTTGAGTTATAGTTAGTAGAGTAGGTGTTAAAGTGATGTGTAGTAAGGTTTAAGCATGTTGTGTTAGCTGCTTGTTTTGTAATGTTTTGGCTCGGTAATTAATAAAAAATTAGTTACCAAAAAAAAAACTAATAATAATAATAATAATAACAATAATAATAATAATAATAATAATAATAATAATAATAATAATAATAACAATAATAATAATAATAATAATAATAATAATAATAATAATAATAATAATAATAATAATAATAATAATAATAATAATAATTATTTCTGTATGATGTTCTTGTCTAATATCTGGATCTAATCAAGTTATAATAAATTCTTATTATAGTTCTTAAATCTTTTATCACAAGTTTTGACTTGGTTTCAAGATGGTGGTAAGTCTGATATTAATGATAGCGAGCATGTGGTATTGTAAGTCCCGTTAAAGATGAAGAAAGGGGCAGCCTGAAACCCTTGTTAGAACTGCTATCCATTAATATTAAGGCAAGCTCCATGCTTGAGTAAAAGTTTACCATACAGCCGAAACTTAGGATAAAACTTTTAACATAACTATAATACGTTTCAAAGTATAACTTGGTCATGTGCAAAACTAGATCTGGATGGCCGTGCGGACTACCGCGAGCCCTTAGTTCCTGAAATGAAAGCTAGATCTGGATGGCCGTGCGGACTACCGCCAGCCCTTAGATCCTGAAATGGTATCAGAGCCAGATATTCTATAAGAACATATGACAGATCTGATGAATGTGAAGCATGGATATGAAATTTTATCAAATTTATGAATTTTGGTGAAAATAATATTAAAAGTACTAGATTAGAAGAGGTAGATATACCTCAAAACCTCGATTTGTTAAACAAATGGACTATCCCTAAAGTGGATACAAGATTAATTTATGATTATGGTTGGTTTGACAAATTGTCTACTAAACATGTGGTTAAAATTACTGAGCAATCTTTAGCTCTAATTCTGATGAACAGGTTGTTCAATTATTGAACAAAAGAGATATTGATATTTATAAATCTAGCTATAACTGGATGCATATTGGTATGGTGCAGATTGCTTTTAAAGTTTGACTCTTAAAGGGTTACCTGAAACATTTCTAGCAGCTCTTCGAGATGCTAGAAATTTTAATTTCAGACAACCTTTTATGGGTTCGATTGAATCTACTGTAGCCTATGGACCAGTTTATTTCAATACGCAACCCAATCTCCAATTATCTTTATCTGATAGAAATATTCTTGATGCTTTAACATTAAATGTTAAGACTCATGGTTATAATTATGCTGTTGGATCTGAGCTTATTTGCTTATCTTATAGAATTTATTATAAATTGTTAACTACTTTAAATTCTAGATGTAAATTATATGATTCGTCTAATGAGGCAATTCTTGTTGAAACTAATTTTATTAAATCTAAAATTACGACTAGAAGGCCTATTAAATGGGATGAAATTAATTTTTCCTGATAAATGGATTTTAAATGATGATGTGTCTCAAAGACAGGTTGCTGAAGAAGTCACTAATAGTGACTTTTCTCATATTACTCAAAACCCAGATGGTAAGGTTTGTATTGAGTTTAATTATAATTCTCCTGTTTATAACTCTTCTGTTTATAGTAAAAGATCTTTCTCTGGATACAGAAGGTTACCAGAAATTCAACATATTTCTCCTATAAGTCATGAAGGTCCTAGTTATGGATCAGCAAGGCGAAGACCTTTGTCCCTCCACACTTTAAGTGATACTACAAGTGAAGGATTGGTTGAAAGGGTAAGGATAGACCCTAAAACAAATGTTGTGCAGGCAACAGATAAGTTGTCAGATTTGGATCCAACTCAGTCAGTAATAGATTTCAGTGTTGATAAACCAACAGATCTCAATGATATTTAATTATGATAAATCGACTCATTGATTTTAGTCCAGGATCTCTGGCTCGAAAACATATTCAAAAAGAATTTTATAATAAAAATGTAATCAATTTAGAACTTGGTTTTTTGAAACTTATAGTAAAAACGATCTTAAGAAGGTCTTTATGTGAAACCTTGAACCTAGTGGTAAGGTTATGAATGTTGATGTGGTAAGCCGTGATGGAATCCTTCAAAGTAAAAGGAATGATAGACTTAAGGTTAATTTTCTTGAACAACATCATATTAATCCTTAGGAATGTCATGATGAGCTTCTTGTCGCCATTGTGAGGTAGCCCTAGTGGACCTTTCCTTGGTAAGGTAAATGTGATTGGTTATGAACTTGATATGGAGCCCTTTCATATGATCCTTAAATGTGAATTACTCTATGAAAAAAATGGCTAGCACCGAGTGAGTATGGTAAGGGAAGTATTTCTAGTTAAAGGATAAGACTAAATTACAAAGCACACCCTTCGTATTTCTTAACTAAGTGCCTACAAGGGATGTGTCCATGTTCTACCATTGGCAAGTAGAACACCCTCATTGAAGTAGGTTTGAACTCCAGATTCCATAATTTTATACCATGGTCTATGTCTCTTATTGCCTATTTTCATCATATGGGATACCTATTTTCATCATATGGTGGTATGGGATGCTATCGAGATATTGCACAATAGGCTTTGAAGGTGTTAGTGGAGTCTGTAGGTGTTGTACAAGACCATTACTTGAATGTCCTTTATGTGATGAATGTCTCTTAATGATCTAATGAATGTAATGACTTAAGTTAAGAAAGTATGTTAAATGAATAAGTATTTATCTAGAGTAGTTAAGGGTTATTTGGTTATGGTGTGAAGGGCCATATGAATGGTCACTTCTTATCTTACCTAGAAAAGTCTTATGAATGAATCTAGTTAGGGAAGATGATTGTTTATGTGGACATGATCCAAAATTAGGTATTTTTAAATATTACTTAAGTAATTTTGAAAATGTCAATCATGGACATTATCTTCTTGATTTACTTAAGTAAGTCTTTTGATAGCCTGTGGAAAAAGAATGTCATATTATCTATGTATTGATGTATTAGGTGAGAGTGATTCTATATTAGGTAGTCTGTGGGATCTCTTAAGTGTGTGTGTAAGGGATTGTATGGGCGGTCGCTTCACAACTCACTCAAGTGAACCTTAGAATCATTTTTGGTAGGAGGATCTCATGTTCATATAATTGATGTATTGTAAATGTATGTTGATGTCATTATGGGTGGTCTTAAGGATCATTTAGGTGTCCTTAGAGAGGGTGTATAAGCGGTCTCTCTTTGTATTACTTAAGTGAGTTTTAGGATAGATTTTAGTGAGGGAATTATATGCTAAAAAGGTGTGTAAATTGAAGCTAAAGAGCTTCACTATAACAGTGAATTGAGTTCACTGTGCAGTGAGTGAGTTTACTGTAACATTTCCTAAAAAAGTGACTATTTGCTTTAATGATTTCTTATGCCTTTTTAAGTTGTTAAATGTTCTTCTTATGCTTATAGTATGATGTTTAAATAGAGATTTATGAAAAACATGTTATTTACTAAATGTCCCTTTTCATGGTTTTTGCATGGCTTCCATACTTGGTGCATCAAATGAGATAACCCCTTCTTTGTTCTTTTTGACAAAAGTGTAGGGAATTGGAAGTCTTGATGTGCCATGGAGGATGGATAGGTTTCTAAGAGTTGAAGATGAAGTATTGGTGAGTCCTTACCAATTCGAGGACAATATCCATAAGTTTCTTATGTATTAGTCTTTATTCTATGTCCTGTATGGGCTTAGTCCCAAGTGTTGTATACTCTAAAGTTTAGATGGTTCAAGGAGATGTAATAAAGGTTTAAATATTTTAAATGAACGTGTCCCACTAGTGTAATGATTGTGAAAAGAGTTTTTTGTGTGTGAAGAAAGTTTTTAAATTCTTACTCATTTTAGTATGTTTATTATGCAATGAACGGTACAAGTGGCTTAGATGAGGCTACTTTTAGTCTCATTTGCCATGTGGCTACACAAGGACTCTCTAACTTCTAGGGTGTACTTATGGGTTGTGGCAAGATTAGTATCAGAGCATAAGGTTTAGGAAGTGTCATAGTTGTCTGATGAACCACATCTAGTACAGTCTTGTTTATAATGTGAAGTGCGCCACATTATTAATAGGAGTCTATTGGGTGGTAGTAAAAGTTCCACTTCTTCATTCCTCTAATCGTGCCTAAGAGCTTTGTATATGGTGTCTTTCCCTTGTTTCCCTTATGCGTTGGTCCCTTCAGGATGACTTTATGAAAATTGGGTTGAGGGAGAGAAAAGATGAGAGGAGGTGTGATAGATGGTGGTTTTGACCTTAGATTGGGTTGGGTTGAGGTCTTTTGGTTCATGAACAGATTATGATTAATTGGTTTGTAGGTTGTTCCAATTTGATCAATCGAATAATTTATATTGTTAGATCTATTGAATATTAAGATTATTGAATTGATATTGACTTAAGGTTTATGAATTCCAACATAGTTTCACATAGGATTTTAATTGATATAATAATTATAGTAAATTGATATCTGGTTGCATTAGATTGATGAATATGTTAGATTGATGAATATGTAGTAAAATTGTCCTAGTTTCATAAATATTTTTATAATTATGTTGAACTGTTGATTATGACCATGGGTAAGGGCCTTGTAGTATTGAATTGTGTGATTTGGCATTGGTTTGAGGTATTTAGAACGGAGTGGTGGTAAGGTTCCCTTATTCCTTTATTTTATGATCATTAGACTTCAATTATGTGAATGGTATGGTCCCCTTATGGTGGCGGTATTATTTGCTTTACTTGCAATTGATGTGGCCTTGTCAACGTTACTTTATGCAATATGATGATCATGACCTTTTCAGTACTACATGAAGTAATGTGATTATTTGTTTAGTAGATTATGTGATGTATGATAATATATATCAACATGATTAGTAATGTGAAAGTATATGTGTTCTATTGATTTTATGTAGGTGATCATGTTAGACTATGAATGTGGCTATGTATTTTTATGTTTAGTCTTAGGGTTGATGCATGGTTGTTCCAACTCGACTATATGAGTCTATAATGGTTATATTGATGATGATATGGTATTGTATAGGATGACTTATAGATTATATGGTTATTTCTAAGTTGCTTAAAGAATGACTTATAATATGTGTTAAAGTAAAGTATGTGGTGTCTTGTCTTGTGTCCATTTCTTGATGTATGCAAGAAAATGAATATGTAATGTCTTGAATTAGGATGCTAAAGCCTCTTAGTGTTGAAGTCTTGAGTGAAATGTGACCTTGAATGATGTTAAGAGGGTCTTTATGTGAAACCTTGGACCTATTGATAAGGTTTTGAATGTTGAAGTGGTAAGCTGTAATGGTATCATTCAAAGTAAAGGAATGATAGACTTAAGGTTAATTGGATGGAACTACATCATATTAATCCTAAGGAAAGTCATGATGAGTTTCTTGTCTCTATTGTGAGGTAGCCCTAGTGGACCTTTCCTTGGTAGGGTCAATGTGATTGGGTTATGAACTTGTTATGGAACCCTTTTATATGAACCTTAAATGTGAATCACTCTATGAGAACAAAAGCTAGAACCAAGTGAGTATGGTAAGGGAAGTAGTTCTAGTTAAAGGATGAGACTAGATTACAAAGAACACCTTTCATATTCCTTAACCATTTGCTTACATGGGATGTGTCCAAGTTCTACCACTAGCAAGTAGAACACCCTCATCAGAGTAGGTTGGAACTCCAGATTCCATGCTTTGCTACCACGGTCTATGTCGTTTATTGTCAATTCTCATCATATGGGATACCGACTAGCATTAGAGAGCTTCTATGAGGTTTATATGGTGGCATGGGACGCTATCTAGACATTGCACAATAGTTTTTGAAGGTGTTAGTGGAGTCTCTAGGTCTTTTCCAAGACCATTACTTTAATTTCCTTTATGTGATGAATGCCTCTTAATGAACTAATGAATGTAATGACTTAAGTTAATAAATTATGTTAAATTTATAAGTACTTGTCTAGAGTAGTTAAGGATTATCTAGTTAAGGTGTAAAGGGGGCATATGAATTGTCACTTCTTATCTTACCTAGATAAGTCTTAAGAATGACTATAGTTAGGGAAGATGATTGTTTATGTGGACATAATCCAAACTTAGGTATTCTTAGGGATTACTTAGGTAATCTTAACGAGGTCAATCATGGACTTCATCTTCTTGATTTACTTAAGTAAGTATTTTGATAGCCTTTGAAAAGAGAATGTCATATTATCTTTGTGTTGATGGATTAGGTTAGAATGATTCTATCTTAGGTAGTTTATGGGACCTCTTAAGTGTTGTGTAAGGGATTGTATGGCGGTCACTTCACAACTCACTCAAATGAACCTTAGAATCACTTTTGGTAGGAAGATCTCATGTTCATATGTTTGAAGTCTTGTAAATGTATGTTGATCTCATTATGGGTGGTCTTAAGGATCATTTAGGTATGCTTAGAGAAGGTATATGGGCGGTATCTTTTGTCTTACTTAAGTGAGTCTTAGGATATCTTTTAGTGAGAGAATTATATGCTTAAAAGGTGTGCAAAGTGAAGCTAAAGAACTTCACTGTAACAGTGAATTGAGTTTGCTGTACAGTGTAGTGAGTTCAATGTAACATTTCCTAAAAATGTGACTATTTTCATAATTGATTTCTTATGTGTTTCTAAGTTGTTAAATGTTGTTCTTATGCTTATAGTGTTATGTTTTAATTGAAATTCATGAAAAGCATGCTATTTACTAAATGTCCCTTTCTCATGGTTTTTGCATGGCTTCAATACTTAGTGCATCAAATGAGCTAACCCCTTCTTTCCCTTTTTGACTAAAGTGTAGGGAATTGGAAGTCTTGATGTGCCATGGAGGATGTATAGGTTTGTAAGGGTTGAATATGAATTATTGGTGAGTCCTTATCAATTCGAGGACAATATCCATAAGTTCCTTATGTATTAGTCTTTATTCTATGTCATGTATGGGCTTAGTCCCAAGTGTTGTATACTCTAAAGTTTATATGGTTCAAGGAGGTGTAATAAGGGTTTAAATATTTTAATTGAAAGTCTTCGGCTAGTGTAATTATTGTGAAAAGAGTTCTTCGTGTGTGAAGAATGTTTTTAAATTCTTACTCATTTAAGTACGATTATTATGCAAGAAATTGTATGATTGGCTTAGATGAGACTTCTTGAAGTCTCATTTGCTGTGTTCGACACAAGGACACTCTAACTTCTAGGGTGTACTTGTGGGTCGTGACAAGCTTGGTATAAGAGCATAAGGTTTAGGGAGTATCTTAGTTTTCTCATGAACCTCATTTAGTAGAGTCTTGTTTATAATGTGAAGCGCGCGATATTATAAATAGGAAGCTATTGGGTGATAGGAAAATTTTCACTTCTTGATTCCTCTAATCGTGCCTAAGAGCTTTTTTTATGATGCCTTTCCCTTGTTTCCCTCATGTGTTGGTCCTTTGAGAGTGACTTTATGAAGATTGGGTTTAGGGAGAGAAAAGATGAGCTGAGGTGTGATAGATGGTGGTTTTAACCTTAAATTGATTTAGTTACGTTTTGAAGGGTAGTTAAGTAGGGAAAAAATGGTAAGGTATATAGTTAGAAATGTGAAGGAGTGGTTGTTAAGATAATTGGATTTGTGTAAGACCCCAACCATAGGAAGGGAGGTGATGAGATTTGAAAGAGTAAGAAAGAGTTCTCCTAGTAAGAAGAATGTAGTGATTAGAAGATGAGACCTTTGAGAGTCTTTAGTCTCTATGAAATAGACCTTGGTAAGAAAGTATTAGTAAGGTTTAAGGTTCTTTAAGGGAGTTCGTTGTATTGGATGTTATGTTAACCTTAGAATGGGTTTCTCCTAAGTGGGAGAGTATGGTGAAGAGCATTGTTGATGGAGTGAAGTACCCTTAACCTTTCTTTATGTGTTTATTCTAGCCTAAAACCAAGAGTTCTTAGTAACTTGATTGGTGTAGGTTTCTTTTGTGGAAGGTGAGTTCCAAATATTCTCCTTATGATATGCATGTTTGATTGAAGTTTTGTTGAATGAGAAAATGAGTTTACATGCATGGTATCTTCCTCATGGTTCATGTGCATCTAGTGTAGGTTGCTAATTGCTTCATATAGTTGAATGTTGATCATGTCTGAGTGGTTATATGAGACTGATTTGTTGAGCATTTATAAGGAATTTCTTAAGTGTTTTGTTAGATTATGAAGCATTTTCACTGTAAGGTTTCCAGGGATTTCTGTTCACACTAACAATTTGGAAAAATTGACTAATTCATTTTTTGGTTGAAAATTGTTGTAATATGGGTATAATAGATGTATATGAGCATGATATTGAATATAATGTGTTTTTGCTATTTGGAATGAAGCATGTGAATTTTGTAGCATGATGAGTTATAGAATGTTCTCTAGTTTCTTGTTATGTTGTGATTGTCCTAATTATGTGAAATTGATGTTATCTTGAATTTTTGTATTGTATTAGATGTTCTATGGTATGATCATGAGTTTCTAATTGAGTCTCTAAACTTGGAAGTGTTCGGAGAGTGGCAAGTGTCATTTGAGGACGAATGTTGTCTAAGTGGGGGGGAATGTAAGATCCCAAAAATGACTTAGGTGAATCTAGAGCCTAACATGGTTTTAGTTATAGTCTAAGGTCCTAAAATTGTTTATAATGTGAGTTTGAGGCAGTGTCTAAGAGTTTAGGTGCATTTGAAGTCAAACGTCAAGAGACAATCAAGATGTTCGACGACTAAGTAACCTATATGCATCATATGTGGTTTTATGTGTTTACATCTGATTCATGAGGTTACAATGTCTTTAAATGAGTTATTATAGTGTATATAGGAAGTTTGTCAAGTTTCGCGAAGTTTGAAGGTCAAACGTCCAAGAACGTCCATGATGTTCGAAAGGTTTGCCTTGAAACGACCTTGTGTGTGTATGCATGATTTGTTGATTTTTACGTGTCCGTTTTAGATGAAATTGATGTCGGAGGTCCTAAACTCAAATAAGATCATTTTTTGGGTTGGAAACGTATGGGCAAACATCCCCAAGAACCATCTAAATGTTCTTGAGGAAGGACCAAAAGTTGGTGCCAAGACTATCCAAGATAGCCCAACCAACGGATGGCAATCAACGCCCAGTGGGTCAGTCGACGCCCCATTGGTTAGGTCTAGTCGTTTGAGACTTATTAATGGGTGAGGAGGTACCAAAGACAATCTTCAGTCCTAGACGACGGACCAACACGATGGTCCATTTGTCAAGGGACGGGACACCAATGGTCCATCCGTCGATGGTACAGTCTTTGTGCGCATGCCACTGTAAGTTCAAGGGGTGAATTGGTAAATTAACCCACACCCCAATAAGACTTTTAACGGTTATTTAGAGTTTTTATGGGTATTCTAAGAGTATATAATTCATTAAACTCTCATTTAAACCCTAACACCTAAATAAAAACACATTCCCTCCAAAAGTTTTGTCAAATACCTCCATGAGAGTTCAAGGTGAAGATGAAGCTTGGTGATGGTTCTTCAATGGAGTTTCTTCTTCAATTAAAATTGGGTTCTTCTAATAAGGTATGATAGAACTTCATCTTAGGCTTGATATCATCTTTGCTATCTACTCTAAGTCTTGGGTTCTTGCATGAAAGGTTTTCAAACATTAAGATATGATATTATTGATGTAAAAAAAAAATTTCCAATGATATTCTACATTAACCCTTGACCTTCACAAATCTCTCAATTTGACTAAAATATGGGTTATATGATTATGCTTTGATATTAATGAATTCAAGTGTAGATTGTTATGGGCTTTTTATTCATGTATAAATTATGATTAATTGGTTTATAGGCTGATCCAATTTGATCAATCCAATATTTTATATTCTTAGATCTAGTGATATTAAGCTTATTGAATTGATGTTGACTTAAGGTTTATGAATTCTAATGTAGTTTCACATAGGCTTTTGATTGATATAATAATTATATTAAAATTATGTATAGGTTTCATTAGATTGATGAATATGTAGTAAATTGACCTACTTTCATGAATATTGTTATAATTATGTTGAGTTGTTGGTTATGTCCATGGGTAAGGTCCTTGTGATATTGAATCGGGTGATTTGCATTGGTTTGAGGTATTGAGAAGGAAGTGGTGGTAAGATTCCCTAATTTTTTTATTTTATGATTATTAGACTTCAATTATGCTGTTAATGGTATGTTCCACTTATGGTGGCGATGTTGTATGCTTTACTTGCAATTGATGTAGCCTTGTTGGCGTACTTTATGTAATATAATGATCATGGCCTTGTCGGCACTACTTGAAATAATGTGACTATTTGTGTAGTAGATTATGTGAAATATGATAATATTTATCAACATGATTAGTAATGTGAAAGTATATGTGTTCTATTGATGTTATGTAGGTGATCATGTTAGATTATAAATGTGGCTATGTATTTATATGTTTAGTCTTAAGATTGATGCATGGTTGATCCTACTTGACTATATGAGTCTATAATGGTTATATTGATGATGATATGGTAGTTTATAGGATGACTTAAAGATGATAATGGTTATTCCTGTATGGCTTAAAGAATGACTTTTAATATATGTTAAAGTGAAGTATGTGGTATTTTGTCTTGGTTGACTTGTGTCCCTTGCTTGATGTATATATGAAAGTGAATATGTGATGTCTTGACTTAGGATTCTAAAGCCTCTTAGTATTGAAGGTATGAGTGATATGTGACCTTGAATGATGTTAAGAGGGTCTTTATGTGAAACCTTGAACCTAGTGGTAAGGTTATGAATGTTGAAGTGGTAAGCGTAATACTATCCTTCAAAGTAAAGGAATGATAGACTTAAGGTTAATTGACTTGAACGATATCATATTAATCCTTAGGAAAGTCATGATGAGCTTCTTGTCTCCATTGTGAGGTAGCCCTAGTGGACCGTTCCTTGGTAAGGTAAATGTGATTGTGTCATGAACTTGATATTGAACTCTTTTATATGAACCTTAAAAGTGAATTACTCTATGATAACAAAGGCTAGCATCGAGTGAGTATGGTAAGGGAAGCAGTTCAGTTAAAGGATGAGACTAGATTGCAAAGCACGCCTTTCATATTCCTTAACCATGTGCCTATATGGGATGTGTCCAAGTTCTACCGTTGGCAACTAGAACACCCTCATTGGAGTAGGTTAGAACTCCGGATTTCATGCTTTGCTACCATGGTCTATGTTACTTATTTCCTATTCTCATCAAATAGGATACCTACTAGCATTAGAGAAGTTCTATTAGGTTTAGGTGGTGGTATGAGACACTATTTGGACATTGCACAATAGGCTTTGAAGGTGTTAGTGGAGTCCCTAAGTCTTGTCCAAGAGCATTACTTGAATGTCCTTTATGTGATGAATGTATCTCAATGAAATCATGAATGTAATGACTTAAGTTAAGAAAGTAAGTTAAATGAATAAGAACTTATCTAATGTAGTTCAGGGTTATCTAGTTAATGTGTAAAGGGGTCATAGGAATGATCACTTATCTTACCTTGATAAGTCTTAAGAATGAATCTAGTTAGGGAAGATGATTGTTTACGTGGACATGATCCAAACTTAGGTATTCTTAATTATTACTTAGGTAATCTTGAAGAGGTCAATATGGACGTTATCTTTTTTATTTACATAAGTAAGTCTTTTGATAGCCTTTGGAAGGAGAATGTCATATTATCTATGTGTTGATGTATTAGGTTAGAAAGATTCTATCTTAGGTAGTTTATGGGACCTCTTAAGTGTGTGTGTAAGGGATTGTATGGCGGTCACTTCACAACTCACTCAAATGAACCTTAGAATCACTTTTGGTAGGAAGATCTCATGTTCATATGTTTGAAGTCTTGTAAATGTATGTTGATCTCATTATGGGTGGTCTTAAGGATCTTTTGGGTGTGCTTATAGAGGGTATATAGGCGGTATCTCTTTGTCTTACTGAAGTGAGTCTTAGGATTGATTTTAGTGAGGGAATTATATGCTAAAATGGTGTGCAAAGTGAAGCTAAAGAACTTCACTGTAACAATGAATTGAGTTCATTGTAACATTTCCTAAAAATGTGACTATTTGCTTAAATGATTTCTTATGTGTTTCTAAGTTGTTAAATGTTGTTCTTATGATTATAGTATTATGCTTTAATCGAAATTCATGAAAAGCATGTTATTTAATAAATGTCCCTTTCTCATGGTTTTTGCATGACTTCCATACTTAATGCATCTAATGTGCTAGCCCCTTCTTTTTCCCTTTTTGACTAAAGCATAAAGAATTGGAGTGTTGATGTGCCATTGGGGGATGGATAGGT